>MU225477.1:1572329-1589324 GCA_018584345.1 Thuja plicata
GAGAGAGAGAGAGAGAGAGAGAGAGAGAGAGAGAGAGAGAGAGAGAGAGAGAGATTATTGTTTATTTTCTGGACCTAGGGTTTGCAATTTTGTTTTCAGTTATATGTATAGGTTTACATTTTTGTTTTCTACCCAGGGTTTCTTATTTTAGTTGTGTTTAGGTTTTCTACCTAAGGTTTTAAGTTTTGAAAGTCTTTTTATTTTCCGCAACTAATTTGTAAAGTAAAATAAAACTAAACATAATGTAATTTACTGTAATCCTATTAAAAGAACAAACTTCAAACATTAAACATAATATACGTATTGAACATTAAATATTAAACTATTTCTAAGAGAGAGAGAGAGAGAGAGAGTTTATTGTTTATTTTCTAGACCTAGGGTTTAAAATTTTTTTGTTTCAAGTTTAGTCTAGCTTTACATTTGTGTTTTTAACCTAGGGTTTACAATCTTGTTTCAGTTGTGTTTAGGTTTTAGTTTTCTACCTAGGGTTTCTTGTTTCAGTTGTCGTTAGGTTTAGGTTTTAGTTTTCTACCTAGGGTTTCTTGTTTCAGTTGTCGTTAGGTTTAGGTTTTAGTTTTCTACCTAGGGTTTCTTGTTTCGGTTGTCGTTAGGTTTAGATTTTAGTTTTCTACCTAGGGTTTCTTGTTTTAGTTATCGTTCTACGTTTATGTTTTAGTTTTCTACCTAGGATTAAATAAGTTTTCTATTTAGTTTTCTAAAATAATTTAAAAATTAAAATTTCAAACTAAATATAACAATTTATTTTAATCCTATTTAAAAAAACTTTAAACATTAAATAATAAAAAATAAGCATAATGTAATTATTTTACATTGAACTAACTAAAAACAACAATAAAAAATATTTTTAATAAAAAAACAAATAAAAAACAATAATACGCACCTGTAGTCAGAAAAATGGTAGCAGGGGGTCGGTGGTAGCTCTAAAAAACGGGCACCCATCCAGAGAAAAACGTAATCACATTTTTCAAATAGTGAAAATGATTTGCACAATGATTTAAAACAAATTTTAAATAGTTTTACAAAACGGGCACCCGAACCAAAATGGGTGCCCATTTTATATTTATGGCTCGGGCACCCGAACCATAACGGGGACCCATTTTTAAAAAAATGGGTGCCCGTTTCTATTTGCCAATTTTTTTTGGCCGCGGACTTCTGTGAAATTGGCAGTCAACTTTGTGCTTGCACCCCACAACGCTAAGGATTTTTGCCTCCATCTAAGTAGAACTCTTCCAAGATGATAAGCTCTATAGATTCATACAACCATCCGTAGTCCACCAAGTCATCCAACAGAAACCATTGGCAAAGAAAATCCTTACCAATCTGCACCCATTTCCTATGGTCCATCAACTGTTGCACATCCAGGTTCAAAACAAAAGGTTGTATGGCCACATTTTGGTTTGACTCAAAAATCTTGCATAAATCACTTGCCCAAGGGATCCCCACCCCTAATTGTGCATAAACAACAACCTGGGCAACGTCACCCAGGAATTCATGTTTGAATACCTTCCTTAACAAAAGAAGTATATCTACCTTCTCTCCCCCGAGGTCCATAAGAGATGCTAAAAAATGGGAGGTAATGTGTGTGTTAACTCGATACCTATCAATGTTTTCCAAAAATTCACGGCCCAGCACCATCCTCACAACCTCATTTGGTAAGTCTCCTAACATCTTGCAAACTGATTCAAGGGTTTGGTTTGAGACCGGGCCCAAAAAATCCTTCTGCTCCTCCACAGATGTGCTTATCAAACAGATAGGAGTGTCCATCTTCAAAAAACTACTACCAGAATATCAAAAATTATACAGCCTAAAAACCTAAACCAGAGGCAATCTTTCAAGCACTAGCAAACGAAGACCCTAACCAAAGGAGAATTGAAGAAGAAAGAACGGTAGATCATCTATAAATAGCCCTCAATTCTTTTTCAAAAATAATTAATTCATTTATTCTTCAAAATTCTATAAATCTTTCATATTAAATGCATGAGTGTGTGAAATTAGTTAATTTGTCCTTAAAAATTTTGTTAATCTTTCATAATAAATGCACGACTGTGTGAAATTAGAAATAGCCAGATTTAGTGTCACTGATAAAACATTTCTTTTATTAACGACAACTATGATACATTATTAACCATCTAGTTAACAAATGTAAGACTTGATACGTGTCAATAATGATGTCATTACGTGATGTTGCATTAATTAGATAATGGTTATGGTGCAGATTAATTTGATACGTGTCATCATTGAATGTGACTTCCTGGAGAACTCTGTTTCCTTCAAGAAATTGGGCCGAAATTAAACTTCACCCATTGATTTGGGATCATCAAACGGTCTCAAATAATATATTTAACATTATAAAATCATGGATGTTACGATTAGGTTGTGTGTCGATGTAACTTTTTGTGCTTATCGATACCAATGTGTTTAAACTACAAACAAGTTATTAGCTAGCATTGGCCCACATGACACATTGACGAGTCCCATCTTTCAAAAATTATGAATAAAATATTTATTTTTCCATAATTAAAGATAGATTAGCAAATAAAATAAATATATTTTCAAACGACACCTAAAATTTTCCAATACAAATATTCATTTCCCTTGAAACAAAAATCATTCGCCTCAGATATTATAATTTGTTTACTTCAAAAGCAAAAAAATCACCTCATACAATATATATTTTCCCCCACTATAATGTATTATTCGCTAGGATTTTATGGAATTTTCATTCGGTAGTGAAAAATTCACCTTCGCCTTTATATTATTTTCCTAATTTAGAAAGAAAATCGCCTTCATCAAGAAATTGTTTCCCCTAAATTAATGTAGGATTCACTAGGATTTTACACTTTTTCCTAAGAGGGGATTTCTTAAAGTTATCCTTGCCCTTGATTGCTACAAAACATCCTTAGGGAATGACTCCATGCATGCTTCCTTATAATCTATAGTGACTTTTAAATGATAGGTGCTATAACACAATCAAATTATACTTGTGGTGGTGATCTTGATCAGCTTCGTCTTGATTTCTTTCATGAAAGGTGAGAAGATCTCAAAATGATCTCCTTCTCAATCTTGCTCAACTAGACATTGATACCACATATAGGTGGGCAAAGAAAAAATAAATAAGACACTAAAATAGATAGATGTGCTACTACACAAAATCCTTCTATTTAATTGCTTATAAATTTTTTTATTTAAGATATAATACACACAATATACCTGTTGTTTGATTTTTCAAAAGTAAAAGTGATTTTTATCATTAATAAATTCAAATAGCTATCACCAAAAGAATCATCCTTTGCACTTGGAGATGAAATGCTAGTGTCTATATAGACTTTAAATCTCTCTGCACAAAAATAAACAAAATTACATACAGTAAACTTTACATTTTAAGTTTCACCTAAAAAGGCAACCCAAAAATCCAATTTTAACCTCCAACAAGTTACAATATATTGTGTGATAATTCTCTTATCCTCATTAATGGAAGTGGAATAAGAGTCCTCATTCGCAATGGACAATGTGGCATTTCTTGGCCGTTTACTACGAATTGCAATCATGTCTGACTTCATTTATGATAGATCATCCTTATCAGCCATTTCAACACCTCCTCTATTCAATGACCCCTTTCGTACATCTGCAAGTGGTGTGCCCTTGAACTATATATGTTATTTTTCATTCACCCAATAACATGTTGATACTTCAATTATGTTCTTTGGATCAACTCTTCAATAATATTTTGTTTGATATCTATGCTTGAAAGAAAATGATTTTATTACTAAGATGGATTTCTTTTCCTCAGCGAAAGATATTGATCCAAATTCCATTAGTTGCATGAAAAGCCCATATTTCTATAATGTTAGACTACATGTTGTTTAAGTTCAAAACTTTTTTTTTAACTCTATAACTATTTTGCTGATTTAAAAACCATTTTATAATAATGGTACTTGAATTCTTATAGCAATATCATAATTTGACATGTTGTGGAAAATACCTCCTACTTATTTAAATTTTTGTTGTGAAATGAAGCTTTTTTAAAATGGTATAACTTAACCTAAGAAAATAGTTATCACTCTTCATTTAGGTAGTATAGGTATGTTTACTTAGATGATGCTTTCCCTAAAACATAAATAGTCAATGGGAAATTTTTAATAAATAATTAAAACTAGGTGTTCAAGTTTTGAATAAATAGAAACTTTTGGGTGATTGCAAAAGGACTAGAGGCCCTCATGGATATTTTAAACATTATGTACATTGGAAAACTCAAAAGTGAGACAACAATTGCATTGTTGGATGTGTTAATGCTTGCAGACAAATTTGAGGTTGAAGCATGTGTTCATCATTGCATTGATGTCGTGAGACCACCAATAACAATAGAGAATGCATTACTTACTATGGGTGTCCATTCCAACACGCGCATGGTTGATGTAGTTCAACCATTGATAATTGTTGCAAAAATATTTTTTATTGAGAAATTTATGATGAAATCCACGGGTAAATTTTCTTGGTAATTTTTTTTTTAACAAGTAAATACTTTTTGTTAGGAGTTATAGAGAAAAATTAAAATTGTTTCATCTTATTCATACATCATTGTGTTGCATGCACCTCTATGACTATTCATTTTAGTTGATTTTCCTTCATTATTTTAAATCTTAGTTTAAGCAAGATCTTAGATCCAACACTTAATTTACATATTGAAAATGTTACAACTTTGAAGGAGAAACAACTTTGTCCGTCTTACAAGAAATTTTGTCTCAGATGAATTGCAAGTTAGATAAAAAGATATCCTTTATGATTTTGTTATGGAGTGAACTAGAAAACATTATCCTAGAAAAATAGATCTTAATTTTAGTACAGCAAACAAGATTCTATAAATAATAGACTTATTCAAACCTAGACCACTCATATTATATAAAAATTAAAATATACTCTTATCACAGTCTAATAGGAAAATTATTTATTTATTATAGCCCCGTAAGAAACGTAGTTCATTTGGAGCATTGCTATTCTAACATGCTTTAGTACAGATGCAATATACTATTCTAACATGCTTTAATACAGATGCAATATACTGGCCAAGTTCCATCACCGTACCCGCAGTTCCCCTCGTCGGCACCATCATAAGTTACGCACGTATCATAACACCCATTGGTATAAGGATCGCAAATCCCAGTATAATATCCGCTACAAAATGCGGAATGTCCTGGAGGAGGACGAACATAATTGGTATATGTTTAATTACGTAGAAATTCCAAATTAGTATTTCAGAATCTATTTGGTAAATCAGTATTCATTAAAGAGAAGAAGAAGAAAGCATTTTACCACACGCAAAAGCAGTAGACGACAAGACCAAAAACAAGAGCACGTATGCGTATCTCTTCGCCATTTGTGGAGTCAGTTATCTATTCTGTGAGAAAAAAAGTTTTATCCTGCTTCTATTTATAGTCGACACAGGCAATTTATTTGTTAGTTGAATATCTGGTTTGTTGACTTTCTACCTAACACCAAAAAGAGGTATTTAGTTATAATCGAAGCAGTTAATTTATTTATTTGTTGAATCTCTGGTTAGTTGACTTTCTACCTAACTCCAAAAGAATAACTTCTAATTGCTCGTTAGTAACGATGTAAGACTGACAATGAGAATATAAAAATTAATGGCCTTTTGCAAAGCTTCAGATAAATTAATGGGTATCATCGACTATCACGGAATATATATCAAACATAATCGATGAGAATGTATCAAAAATAGGATATCAAACATAGTCGATGAGAATATGATGATATAATGAAATAGTATATCAAACATCGTCGATGTGAATATGAATAATATAATGGTAATTTATTTTTAATCTATCGAAATTTTGATAATGGAGAAAGTTTATTAAGAAAGAAAGTCATATTATAAGAATATTTATTTTATTTTATTTTCATTATCTCCCAATATAATAATCTGAATAAGAAAAATTTCCTTTTATTTTTTCTAAAGGTTTCTATTGTTTAAGTATATTTAAATCATACGAATGGTAAAAAGTATATGTAGGTGATTTATTATAATTTCAAAAAATAAATTAAATAAAATTATTCTAGAGTAAAACAAATTAATTTTGAACTAAGTAAAATGTAATTTTCTCCTTTTACCAGTCATTCACTTATCTATTTTTGTATTTCCAGTAGCTTAAATCAACATCTAATTATGATATAGAAATAATTTATGAAATCAAACGATTGAACTTTTTTTACTATTTTAATATAAGCACTAAAAGCATATTAACCATGTTAATGACATTTTTTAAACTTGTTTTACAGCTGAAGTACAAGGCCCTAGCGGCCAAATATGATGATATCTAGGACCAATTTCACACTGGCAAGAGTATGAAGGAGAATGTCGATGAAGGTAGTCTGGAGAAGAAGGTTAATGATTTGATGGAGAGAATGGGGAACATGGAAATTAGTATGAAGCTCCTTACCCAAAAAAGTCATGAAATTCTTGGGGTCCTCGGTTGATAGTCTCAACAAAGTGCTTGGTATGATTGAAGCTGGTTCTGGTTCTCCTCTGATTTTGGATGTGGAAGTTGGAGATGTGATTATGCAGGCTTCTCGCCCAGTGTAACAGACATAAGCGATGATGAGGAAGTTGGCGGCTGATGCTCCTCAGGTTGTCCTTGATCTGAAGTCTTTTGTACGTAACATGTCGGGGCTAAAGCGGGACATGGAGGCTTGAATCAAAGAGATGCTCTGATGTTTCTCGCTACCCTTGCTCTGGTTCTATGTTTTCGGTTTTAGGTTTTGGCTGTTAGTTTTTGTTAGGTTTTGTCTGTTGGTGTTGCTAGTTTATAACATAGTCTCATTTTGGGTCTCTCTTTGAACATCTTTATGTAAGCTTTTGTAATGGGGTTTCGGGTCCCCTAAAAACCTAATTTTCTTCCTTTAATTCAAAACATTTGTTTACTTTTTACTTTAAATTTGATTGTCATTTACATGTCAGAATATTAGTTACTAATGTCAATTAAATATAAAATATTTTTTATTTAAAATAATAAAATATTAATAGAAATCTAGCATATTTTTTACTAGATAAATAAATAACATTTTTTAATAAAATAAGTAAATTACTAGGAAGATCAATTTTTGAAAATTAATTTAAGAAGATTAAGTTTATTGGCTAAGATGGAAAAATTCAACATAGAATATGGCGAAAGAGAGAGATGGAAGATACATTCTCAAGAAATAAGGATATCAACAGGGTAAAAGACGAAGAAGGAAAATGAAAGATAATAGAGAGAGAAGCATATAATAGAAGAGACCAATTTATAGGAAATGGCTTAAGGGTCACTTCCTATTCAAGGAGACAATTTTGAAGAAGGGGTTTATGGTTTTGTCCTTATTCAAGGTGGACATTTGTGAATGGTAAGAAAAGTGAACCCTGACATATATGGGTCAAAAAAGCTAAAGGAACTAGGGTGATCCAAAACTTAAATGACAAAGGAAAGGATATAAAAAAAACCCTAAGGATGGGAAAGAAAATGGAATGCAAAAGAACTAGTATCCAAAGGTGAAATCTAGAAGAGAAGAAATAAATATGGTTTTACTAGAAGAAGCATTAAGAGAATGCATCATATAGCTACAACAATAAGCCATAATATGTAAGTTTTGAAAATCATCTATTTGGCTTATAGATTTGAATATAGAGATAAATGATAATTGGAAAGATGTAAGAGATGTAGCTTTGTTAGACAATTCTAAAGGTTTTTTCATAGTCATTATCAAATCAAACGAGGGTAAAGAAAAAAATTAGACAAAAATGTTGGTTTTTCAAAACAAATTGACTACATATGCTAATTTGGTCTCCCAAATTCAATGTGAAAAATAAAAATATTAAATTTATTCTCTCTTGGATATAACTAAATAATCTTCCCTTAGAGTGTAGGGAATAAAAAATATTAGAAGTTATTTAAAATATTAATGAATTGATGGAGAAGGTGACAAAATTATCATTTATCCTCATCAAGGTACCTATAGAGTCTCTCTCCCCTAGACAAAATAGAGTTCTACTTCTTTAATTATTTGATAACCATCTTTAGTGATCGAAACCATATTTCAGGCAAGTTGATAGTTTCTGGTTTAAAGATTGTTATTGCAAGAAGATTACGAACACTTGACCTTCAAAATTGGGAGGAAATTTGGGAAAATTTTATTAGAAAATGTGCGCATCAAAGATTGGGTAGATGCCCCTTGTATGATTCTTGTCTTAAAGAATTCATAGCTTTTGAAAAATTATATAGTGCTTGAGAAAGGAATATGATTAGAACCAAAGATGATATTGTTCCTGTGATTAGATCCAGCCTTAAATATTTAAGACAAGAATCAAATCCAGCCTTAAATATTTAAGACAAGAATCAAGGTCGGGCATTGAAGAAATATAGTGTTAACCGAGTTGAATATTTAGTGTCAGCTGACTAACTGTGGTTTGTATTTTATATTTAATTGGTTATATGAGGCCGATAGAATTAGGTTTTATTATTTATTTAGAAGTATACTCAAACCAACTTGGCTTATCATATATATGAAAGGTAATGTTTGGATTGAATGTGTGCAAGTGAAAGTATAAGTGGAAGTGTGGAATTCTGTGATATGAAGAGTGAAGGTCAAATCATATGGGATTCTGATTGAGGACATAACACTTAGAGCTATAATAGAATATTGGATAAGTAAGGATCCAGTTACAACCAAAACAAAGATCAGAATTAGCAAAGACAATTTCTTACACATACAGGTCAATTCATTGTTACTTTATAATAATTGTAACTTAGTAATCTTAAATCTCTTAACAAAGTGGACTTAACAGTCTTTTTGTAAAATCCTCTAACTGATGACATGTAATTGGTTGAATGTTTGACAATGTTAAGTTGAAGATAATGCAAGACATTAAATCAGTTAATGGTTTGTATTGTCATTGATGTCAACTTGATATCATCTGTATGGTCATATACATAATGCCAAAGACTTCAGAGAATCAATGGAACAGAGGTTATGCTTTTAGCAATGCATAAAAGTCAAGTATTCACTAAGTGACAGACCACACCGACGGAGTGCCCACCATCAGTAAAGACAAAGATAAAGTCACAGTGATGCCCGACGAGCAAAAGACAGTGCTGCCCGATGAAGCAGAATCACAGGATGCCCGACGAGATGAAAATAGAGTTGCCCGACGAGCAAGATCCAATGATGCCCGACTAACGGAGATCCTGAAGCTGACTGAAGTTACATTGATGGAATTGGTAGTTGTCACCAATGACAAACTGTAGAATTGACTGACAAAATAGAGAGATAAAAAAATGACAAAATATCTAGCTGGCAGAGCTTAAGGATAGACTTGACTGGTTGTTTTATTTGTTTTATTCGACAACAGTTAACTAATTGATTTAAAGAAGATTTATACAGTTGGAAAGAAGATAACTAAGAGATAAATCAGGAGTTAAAGCCGTAAATCAATTTGGCTGGATTGTTTTCATGCCAAGAATCAAGAATTAAGGAATATCATGTCTATATAAGAGACAAGCATAATTAATTTCTGCAAGCAATCAAATACACGGGGGAGTGAATTGAAAGAAGATGCTGAAGAGAAACTGATGAAGGATAATCTTCATATAGTCCTGATCAATCAAGCTAAGGGAGAGCTAAAGAATTCTGCAGACACCGATGAACAATGAAGCATGATATCACAAAGTAGAAAGAGTAAACTACAAAGGAATTGAATTGATACATTGATCAGAAAGGTATTGTACATAAATAGATCTGAATATCTGCAATTCAAAGTTGCATTAGAAATAGGTCATCATGTTTCAGTTTAACCATTGAAGCATTAAGTCTCTTAACAGAGCAGGACTTAATCGTCTTCTTTAATTGAGATATATCCTAACAGATTACCAAAAAGGTTAACTCATGATAGTAGGATCGGTCTTACCTAAAGCCTATTTAAAGTCTAAGAAGGAGG
Source organism: Thuja plicata (assembly GCA_018584345.1). Taxonomy (NCBI): domain Eukaryota; kingdom Viridiplantae; phylum Streptophyta; class Pinopsida; order Cupressales; family Cupressaceae; genus Thuja; species Thuja plicata. Next base: position 1,582,333 of record MU225477.1, read on the forward strand.
ATGATTCAAGGATGGTAGTAAGATTAGCATAAATCCTATTGACATTCTAAAGGCTGATTCAAGGATGGTAGTGTAGATGTCAGATACTAAGTAATGACCTATGTATAAAACTCCTCTAACAAGGTCACACTTAACCGTGTGTTTGTAACCTTTAACAGAGTTGGCTCCTAACAAGGCTCACTTCAGAAGAGTGAAAATTTGGGGTACCGATCCCAGTGGTTTTTCCCTTAACAGGGTTTCCACATTAAAATCCATGTCTTATGTGTGTATGGTTTATTACTTTATTGTTTTACATTGCACATATGCATTTCTGGATTGATTGGTATACTTTGCATATTTATTGAGTATCGGTAAATAATATTTACTCCTTATCGGTAATCAAGGAGAATAAGGACAGACAAGGTAAACCGACAGACAATTATTTATTTCAAGTATTTCAAAGGCATACATCTTGTAGGGACTTAATAATCTGAGGTGTATTAATTGGGGGATTAAAGTTTAAAAGGATAAATTTTTGAGGCCACTGATTCACCCCCCCCCCCTCTCAGTTATTTCTAACAATGGGTATCAAAGCTTGTGTGCTTAGAAGGAAGGTTTCAAGACCTAAGTAAAGATCACAAGATGAACAGATGAGATGTGCCCAATTTGAAAAAAAGACAAGTTTGCTTCATGGCAAAGCAGAATAAAGCTTCACTTATCAACTATTGGCAATGATATTACTCAATACTTAGATACTGAATATGTGTTGCCTACAGGACCATTGACGGTAGATCAATTGAGAGTAAAGCATGAACATAACTGCATGGTTATAGAGCTTTCTTCCTCACTCTTTGATGCTGAATTTGAGGATGTCAAAGATTGCAAAAATGCAAAGACAATGTGGGACAAGCTGAAATTTGTACATGGAGGTGATACAAATGTTCTGAGAGCCAAGGCAGAAACCCTTAGAGGAAAGTTTGATGATCTCAGAATGAAAGAAAGTGAAAACATCACTCAGTACAACACAAGAATAAGAGAAGTAGTCAGTGCTATATGAGGTGTTGGAGGTACACTTGAAGAGGAGATAGTGGTAAGTAAAATCTTAAGAACCTTATTGCCTATATATGCTATTAGAGTCTCTACTATTCAAGAAATGAGAGCAGTAGCAAACAATACAGTCACTCTTGATAGCTTGAATGGTAGACTAATTTTATTTGAGATGAATAATTTTGATAATAGTGTCTTACCAAGTTTAGAGTCTACATTCAAGTCTTCTATGAGAGTAAGCAAATCTAGTCAGAGACACTCATCTAGAAGAGACAGTGAAAGAGAAAGTGAAGAAGAATATCTAGATGAAATTGAAGCACTCATGGCGAGAAGAATGCCAAGAGGCAAAGGTAAATACAAAGGAAAGTTACCACTTGTATGTTTTAATTGTAAAGAGATTGGACACTTTGCTGCCAGATGTCCTAACAAAAGAAAAGATGACAAAAGTGATAATAGATCTTTTGAGAAGAAATCTGACAGAGGTGATAACAAATATTATAGAGGTTACCGACGATCAGAAAGAAATGATATCCGAGATTACAAGGATAAAGGCAAGAGGGTTAGCTATCTAGCTGCTTGCAAAGATGAAGATACTGACACCGAACCAGATGATGATATTGAGATAGTATTTGTAGCTGTGAAGGATGATTTAGATGAAGATGAAAGGTATGAAGAAATTGCACTCATATCTAAGATTAGTAAGAATGATATCTGGATTATAGATAGTTTTTTCACTCACCATATGACCGGTGATAAAGAAAAGTTTAATACTTTTGAATACTATAAAGGTGGTACAGTAAGAATGGGAAATGATACACCTTGTCAAATTGAAGGTAAAGGAACAGAAATGTTGAATAACCTGATTAAATGTGAAAATGCTTATTGGGTAAAAGGATTGAATTATAATCTATCAAGAGTGTTTCTTAGCTGAATAATTTAGGTCACAGAGTAGCATTTGAGAACAAGAAGGCAAAGATCTTCAATGAATCAGGAATATTGATTGGTACCGGTGAACAGACCAAAGGTAACTTATTCTATCTGAATGATACTAACCCCACTTGCTTGATGACTAGAAATGAAGACATATGGCTGTGGCACAAAAGGTTATGTCATGTGAATTTTGACAACATGATGAAAATAAGCAGGAAAAGAAGTGTAAGAGGCTTACCGACGATGACAAAGCCAAACAACATCATGTGCAAAAAATGTCAAAAACGTAAAATGACAAAGTCTAGTTTCAAAAGTAAAACCCATACATTTGATGATATTCTAGAATTAGTCCCTACGGATTTATGTGGACCTATGAGGATAAAGAGCTATTATGGAGATATATATTTTATTCTCTTTGTTGATGATTATTCTAGAATGATGACAGTCATGTTTCTAAAAGAAAAATTTGAAGCATTCAAGATGTTTAAATGGCATAAGGCTATGGTAGAGAAACAAAGTGGTAAGGATCTGAAATGTTTGAGAACAGACAGAGGAGGAGAATTTATATCATATAAATTCACTAATTTCTGTAATGAGCATGGTATAAAAAGACAGGTTTCTGCACCAAGAACACCACAAAAAAATGAGATTGCTGAGAGAAGGAACATATCAATAGTTGACTGTGCAAGAAAACTGATGATAGAGAAGGACATCACCCAGATCTTCTGGAGGGAAGCTATTAGCAGTCTTGTCTATACACTTAACATAGTATAATTAAGAAAGGACTCAAAGAAGACTACTTATGAGCTATGGTATGGTAAAACACCCAATGTAAGTTACTTCAAAATATTTGGCAGTCAATGTTATGTCTTAAAGGACAATAGAAATGGAAAGCTCGATGCCAAAAGTGATGAAGGTATTTTTCTGGGGTATTCTACCAAAAGCATAGCTTTTAAATGTCTACTCAAGGCTTCTAAAGAAATATTTGAAAGTGCAAATGTGAATATTGGTGAATTTGAAAAAATGAATGAGCTGGAAAGCACAAAAGAACTAGAGGACTACAACAAGTTTGTATACTATGAAGAACCCATAACTCTACTCGAGCAACATTGCTTAAATCCAGAACAACAAAATGTTGCAACCAATGGTTAGAATACTGTTATCGACGATCAGGATAATGATCAAGATAATGTACAAGGTAATGAAGATCAAGATGATATGCAAAGAGTTGTACCTATACTTGCAAGATATGTAAGAAGGAACCATCCAGAGAACTAGATCATAGGAGATATGAAAGCAAGAAGTAAGTGTTTAAACTCAAACTACTTAATCTGTGAGTTTGAACCAAAATCTGTCAATGGTGCACTAGATAATGAAGAATGGATAACTGTTATGAATGATGAGATTGAACTGATTGAAAAGAACAAGACATGGTCACTTGTACCAAGACTAGATGACAATAATGTCATTGGTACAAAATGGATATTCAGGAACAAACTGAACGAGAATGGAGAAGTCATAAGGAATAAAGCAAGACTAGTATGCAAGGGTTATGCACAAGAGGAAGGCATAGAATATGGAGACACCTTTGCACCTATTTCTAGGCTAGAAGGAGTAATAATTATACTTTCTTATGTTGCATACAAAGGATTCAAAGTATATCAAATGGACATCAAGTCAACATTCCTAAATGGAATACTTGAAGAAGAGGTATACATTGAGCAACTAGAAGGGTTTGTGCATCCAGACAAGAGGAACATGGTATGTAGGAATCACAAAGCCTTGTATGGATTGAAACAAGCTCCCAGAGCCTAGTATGAATGACTTCATTCCTAGCTAATAAGTATTGGATTCATGAGGACTAGTGAGAACAATAATCTTTATTTGAAAGAAGATACTAATGCTAACACTTTGATTGCTGAAATATTTGTTGATGACATCATATTTGGAGGCAATGATAAGCTATGCAATTCATTCACTGATGAGATGAGAAAAGAATTTGAGATGTCTATGTTTGGAGAGATCAAGTTCTTTCTTGGTCTACAGATCACTCAACAAAGTGAAGGTATTTTCATTACACAGTCCAAATACATCAAAGAAGTTCTAAAAATATTCAATATGAAAGATTCCAAACCTGTTGGAACACCAATGGCTATTGGATGCAAATTAACAAAGGAAGACAAGACAACAGAGGTAAATTAGACTCTATACAGATCAATAATAGGAAAACTCATGTATGTTGTACACACTAGACCAGATATTACACATGCAGTAGGAATTGTTGCTAGATTTTTTGCTAACCCCAGGGAATCACATATAACTGTTGTGAAAAGAATACTAATATATCTGAAGAATACCGAGGAACTTGGCTTATGGTATAGAAGAGAAGGAAAATCTAAACTAAAAGTGTTTACCGACACTGATTGGGCTAGAAATCTTGATGATCGGAAGAGCACAACTGGAGGAGCATTCTTTATGGGTGACAGACTTGTCACATGGATTAGCAAGAAGAAAGGATGCATCTCTCAGTCTACTGCAGAAGAAGAATATGTTGCTGCTACTGCAAACTGCTCAAATATTGCATGGATCAAACAGTTGCTAGAAGATATGCATATGAAGATCATAAAACCAGTAATTATCTATTGTTATAACACCAGTACAATAAATATTTCCAAGAATCCAATCATGCATGCAAAGACTAAACACATTGTTATCAAGTATCATTATTTGAGAGAACAAGTTCAAGAAAAAGAGGTCATACTTGAATATGTGCAATCAAAACAAAAATTGGCTGATATCTTCACCAAGCCACTGCCCAAGGATACATTTGAGTACTTGAGAAAAAGACTAGGGGTAAAACCTATCTCTACCAGTCAGTAAAAGGACTGAAGGCTACATCAGCCATATATTATCAGAATATCATTCATGATTAATGCAAGCAGAAAATGAACTTCAAAGCTACATCTATATACAGAAAGGTATATATCAGAACCAAGCACTAGAACATATTGCTATATTGATGATGGATAAGGGAAATTCAAGGAATATATTATGGATAGAAGAAATTGTTTGACAAGATATCAGATATTTGTAAAAATATTTGTTTGACATTGTTGTCAAAGGGAGAGAATGTATTCATATTATCATCACAAACTATTCATTATCAAATTACTCCAAACAGAGAGAGATCATATCCATAGGGAGAGAATTTGTATCAAACTTAGTTGCAAACAAAAGAAAGAGACATCAAAGAAGAAGAAAAGTCAAGAGAGAGAAATTGACACAGACAGAGGACACAACACATCAAAAGAAGAAACAAGGAAAGCTGCAAGAATCAAATCTAAGCTAACACAGAGCTTATCGACGGTTAGACATTTTTTTAGTTATCAAAACAAACTGTTTGGTAATTTGATGAATCTCAACAATTGTATTTCATGTTGTATTAGAAATAGTATAATGTGATAATATATCATGTTTCCATCAATGCCAAAGGGAGAGATTGATGACATGTAACTAATTGAATGTTTGACAATGTTAAGTTAAAGATAATGCAAGACATTAAATCAGTTAATGGTTTGTATTTTCATTGATGTCAACTTGATATCATCTATATGATCATATATATAATTCCAAAGACTTCAAAGAATCAATGGAACAAAGGTTATGCTTTCAGCAATGCATAAAAGTCAAGTATTCACTAAGTGACAGACCACACCAACGGAGTGCACACCATCAGTAAAGACAAAGATAAAGTCACGGTGATGCCTGATGAGCAGAAGACAATGTTGCCTAATGAAGCATAATCATAGGATGCCTGACTAGCTAAAAATAGAGTTTCCCGATGAGAAAGATCCAATGATGCCCGACGGATGGAGATCTGGAAGCTGACTGAAGTTACACCGATGGAACTGGCAGTTGTCACCGACGATGAACTACATAATTGACCGACAGAATAGAGAGATCAGAAAATGACAAAATATCTTGCTGGCAGAGCTTAAGGATAGACTTGATTGGTTGTTTTACTTTTTTTATTTGACCACAGTTAAGTAATTGATTTAAAGAAGATTTGTACAGTTGGCAAGATGACAACTACGAGATAAATCAAGAGTTAAAGCCATAAATCAATTTAGATGGATTTTTTTTCACGCCAAGAATCAAGAATTAAGGAATATCATGTCTATATAAGAGACAAGCATAATTTATTTTCTCAAGCAATCAGATACACAGGGGAGTTAATTGAAAGAAGATGCTAAAGAGAAACTGATGAATGATAATCTTCATACAGTCCTGATCAATCAAGCTAAGGGAGAGCTAAAGAATTCTGTAGACACTGACAAACAGTGAAGCACAACATCACAGAGCAGAAATAGTGAACTACAAAGGAATTGAATTGATACATTGATCAGAAAGGTATTGTATGTAAATACATATGAATATCTACAATTCAAAGTTGCATTAGAAATAGGTCATTGTGTTTCAGTTTAACCATTGAAGCATTAAGTCTCTTAACAGAGTAGGACTTGACCGTCTTCTATAATTGAGGTATATCCTAACAGATTACCAAAAAGGTTGACTCATGATAGTAGCATCGGTCTTACCTAAAGCCTATTAACAGTCTAAGAAGGAGGTTGATTCAAGGATGGTAGTAAGATTATCATAAAGCCTATTGATAGTCTAAAGGATGATTCAAGGATGGTAGTGTAGATGCCAGATACTAAGTGACAACCTATGTATAAAAATCCTCTAACAAGGTCACACTTAACCATGTGTTTGTAACCCTTTTACAGGGTTGGCTCCTAACAGGGTTCACTTTAGAAGAGTGAAAATTTGGGGTACTGGTCCTAGTAGTTTCTCCCTTAATAGGGTTTCCATGTTAAAATCCATATGTTATGTGTGTATGGTTTATTACTTTATTGTTTTACATTTCACATATGCATTTCTAGATTGATTGGTATACTCTGCATATTTACTGAGTATCGATAAATAAGTTTTACTACTTATCGGTAATCAAGGAGAATAAGGACAGACAAGGTAAA
>MU225477.1:1598089-1660857 GCA_018584345.1 Thuja plicata
CCTTAGGTATTCGCATGGTGAGGAGAGGTTGAGACCCTCTTATCACCACTTGGTAACCTAATAATATTCAATGTGCGAGACTTGGAAATGAATCCCATGCAGAGTTTCATGATAGAAGAGATCAATTGCAGCATCAAAGGAAATGATATTATTTTCAATACGTTTTGTGAGTTGGAGCCATTGGGAATGACACCCGGATTCCTAAACTAACGTACGATGAAATAATCAGATTCTCCACCTTGATGATTGTTTCTATGCATCATCCCCCATTAATATTGGAATTGTCACAGTAGCGTTTAAGTTATTGCTCCTCAATTGATTCATTATCGGTTAACTCTTAACTTCAATAGTCATTTTATCTTATTTCGTCCATACTTTTGTGATACATATTTACTATTGATTAATATCTAATCCATGTTGTTTTTTTTGTCGTGATGATGCATGATACTCATATGAGTTTTATCGCCTTCATCTGCACGTTTATAATTTTTTCATGTTTGGTCTGAACATAGTCGATCCCTTTTTTTTTTTGTAGGCTTTGATAGAATTGATTCTGCGTAATCTTTCATTTGTTCAAGCTTGGACTAATCTGCGAACCATAATAAAACTTTTTTTATTATGCTACGGTTGCCGCATATTCCTCACTTTGGGAGGTGTTACTAGAAAGACTCTGAGTTGTTCCTTTATTCATTTCATGATTCCGTGTGGTTATTAAGATCTTCTTATTACTCCCGGCCATTTTCATGTTTGGTTCCTGAATATTACTCATTTGTAGGAGTTTGACCTTTGTATTGTTCTGTGTGCCTGTTCCTAGGCTGCAATCCAAGGACTTATGTATTGGTATTACGCCTGTATTTCTTTCTTATGGGTTTGATAGAATTGATTTTAGATCATTTACACCTGAAATTTTGTTTCTCTAATATGTAGACTGCGACTTCAAAACTGCGATATTAACCATAATAACTATACTGTCTTCAGCAGTCGACATTAATATCTTCAAATCAATTTTTCCTCAACTATTAACTCCCAGGCTTTGCTCTGATACCATGTTAAGAAAATTGGATCAGAAGATATTATAAAACTAATGTATTATAGATAGTTGATATTCGCTGTAGAATACAATTGCCGATGTGATTGATTGATTGTACAACGAATATCAACTATATATATTAAATTGAATAGGTATCAACAACAGTCATGTCTCATTGTAAATAGCGACTGTTGATAACATGTGTCTTAATTAATGTGATCGCTGTTATATTATAACAGTCGGCAGTAATACAAAGGAGTATTAATAGTCACGATACTTTATCGTGACTGTCATACATGAACAGTCACGATAGTATCGTGACTGTTTATGTATAATAGTCACGATAGGTATCGTGACAATATATTAAGACATGTTTATATATTAATGCTGTTGATTAATATTTGTTTATTTATTATTTTGTTATATATATATATATGTATATATATATATATGAACATGATTATTATTTAATATATATTATATATTTAATTTCATATATATTCTATATCTTATTATATATATATATATATATATAATAGTTTGTTAATGTCATTTTAGTAAACACGAACGAACATATTTCAACACTTATCATATATATGAAAGGTCAATTTTGGATGTAATGTGTGCAAGTGAAAGTATAAGTGGAAGTGTGCAATTCTGTGATATGAAGAGTGAAGGCGAAATTAGATGGGATTCTGATTGAGGACAAAACACTTGGAGCTGCAACAAAATATTTTATGAGTAAGGATCCAGTTATAACCAGAACATAGATCTGAATTAGCAAAGACATTTGCTTACACATACAGGTCAATTCATTGTTACTTTCTAACAATTGTAGCAGTGATCTTAAATCTCTTAACAAAGTGGACTTAACAATCTTTTTGTAAAATCCTCTAACAAGGTAGCATTTCTATGTTGAAGTATTTGAAGACCTCTCACAAGACCACTCCTTACAGGGTGATTTAAATCCTTTAACAGGGTCACACCTAATAGTGTATTTTGTAACCTTTAACAGTGTTGGCTCCTAACAAGGCTCACTTCAGAAGAGTGAAAAACAATAACTAGTTACATTGGTGGTTTTTCACATATTGAGTTTCCACCTTAAATCTTGGTGTCACCTATGTACATGTTATTTATTTCATTATTTTTTGTTTCTGCACATAATCACTCAAGGTTAATTGCATTTAATATCTTTAAGATTTCTTTGTTAATCAAGTTACATCATAATATCTTAATTAACCCAGTGACAGTGATATATTGTTTAAGACATCTAAGGGAGAAAAGGATTTTTTTTTGGAGTAATTGATTCACCCCTCCCCTCTTATTTACTCATCTCATTTCCAACAAATTTAACATTTGAACTCAATGATATTTTAATTAAATAATATAATATAAATTCAATGACTTACAAGTTGTACCCATGAAAAAATATTCAAAGAAGTTTACAAAACTAAACCATCTACTTCACTATATCCACCCCACTATTGAATAACCGCATCGGCCAAACAAGAATGCATAAACATATAAAATATTCTCTAATATCACATAAACACCTCTATTTTTTTACCCTTTCGACAAAACTTTCTCAAACACTAGTTAAGATAAAAATTGGTTTAATTGTTTTAAGAAAACTACCCACATATGAACCATAATAACCCAATTTATAGTTTTCCATACCATTCATTAATGGCATAATTTTCTCAGCAGTAAATCTTGAAGCAAGAGTAGTTATGTAGATGTAAATTAAAATGAACGTGCTACAAAAATCACACTACAACTATCTAAATCAAACTATTTTGGATTCTCTCTTCTGCAAAATAGGGAAGCATATGTAATATGCAACCTATATTTTCATTGTTTATAAATTTGAACAATATATAATCAATACAAACATGGAAAGGATAAAGTGGAAAGGGAATGCTTAGAGCGAGTGTAAAGCACAACATAAAGGTAAACATGGAAGTATTAACTGCCCATTAAGGTCATTCAAAACTAAATGCATATAAAAAAAAAAATTATAGAAAGAAGGATTAATGTGATACTAGTGGATAGTGACCACTTGGGTTGTGAGACTGTTTCTCCTCTATCCTAGTTGTCCTTGATGTGAAAAGAACTAATAAGGTCACTTGATTAGAGTTAGTTGATCAGATGCATATGATGATTAAGATCAATTTATGAATATGAACAATTGGTCATTTTCGTTAATATTGTTGCATATTCAGATATATATAGTGCATATAACATGATCATGCATATTGGTTCATTTATTGCATTTTGTAACTATCAGATCAATGGCTACATGGGAATCACATTGCATCTACATCAACTTCATGATCCTAGTTTGGATTCAATATTCATTCAAGTTGTGATTGATCAGTTTACTATTCAGGTTATAATATGGTTATAATTTACTATCATGATTAGTACATATCAGTGCATCATTAAGTGAAACATATTGTATTAAAGTCATTATAGATACACAAACAAGATGATCTTTTGATCAGTTTGAAATAAATTTGAGAACATTCTATTTTGTCTGGACACACTCTTGGGTATATTGACACTTATATAGAAAAATCAATCATCTGTTCATTCTAATTTTATCGCAGTATGATTCAATTATGGTCACAAAGAGACTAGGGATCAACATTGTGACCCTGTCATTTAAATTGTCTTACAAGGAATTGTTAGCAATAATAGTACACCAAAAAATTTGAGAGGGTGGAGTGGGCGGGAGGGGGGGGGGGTAAATAGGTTGTGAGCCAAATAATTAAACTTTAAACTTTATAAACCAAATACCAAATGTAACACCATAAAATAAGAAATTTTTGTCGAGGAAGCCATGTTAAGGGAAAAACCCCCATAGGAATTAGTACCCACAAATAATGCACTGAAAGTATTATATCCATGTTTGAATATTTAGCCATGTTAGGAGCTGATTGTTACATAAAGTAAAGAGTCCTTGTTAAGGGTAAAAGCACAATAAGTTGTCACCCTTTTACAAAGGCAAAGGCTAAAAACACCAAAATTGTAAAATCGTGAGGGAATAAAAGTCACATTTTAGTTGAGAATTTGGAGATAATGTAAACATATGAAATGTGTGAAATAGCATGAATTTTACTCCTATAATTTTTTTTTTACAAAATTGAACAAAAATTAATATGTTTTTTGAATTTTTTAGGTTTATTTTTTGTTTCCTAAAAAATATTGCAAATCAAGGGGTTTACTTCCCGCCAAATCATTATAAGTAAAACATTTTTTTCCACCAATTTTAGAATATGTTTTAGATGACATGTACAACTAGTGTAGAAAAAAAGAAAGAGGTGTTTTCGATCTATAGTTTTCCCATTATATGTATTCAAAGTCGAACTTAACTAAAATCAATAATTTTTTGTCTTTTGTCACTTTTCCCCTATCAAAACTATTCCAAAATCTAAATAAATTACATATTTTTGAAGACGAATCTCTTCTCTAGTGTTTTATATGATTTTAATTTTTTTCTAAATTGATTTATTATTTTTTAATATTTTCTGAATCAACGACTTATCAAAACTTAATATATCTTCATGTAGTTTTTAGCAGATTTGTTCAATGTTTTGTAGTTGAAACAATAAAAAATTCATATATCTAGAATTGTAGCTTCGAGATCTAATAGAGGGAAATTTTAATTTTTGGACATTTTATATTTTTAGTAGAAAATGGAACAATAGAAGTGTAAACTTCTTGTTTTTTTATGTTTTGGGGGGTTTGGCTGCCAACATGGCATGCCACCTAGGAAGACTCGACCCAGTCTGATTTGTCTTAGTCTGACTCAACCGAGTCTCCTTAGCCCTTCAATTTGTAAATGAGGGGCTTCGAGGGGATTTGAGGTTATTTTGTGATAAAAAATAATATTGGGACTGGGCTGAGTAGGACTCAGTTGAGTCCTACTCTACCCATTCTACTCATCCATGTAGATGTCATTCAGCACCGCATGCCACCTACCTAGACTTGACCGAGTTATACTCGATCGAGTCTGACTGGGCCAAGTCCCACTCGGCCAAGTCGGTCGAGTTAACCCAAAAGGAGACACTCGATTGTATTTTTACCCTTAAAGGAAAAACCCTGTTAAGAGTAAAGAGAAATAGAAAACTTTCTTCCCATGCACACTGCCCAAGTGTGAAGGTTAAATCCACCTTTTGGACTCACTAGCTGAAATATAGATATAAGAGTAACAGTAACTGGTGAACTGATTGATAGCAACTTGATTTTCTTAAATAGTTCCAATGATTTTAATCACAATAATTACCTCTACTCTACATCCAAAAAAATTCACAAATAAAATCTTGCATCTTTCCCTTTTCACATCCATACTTATCTCATCAAGAAACAACTCTTGTTTATTCAAGTTTACAATAAGCAATTAGGTGATCCTATTAAGACTTCCCCAATTAACAAATAGTTATATAGACCATTTCTAAGATACACATGTTATAAAAGTAAACATAAATTACAACTCATCAATTATACTTCAAGATTCATAATCCACGATCGCCATTCTCTAAACATGTGTCATCGCAGTAGTCGGCCACAAAAAAATCTTTGCAAGATCACATGCTTCAAATGACGTCATAAATAACATAGAACCCAAAAATCATAAGTAACATTCTAAAACATGTCTTCTACCATGAATTACGCTCGCAAATCATAACTCATTCTCCTATCCAAGTTATCTCTAAAATTTAGAGATCAACTTTGTTAGAATTCCCTGTCACTGTTTTGTACCCGGTCTTCACAAAAACAATTGTAACTTAGTCCAAATGTAAGATCAAGACAAGATATCTTAGATATAATATAAATTCACATAATTATATACATATCCATGCTTACATGCTCTGAAATCCCATACAAAGTTTGTACACTTCTGTCAGTCTTCTCTACACCAGTATAATGAGTCTGTCTGAGACTTCCACTAAAACATATGTTAACATCAATGAAAAAAATGAATGTCAACACCTCTCACAAAACCATTTCTAAAATTATACTCCTTTGGAATTTATGGCAACATATGATAAAATCCATCAACCCAAATAGTCTCCTTCTCAATAAAATCTACTCAGTATCCTCTTGATAGCACTTGCTAAAACAGTATGGATTTTCTACTTCTATCACTCCCACTTTAACATCAATGGAAAAGGGTACCATATATATCTTTCTTCTCTGACGATCCCACCTATGCAAGTTTTATATTTTTTAAAATCTTCATGCCTTCAACAACTAGGTGATTGATCACCCAAATCTGTTCTGCGATTACTCCCCCTAAGGAGTGCATCCAAGCATCAAGCCATGTGATTGATATAGCTCTGATAGATACTAGACTAAGACGTTTCTACATCATTTAATTCTCATAAGGAGGGGTTCCCACCCCAAGCATACCTTTGAGATACTCAAAGGCATCTTTCGGCAAAGGTTTTGTGAATATATCTGTTATTTGCTCCTTTTTACTAATGTACTTCAATTTGAAAAAAGTGATATTTGATTAAAAAAAATTTGTTCTTTGAATGCATAACATGATTCTTTGACATGCTCACTTTTCTTCTATTATCACAATGTATAACCACTAGTTCTTCAAAATTAATCCCAATATCCTTCAACATCTACTTCATCCACACAATCTGTGTACAATTTATAGTAGCAACTACAAACTCTAATTTAGTAATAGATTTATCTATACAATATAGCTTCTTACTTAGCCATGAAACTAAGATTTTTCCAAGGAAAAATGCAGCACCACTTGTGATCTTCTTGTCATCAACACTTTTTGCCCAATCAACATCAGTATAAGCATGCAAAGTAAAATTATCAAAATTTTCATACCATAAGCCATATTTTAGTGTTCCCTTAAGATATTTGAATATCCTCTTAACTACATAAAGATGATTCCCTTTAGGATCTTCTTGAAACCTTACAAAAATTCCAACAACATTAGCAATGTTTAGTCTAGTGGGAGTTAGATATTGTAAAACTTGAATCATGGATCTATAATTTGTCTAAAATACACTTTGAGATTCTTCAGTAGTAGTAATATTACAACCAATAATCGTAGGTGTTCCAACAGGTTTACAATCTTCCATTCCAAACATATTCAACAATTGTTAAGATACTTGGTTTGGGAGACGAAAATACCATGTTTCTTTTGAATAATTTGCAAACCAAGAAAGAACTTACTTTCACCAATCATAGACATTTCAAATTCATTTTTCATTTTCTCTAAAATTTTCTTACTCATTTTATCATTACCTTCAAAAAAATAATGTCACCAACAAAGACTTCAATAATAAATATTTCATCTTCACTAGTTCTCAAATACAAATTACCGTTTGCAATACCTTTTCTAAAACAAAGATTTAGTAGATACCTTTCCAACCCAGCATACCATGCTCTAGGTTCTTTTTTCGGTCTATATAATACCTTTTTCAACATGCAAACCATATCTTTGTCATCTATCAAAGGAAATCCATCAAGCTTCTCAATATAGACTTCTTCCTCTAAGATCTCCATTCAGGAATGCATACTTCACATCCATCTGATATACCTTAAAGCTCTTGTGTGTTGCATAAGCAAGGAACATCCTTACTACTTCTAATCTCGCTATAAGAGAAAAATTTTCTTCAAAGTCTATGCCTCTTTTTTGTGAGTAGCCTTTAGAAACTAGTATATGCTTATTCCTTATTAACATACCTTCTTCATTCATTTTTGCTTCTCAAAAATAATGTTTTCCCTATAAAATTCTCATCCTTAGGTCTAGGAACCAATTCCCAGGTCTTTTTTTCTCTAATTGATCTGATTCTTCCTGAATTACTTTAGTCCAGGATTCTTCTCTACATGCCCCATCAATTTTTTTTGGTTCTACTTGTGAAATCAAACAAATCTCATTTCTCATTCTAGATATTTTCATCATTCCTTCATTTATTTCACCAATAATTTGATTTTTAGGATGGTTTTTCTTAAAATACCTTGGCATCTTTGGATTCTCAATAGATTCATTCAAGAATTCCTCAATTTAATTATTAACCTTTAGGGTTTCCTCCAACCTCAATGTTCTCTTTAAAATGATTATAGTCACACATTCTTTCCTAAATATGAAACCTCTCACATTAGCACTTTCAACTAACTTCCTCAATCTTAGATTGAAACATTTGTAATCCTTGCTCTTAATGGAATAAGAAAGGAAAATTCCTTCATCACTTCCAGCATCAAATTTTCCTATCTCATCATCCCTTTAAATATAACAATTACTACTAAATATTCTGAAGTATTTCATAGTAGGAGCATGATTAAACCAAAGTTCATAAGGTGTCTTATTAGTACCTTCTCTGATCTGAATTATGTTTAAAGTGTAGAATGCAGTACTAACAACTTCTCTCCAATGCACATGTGACACATCTCCTTCAAGAAACATAATCCTCACAACATCTAATATAGTTATGTTTCTTCAAGCTCTACAATCCCATTTTGATGTGGTGTCCTAGGAATTGGTGTTTGTTTGTATATTCCATGCTCTTCGCAGTACATATTAAACATATCTGATGTAAAATATATACCTCTATCTGACGTCAAACATTTTATTTTTAAACTTAATTCATTCTTTAATTTTGCTTTGAAAATCTTAAACTTATCAAAAGCTTCATACTTCTCTCTAATAAATGCAACCCACATCATCCTAGAATAATCATCAATAAAGAGTATAAAATACCTTTCTCCATAGTAAGATCTTGTTCTTGTACAACCACATAGATATGTATGTACCAGCTTAAAAATTCTCCTTTCTTGAGTAAGACTTGCTTAGTAAATTGCTTCTATTATGTTTCCCCATCACACATTCTCTACACATGGTGTTAGAGGGATTCACAATTTTTGGTAAATATCTGATTGCATTTTTCATACTTTCTTTCATAATGTTATCAAAATTTATATGAAAAAATATTATATGCCATAGCCAACTGTTATCAACCTTCGCAACAAAACAAGTAGCCTTTGTAGTATTCAGTTCAAACACATTACCTCTTGAATTTGTACCTGATGCGATCAACTCTCCTAGCTAAATTCTGATAGTATATTTTCCATCATTGAACTTTAAATGATATCTCTTGTCTACAAGTTGTCCAACACTCAACAAGTTGAGCTTAAGTCCATCAATAAGAAGTACATTGTTAGTATTATTTTAACCATCAAGAGTAATTGAACCTACTCCAATGATCAATTTTGGAGTGTTATCACAAAATCTGACTATACCACCATCATATTTATTTAGATGAACAAACCATATTTTATCACCAGTCATATGATGTGAACAACCATTGTCTATGACTCATTCAATTTTTTTAAAACATGAGAAACTAAGGCTCTTTCTTCATGAATAGGCTCATAATCTTTAATAGAAATAAATCCAATTTCATCATAATCCACAATATCATCATCATACACACCTTCACTATCATAGTAATGTTTTCCTTGTCCTTAGAATAATCTAGTCTATGAAACTTAGGTTTATGCTTGGGAACCCTTTTAGGACATCTAGATGGAAAATGAACAATCTTATTACATGAAAAACACTTTAGGGGTAAATTTCCTTCAAATTTCCCCTTACCTCTCTTTTCTCTTCTTGAGATCAAAGCCACAAGTTTTTCTAGATTCCTTTCTTCTACTACTATCTTTTCCCAATTCTCAACATATTCACCAAGCTCTTCGTACCAATTATCTCTATTGGTGCTTGCAAGACTTGATAAATCCTTTCTGTCATTGTACACAGTCTCCTTGAATGCAGATTCCACCTTAGGTAATGTATCTCCCATCTTTGTAGCCTCAAAGGTGGTCAACTTAGAAATCAATACATCTCTATTGAACTTTTCTAGCAAAGGTATGATTTATTTTATCACTTGCCCTTTAGTTTTGTAAACAGGTGTCAAGGATCCGAGAATCTTTGCAATCACTTATTTTTCAGTATATGTGCCTCCTGAGTTTCTAATCCATGTATAAAACTCCATAACCCTCTGTATGCATGGTCTTAAATTCTCATCATCTCACATTATTAAAATTTCCATCTTAGTATTCCAATTCTACAACTTTAATTGCGTAGTAAACTTATCTCCTTAATATAGTGTGTCCAATATTGTCTAAATTTCATGTAAAAAATCCATGTGTTTAACCTCGGTTAATTCAACCTCAGAGAGCTCATTGATCAATGCTTCTATTGCAACTATATAACAACTAAATAAAAAAATTCCATCTGCATCTGCAGTCTCTAATTAATCCTCATTCTTGATCTATTCATCTTTCTTAGTAATTATCTAGTAATCAATCCCTAAGTAGAGTAGGTGATTTTTCATCTTGTTCTTCCAACTGTCAAAATTTTTAGGATCAAATTTTGGACTATCCTTCTTATAGTACACCATCTTCGAGATCACCTCAAGATCTTAATATTTCTCTCAAAGGACCATACGCTTTGACACTAATTGTTAGCAATAATAGTCGACCAACACAACTAAGAGGGGAGGGGGGGGTGAATCAGTTGTGAGACAAATAATTAAACTTTAAACTTTCTAAACCAAATACCAAATGTAACACTATAATAAAAGAAATTATTGTCGAGGAAACCCTGTTAAGGGAAAAAACCCAATGGGAATCAGTACACACAAATAATATACTAAAAGTATTGTATCCCTGTTAGAAAATTTAGCCATGTTAGGAGCTGATTATTCCATACAGTACATAGTCCTTGTTAAAGGAAAAGCCCTATTAAGAGTCAAGAGAAAAATAAGGCTCTTTTCCCATGTACACTACCCAAACGTGAAGGTTAAATCCACCTTCTAGACTAACTTTCTAAAATATAAATATAGAGTTAAGAGTAACAAGTGAACTAATTGATAGCAACTTGCTTTGCTTAAAAATTTCCAATTAAGTTCATCACAATCAATACCTCTGCTTCACATCAATATAATTCACAAATACAAGATCACAAATTTCTCTTTTCACATCCATATTTATCTCATCAAGAAAAAACTCTTCTTTATACAAGTTACAATAAACAAAAGAATCATTGTCCAGGCACACTACCCAAATGTGAATGTTAAATCCACCTTCTAGACTCATTGTTTGAAGTACAGATATAGCAACAAGAGTAACCAAAGAACTAACTGATAGTAACTTTATTTTCTTAAAAATTACCAATGAAGTTCATCACAATCACTACCTCTGCTCTACATATAACTAACTTCACAAATACAAGCTCTCATATTTCCCTTTTCACATCCATACTTATTTCATCAAGAAATAACTATTCTTTATACAAGTTTACAATAAACAATTAGGTCATCCTGTTAAGTCTTTCCAAATGAAAAATAGTTATATAGACCCTTTCTACGACACACATGGTACCTTACACAATTAAACATCAATTAAAAATCATTAATTATACTCTAGTATTTGTAATCCATGCTCACCATCCTCTAAACACATTTCATCATAGTAGTCATCAACAAAAATATCTTTGCAAGCTCACACCCTTGACCTAACATCATCACAAAAAATATGACTCAAAAATCACAAGAAAATTCTCCAACATGTCTTCTACCATGAATTAATCTCGCAAATCATAATTTTTTATCACATTCAAGTTATCTCTAAAATTCAGAGACCAACTTTGTCACAATTTTCTGTCAATGTTTTGTACCCAATCTTCACAAAAACAACTGTAACTTATTCTAATAGTAAGATCAAGCTAAGAAATATTAGATATAAAATAACTGTACATCCTTGTATACACATTCATGCTTGCATGCTTTTCAAGCTCATATAAAATCTATATACTTATGTCAATCTTCCTTGTACTAGTAATAACCAGTTTGTTTGAGACTTCCATTGAAACATATGTTGACATCAATGACAAAAAATGCATTTGCAAACCTCTCATAGAACAAATTCCAATAGGATGCCCTTTTGGTTGGATCCCTACTAACCATTCATGTATTTATATCATACTTAGTGTATTTGATAACATTAATATCTTTATTGTCGACATTGTATATGGTAAAAAAATTTTTTTTTTTTGATATAGTGTAATTTTTACATTCATATCATAGAGAATAATGTGGTTTTGGATTACATTTTGAAACCCTAGATCTCTCAAGCTAGGACATGAAATTTTAGAGATCATAGATGCTTGGAAAGTAGCCGCCAAGGTATTTCTTGTAAGATGCTTACCAGAGATTTGGTTTGATATTTACAAATATGAAAATGAAGTGATGTAGAAGAGTATATGGGATTTGAGAATGATTTGCAACCCATGATTCAATAGTAGGTGTTTGTGTTTCATTACCTTTTGTTGTTTATCCTTCAACCATGATTAATATTTTATTTAAAAGAGTTCATTTGTATTTTGAAAAGAGGTTTTTACATGTCATGCATAATATTGTTCATCATGTTGGTCCATTGAGAGGGGGGTTGAATCAGAAAAAATGAAACTTAAATGCTTTAACCTTAACTCACTGATTCACTCGGTAGAACTAAATACAGTGATAATTGGCTTACCAAATAAATATATAATGTAAACAATAACTCATCACATAATATGTGTAACAATCATTTAAACTCACGTGACACCATATTTAATGAGGAAACCCAATATGGGAAAACATCTTTGTGGGAATTGTCACCCACAATGAAAAGTACTCTTCTAAAGTATGCTTGATTAAAAGCTTATCCTATTAAAGATTACATACACATGATTAAATGTGTCCCTATTAGGGGAATTACCTTAGATCTTTTAGGGTCTTCACCCTGTTAGGAGTGGTCAGGTTAAAGGTCATTCAACACTCTTCTATAATGTCACCTGTTTCTAGGATTTACAAATAAAGACTGTTAAGTCCACTCGGTTAAGAGATTTTCTCTGTTAGAAATGCTAATAATCATGAGTAAAAATTTCATTTGTAAATATAATAACTACCTTTTCTTGGTTCAAATCCCTCATCCTTTCATGACTACTGAATTCAAATAATGCATCTGTCTCTCCTCTTGACTATAGATTTTTCTCTTTCTTCATTCTCTATTACACTCAGTAACTCTTTGGTCTTAAAAAATTCAACTTATCAACTTGCCAGAAATATAACTCTCATTAGATTTCATTCAATATATAGACATTTTTTTCCCTCTTGATCTCCTTGATTAGGTTTTCCATCAGTTTCACTCAGCCATTTGATCATCTTCTTCATGAATCTCAGCTTAGAAAACCGTCTAACTTTTACCTCATGACTTGAAATTTTCTTGGAACTCACACAATCAGGTTTAACCACTTAATATTTACCTTAGATCTTCTCTTTGAATTTTCTCACTCATAGATCTTTTACCTAACTTCCTCTTCATCCTTAGCATCATCCAGATCATCATATCTTCATACTAAATGCAATCTTATCATCATTTACAACTAATTTTTTGTACCTCTAACTTGCTTTGCAACTCGGTGACTACCTCGCTCACTAATCGGTACTTAACTTGCTCTTGGTGCTTAGTGTCTCCAACGAACTAACACAACTCTTTACCGAGTGACTCTGTCCAACTCGGTAGAGTGACACTTTCCATTCATAACTTAACTCTTGTCAATGTCTGACTTAATCTAATCAAATGTACTGAATTGATAACATCAAATGTATAGTAGGAAATAACTATACCAACATTGCTCTGTTATTGTCTGATCTATGTTTTTCTATCCAATTAACTTATCCAACTTATGATATGGTAACTCAATATAAATTAGTAATAAATTTCTTGAAATCAATGAAAAAATAACAACTGATCTAATCATTTCTACAACCATGTATACCTTGTACCACTCAGTCTTCATCATCTCCATCAGTTGATTAACAATATCCCTCTTTGGCATTGGTGGAAACACTATGATAACACTATAAAAATTGATGATGACAACTCTCAATACTGTCTTTACTCCCTTTGAGGTGAAAAAATTTGTCCTGATTCAATCTTGTTCTTTGAATATCAAATTGTTCACCCTCTTGGAGTAATATTATGATTCTTGCAACATACTTTCTTTTAAAATACTCTCCCTCATGAATAAATATCATCCATTAAATCTCTCCTTCTTTCATCAATTGAATAACTATCCCTCTTTGACAACAATGCCAAAGATCATACAACGGAAGACTTTTCTAGGCAGTGGATCATACCTTACATATAAAAATAACTCATTTCATACATAAATCTCACACAACTTTAGGAATCACCTAAATTGTGTCGTACTCATCAACTCAAGAATAGATATTCTAATAAAGTGTAGAACTGATGCATCATGCCTCATTATCTTAGTGAATATTGGATAGGGGAAGAACCCCTAACTTACCTCTGAGATACTCAAAATAATATTTTGTTAGTATCTTGGTAAATATATCAACTAAGTGTTCCTTTGAGTTCACATACTCTAATATCACATTCTTCTCTGGAACTTGTTCTCTCAAGTAATTATACTAAATAAAAAATTTCTTGGTCTTTGAATGCATAACGAGGTTCTTTGATATATTGATAGAACTTGTGTCATCACAAAAAATAGTGATTGGATCGGTGATCTCCTCTTGCATACCTTCAAGTAGCTATTTGAAACATACAATTTTGCACAATTCATGGAAGAAACAACATACTCTACCTCGATAGTAGAATTTCAAATACAACTTTTCTTCTTTCTTAGCCATGTGACCAATATTTCTCCTAAAAATAATTCTCCTCCACTAATACTTGTAATATCATCAATATTTCCATCCCAATCAGCATCAGTGTATACTCTCAAATCAAAAGTACCCACTTTCTTATAAAGTAAACCAAAATCTTCATTGCCTTTCATATATCTAAAAATTCACTTTACTATAGACATTTGTATTTCCTTAGGATCAGAAGAAAATCTTGCAACAATTCCAAGTGCATGTGCTATATTATAACTTTTTTTCACTACATACTGCAATTTACCAATCATGGATCAGTAAAGTATCGCATCAACTTCTTGTGTCTCAACTTTCTTTGACATTTTATAACTACTGACCATCAATATTCCAACTGGTTGGTAATCTTCCATACCAAAAGTCTTGAGGATCTCTTTGATATACTTATATTGTGTAATGTAGATCCCATATGTAATGTGTTGTAGTTGTAGGCCTAGAAAGAACTTAATCTTTCCAATCATTTAAATTTCAAATATTTTTCTCATCTGATCACCAAATGCTTTACATAATGTGTTATTTCCTCCAAAAATAATGTCATAAAAAAAAATCTTAGTAATCAAAATCTTGTGGTTACTATCATACTTCAAAAACATATTACTATTGTAACTTTTTCTTTGAAATCCTATTTTGATAAGATATTAATACAATATCTCATACCATGCTCACGGTGCTTGATTCAATCTATAAATGGCCTTGTGTAACTTACATGAATCTTGTTCTTGATAGTGTTCTCAATGAAGCCTTCACATTTCTCAATGTAAAATTCTTCTTCAAGTATCCGATTCAGAAATGTAGACTTAACATCCATCTAATAAAATTTGAAGCATTTGTAATCTGCATATGTTAGAAGAATCATAACTCTTTCTAATCTAGGAACATGTAAAAAATTCTCTCCATAGTCAATACCTTCTTCTTGTGCATAACCTTTTAAAACCAATCTTTCTTTTTTTCTGATTACCTCTCAATGCTCATTCACTTCTTTCTAAAAATCCATTTATTACCAATAACATTTTTATCTTTGGGCCTAGGTACTTGTTAATCTCTAAGTTTTGTTGATGATTAGTGAGAAACACTTAGTCATTCAATTAGGAAATTTTAGTTGGCTATCACAGTGGCCGAGCTAAAAATATGTAAGGTCGAGAAACATTGCCGAGCAGTTTTTTAGTTTGCCTAGTTACATTGTCGAGCTGAGTTACATTGCCGAGCCGAGTAGAAAAAAAAGATGTCAAATGTTGAGCGACAGAGAAGTCAAGTGCCGAGCAGAATAGTTTTTGTGTACATGTCTGCAGTGATACAAAATTCAAGAATTAGTGATCCGGTTGACTTGTATAAGCATTTTGGGTCGACTTATGTATGCATTTAATATTCTTCTACTAAGTTAGTTATGCATTTAATTGTTTTATCCTATGCATGAATTATTGTAAACATTTAATTGTTTTACCATCATGGTATGGATATTGGATCTTGATCATTGATCTAGATCTCGCTATGAGATTTGTATAGATATATTAGATTGCTTCGAAACCCTATTTTTGAGAGTGTAAGAGACAGTAGAGAAATTATCTAAGTGACTGCATTTTGAAGTGAAATGCACAGAGGGTTATTTTTGTTCAGAAGCAGAGATCAAGTAGAGTATTAACACACTGAACAACAGAGAAGAGAAATATCAGATTATGAGATCATAGAAGGCATTGAAAAGAGGAGATTCGTCATCAACATCAGAGTGCATATCTAAGGATCAATACTTGAAACATTCTAATCATTGTATCAGGTGAAAATCTTTTAACAGAGTGGTTTTAGTAGGCCTTTCTTTATCTCTTAATAGAGTGCTTACTTCATTGTAAGTTTAAATACTTTAACAGGGTAGATTATAATGATCTGAAGCTCTTAAGAGGGCAGACCTCTAACAGGGTAGATTACATTTTGTAATCAACATTTGTAACCTTAACAGGTACACTTTATTACTGTAGTAGTGGAGACTTTTGTGGGTGTCA
The DNA here is from genome assembly GCA_018584345.1 of Thuja plicata. Lineage (NCBI taxonomy): Eukaryota > Viridiplantae > Streptophyta > Pinopsida > Cupressales > Cupressaceae > Thuja > Thuja plicata. Next base: position 1,614,874 of record MU225477.1, read on the forward strand.
TCCCCAACCTAGTTTTACCTATTTGGGTTTTTGGGTTACCAAGTTATTGTATTATGTATTATTTATTTCATTGTGTGGATGCTATCTGAGATTACATTAGATTCATTTATGTATGAATGTGGATCAGTTTGTTTTAAGTGTTTAATTTTGAAGATCTGATTCACCCCCCCTCTCAGTATCTTGCTTTCCCATTATTGTATTTCATACAACTGGTATCAGAGCTCAGTTCTCAAAAAGGGTCATAATCAGCTTGAGAATACAAATCTTGAGATGGAGATCTACAAGATGGGTAAAGTCATTGAGAATCAAAAGATTGATATTCAGCTAGCACTCCAAGAGCTTGAGACTACAAGAAAAGAATTAAAGAAGTCCTTGACTGCAAGAAAAGATTTAGCCAAACTAATGAATGACACTCATTATCAGGAAGAGGACACCACAAATCTATTTTAGAATGGAGATTCTGCTGAGAGCGATGCAGCAATAGTAGATCTACTAGAAAAGAACAATGTACTATGTGAAGAAGTCAAAAATTTGAAAAAGGACCAAGAAGCCCAATAAATAAGAATGTGTGAAGTTGTTGAACAAAAAAAAAATCCAAAGATGACAAGGCTATGGAAGAAGAAGACAAAAGAATGATGACTACCAGACTTGATGAAAGAACACATGATGTGCAAACATTGACAGTCAATCAAGTAGACATGGCAAATCAACTACTACTTGTGAATAAGGAGATCAATAGGAAAGATTTGGAGATTGTAAATCTTAGATTTGAGAATAGTTAATTGAAAGATGAATTGAGATCTAGGAAAGAACTTAATAATAGAGTGAATGATCCGAGTACAGATATGAGCTACTTTGAAAAACTGGTGGAAGCATCAAGAAGACCTAAAGATTCTTTTGGATTAGGTCACATTGAACAACATAAAACCACTAAAGATGGAGAATCATCCAAGACAGGTGAAAGAAAGAATGCAAAGCCGAGAAACAAGAAACCTGTTTGTCACCACTGTGGAAAACCAAGTCATACAACAAACATTTGCAGAAGCAAGAATGGTAAATCCAATCCGAAAACTAAATTTAATGGTTATTGCTTTAACTATACTAAATTTGGACATCAAGCACATGAATGTAATACAAAGGCAAGAAAAACACCTAGACTCAATGGTAATTTCTATAATTGTCACAAATATAGTCATAGAGCACAAGATTGTAGATCTAAACGTAAACAACAATGGTCATCAAAGGTACAAGAAAATTCACCAAGAAAAGGCAATACTTACAATTGGGATTACAACACATGGAATAGTTGTCATTACTGTGATGAGTATGGACATATTCCATAAAACTGCATATGGACACATTTCAGAGGAAAGTCTAAAAGTTGGATGAAAGGAAGCCTAGTTTGTCACAATTGTTGGAAAATTGGACATACAAGAAAAGATTGTAAGACTAGAGTACATGCACCGACTGTTGAACAAATTAGAGCATAGATGAGCAAGACATGGGTAAAGAAGTCCGAAGCATGCAACATTAAAGCTAATGAAGCCGAGGTCACCCAATCCAATGGATCAGGTGATCACATCATCTCCAACTAAGTAAAAGAGGTATGTAAGGAACTATATTTTAAAAATATTATCTTACATCAGTTCCTAACATGAAATGTATATAAGTCCATATTTGCATATGTTAAGACACACCAGGACATATTTTGAAGACAAAATGCTGAGATGAGAAAATTTCACTATAGGTGCCTAGCATCAATCATGGACAGTAAAGCCGAGTTATTTAGTGTGTGCTGAGTTTTTTTGGCCGAGTTTACTTAGCCGAGTGGGATGCAAGTTGTGTTAGAGCCAAGGACATCTTGCTTGAACTAACCCAATGGGAAGAACATTCAATGCTCACCTACCTTGACCTCTCGAATCTTATAAAGGATGAACAGTTGACATCTCATTTTTACCTTGCGATTTTACTATTTACGGAGTGATTGAAGTAATTTGCAAAATTGATCTTAACAGAGTTAGCAACAAATATTTCATCAGTGTGCCATCGGCAATCTTAAGGTGAACAGTGAATAGTGAATAGTGAACAGTGAAAAGTGCAAAGCATTACTTGCCAAGGTACTCTATTTTTCATCTCTCAAACCCTAATTTCAATGATCATGGCCACAACTTCTTCAGCACCAAATAAGAGTATGGAGGTAGAACTAGAGAAAATTCAATTGATACAGAGTGATGAATGTGAACCTGTCAATTTTTGATCCGTTCCTGAAAGTGCGATACAAAGTTATTTAACTGGAGCCCTCTCTTCTATTCCACCCAAGGTACTTATGATTCATGATGTACGATCGTGTTATATGGTTAAGATTGGTGAAGTAGGTCATAGTGAATTGAGGAAATCCTATAGCAAATTGTGTGTAAATGGAGTTCTGAAGGAAGAATTCAAACATCTAGCCGAAAAGGGATTAACTCTTGCCTTAGATTTTCCCCAAGGTTTCAAAGATGAATGGATTAAGGTTATCCTTATCCGAGTTCGTGACATGTGCATGTGGTTGGATAATGGACTAGTCAAGATCACCAGAAGCATGATTCATCGAGTGACTGGATATCCTATAGTAAACAGAAAACAAACCATGAGGGATAACAACAAAGAGGAAATTACATTGAACACTGGAGTAGTATGGAACAATAGAGGTATGACTATCTCTACAATTACTGACCTAGAACTTGATTTTGGAGTAAGGGTAATAGAACATAAGTTCTATTAGTCCACCAAATTGCATAGTGTTCCCTGTACAACAGTTGATTAGGCATGGAAAATTTTCAAGAAGAATCATACATATGATCTTGCTGAGCTGCAGCAGACACAACTAGCTGAGAACCTTGCATCAATCAGAAAGGCTAAGAGCTCGTCATGTAAGTTTGGTTCTTTACTAGCATGTATATTTTTCTACATTCAAGATACATTTCCTACTCTGGGTAATATTGTTTGGAAAAAGGATAGACCCATAACAGTTCAGATTAGTGAATGTATAGAGAAACTAGGGAGTAACTTCAATAGCATTATGGGGAGATATTTTGTAGAATTCAAGAAGAGAATGATATTAAGGACTAGGATTCCTAAGTCACTATTGGAGAAGCACTATGAGGATATCTATTTTCTAGTTGATATAGATAATACCTATATCAAGGTTGTGATTCCTAGGATAACATGCTTAGAGCCATTTCCATATGAAATCAATGTTGATGAAGCATCATCCACCATCACTGCACTCCTAGCCGAGGCAATTGACACCATAGTAGAGAGATTTGGAAATTTTGATGAAGCTAAGGCTAAGATTTCTAGAAGTTTGAATGATGGAACTATGGAGAGGAAAAGAAAGAAGATTGTGAAAAATCTGAAGAAAATGGTTGGCTTAGGTAGTGATGAAGAACCTGGGGATGCACCTCCAGGCTTGACCACTGGACAAGGTGAGGATATATCTATGGAGGTGGAATTCAGTGCATCAGAAGAGATTACTAAGAAAGCTAAGGGAAAGAGACCATCTATTGTCATAGTAACCAAGATGAGAAAATATAAACCCAAGATCACACCTCCTGCAGCAAATCATCCAAGGACTAGAGCATCTACTGTTACTTCCCCAGTAGAAGTGCAAACTAAAGTATATGGTTAGAGGAAAGTTTCAGAAAGCAGTTCTAGAAAGGAAGCAAAGGTTTCTCCTAAGGCTGAGCTGAGTAAGCTAGCAAAGAGACCAAGAAGGAAACTAGATTTGGGGCCAGATAGTAATGAGGAGATGACAAGAACTGATGAACCCAGCAACATACCTACCACACAATTCAAGAAAACCACAAGTATTGATGAGGAATGTGACACTTTGAGGAATTCAGCAGTGTTAGAAACATTTAAGTTCATTAAGTATGAAAAGTTGAAAATAGCAGAAAGGCACAAAGTTCAGGAAGCACTCTTGGACATGATGAGTACTTTCAAATTGACTCCTACAGAGATAGGAAATCATGTACCCGAAGAACTTTATGATTTTCTGTCAAGCAAATGGGAATTTGCACTTGCCACTGAAAGACAGATCAAGGAAGGAACTCTAGCCAATATAATACCTGAGTTAACTTCCAAACAATGAACCAAATTCATTGAGGATTATAAGAGTAGGTTTGTACCTAATCTCAGAGGCTATGATGTTCTAAAGAATGATATAGAAGGTGTAGTACAAAAAAGCACAAGGACCTAGAAAGAGATTTTTGGACTGGTCGTTCCAAAAGATAAAGAATTTGGTGAAGGGACATCTGAGCAACAAGCAAAAGAAGTTGAAGTGAAGAGTACCCCTGAACCACAGATACTTAAAGATCAAATTGCAAATGAACAGGACAAGACCATAAATGCATTGGATGCAAAAAATTCTATTGATCTGACTATAGACAATCCTATGGATTATATAGTTGATGATCCAAGCAATTTGAATGTCGAGGAACAACAGATGCCGAGTGGAAAAGACACTGATTCGCCTACTAAGGAAACTGATACTGAAGAAGGTAAGTCCAGAGCATCTGGTGAGAAAATTGAAGTTATAAATAATCACCAAAGTGAAGGGCAACAACAAACAACTGAATAAGAGGTAACTTCACAGAATTCGCCTATTTTAGAGGTTGTGAAGATAGTTTTAGATAGTGGAGTAGTGATAACAGATATTGTTGATAAGCCTAAAGAAAAAGAGGCAATACAAGTTATGGTTGATCTACCACACTCTGCATCATCTAATCCTATAGGTGCTAAAACTAGTGGTATGCCCAATCCACAAACAATACTGACAGAATTGAAGGAGGCATTGGATATTGAAACTGTCAAAGGGAAAGATATTATGCTGCCGAGCATAAGTTCTCCATAAATAAAGAAGAAGAAAATCTTGAAGAAGAAGTCTCAAATTTTAGATGTAACATTAGATGAAGTCATTTTCATTCCACAATGCGAACCCAATGAGTTATCTTTTGAACAAATAGGGACTCTTCAAGAGTTACTTAAGAGGAAGAAGAGACGGGAAGAGATGAAGATAGAACAAAAGAAAAAGTAGGTGTTGCATGACATCAAATATATATTTACAAAGGCTTTTGACTTGGAGGATGCAATGCCTCAAGCTCCTATCATAGATCAACTAGTCACCATTGTACATAAGGTAACATATGAGGACATAGATAGCAATGAGAAGCTTCTACAATGGTCCAGGAGAAGATTTAAGAGCAAAGTTCTAGAGAAGATCTCAGAAGAAATTGCCACTAAAGAAGTTGAACTTTCTGTTCTTGTAGAAACTTTAGAGAAAGTTACAACCAGTGTTTATTCTTTGTATAGGAAATTATGTGATGTTAAATTTTTCAAAAAGGATAATCTAGAGCTTGTTGAGAAGCTACAATTAGATTTAACATCAACTGATACTACTTTAGGTAAAGATACTACTTCTAGTTCTTTACATCTTAATAAGTTGATAAATGAACAAAGGAGAATAGCCAAGCTTATGGTTGAAGATGGTCAAATAAGGGCCAAACTGATAACTATTCAGACAAATCTGTTGCCTCACTTGGAGGTAATACAGAAGGAACTTTCAAAAGCAAAGGAGTTATCATAGAGCAGTGCAAATCTATCAACTGCAGAAAGTTTAGTGAGTCTAGCTGCTGAGCTAGAAATTAAAATGGAAGTTATGAAGGTTGCAAAGGAAAGCTGGGATACTACATTTGAATCCACCCTGTAGCTTCATAAATAATTTTTGGATAAGTACAACTTAACCCCACTAGAAATCAATGACAAAAACAAGGGGGAAGTAAATATAGAAGTTGGTAAGGAAGTATGAACGGATACAGAATGATACATCAGTACAGAAAAGGGACACTTGTATATAATTTTTGAAGGCATTGTAAATTTTTTGTATGAGTATATTCCTAGGGGGATTACTTAGCGTACTTAGGAAATAATTTGATGAAATGAACAAAAGCAATGATAAGTGTTTTTGCCAATAATATCAAAGGGGGAGATTGTTTATCTCTAAGTTCTGTTGATGATTAGTGACCAACACTTAGTCATTCAATTAGGTAGTTTTAGTTGGCTATCAGTGTGGCCGAGCTAACACTATGTAAGGTCGAGCAACATTGCCGAGCTATTTTTCAGTTTGCCTAGTTACATTGTCGAGCCGAGTTAGACTGCTAAGCCGAGTAGCAACAAAGATGTTAAATGTTGAGCAGTAGAGAATTCAAGTGCCGAGCAGAACAGCTTTTGTATATATGTCTACAATGATACAAACTTCAAGAATTAGTGATCCGACCGACTTGTGTAAGTGTTTTGGGCCAACTTATGTATGCATTTAATATTCTTCTACTAAGTTAGTTATGCATTTAACTATTTTATCATATGCATGACTCATTGAAAACATTTAATTATTTTACCATCATGGTATGGATATTGGATCTTGATCGTTGATCTAGATCTCGCTATCAGATTTTTATAGGTATATTAGATTGCTTTGAAACCCTATTTTTGAGAGTGTAAGAGATAGTAGAGAAATTATCTAAGTGACTACATTTTTAAGTGAAATGCACAGAGGGTTATTTTTGTTCAGAAGCAGAGATCAAGTAGAGTATTAACACAGTGAATAGAAGAGAAGAGAAATATTAGATTATGAGATCATAGAAGGTACTGAAAAGAGGAGATCCATCATTAGCATCAGAGTGCATATCGAAGGATCAATGCTTGAGACATTCTAATCATTGTATCAGTCAAAAATCTCTTAACAAAGTCGTTTTAGCAGGCCTTTCTTTATCTCTTAACATAGTGCTTACTTCATTGTAAGTTTAAATCCTTTAACAGGGTAGATTGTAATGATCTGAAGCTCTTAACCAGGCATACCTCTAACAAGGTAGATTACATTTTGTAATCAACATTGGTAACCTTAATAGGTACACTTTATTATTGCAGTAGTGGAGACTTTTGTGGGTGTCATCCCCACCCTAGTTTTGCCTATTTGGGTTTTTGGGTTACCAAGTTATTGTGTTATGTGTTATTTATTTCATTGTGTGGATGCTATCTGAGATTACATTAGATTCATTTATGTATGAATGTGGATCAGTTTGTTTTAAGTGTTCAATTTTGAAGATCTGATTCACCCCCCCTCTCAGTATCTTGCTTTCCCATTATTGTATTTCCAACAATTGGTATCAGAGCTCAGTTCTCAAAAAGTGTCATAATCAAATTGAGAATACAGATCTTGAGATGGAGATCTACAAGATGGGTAGAGTCATTGAGAATCAAAAGATTGATATTCAGCTAGCACTCCAAAAGCTTGAGACTACAAGACAAGAATTAAAGAAGTCCTTGACTGCAAGAAAATATTTGGCCAAACTAATCTATGACACTCATTATTAGGAAGAGGACTCCACAAATCTATTTAGGAATGGAGATTCTACTAAGAGCGATGCAGCAATAGGAGATCTACCAGAAAAGAACAGTGCACTATGTGAAGAACTCAAAAATTTGAAAAAGGAACAAGAAGCCCAATCAATAAGAATGTGCAAAGTTGTTGAACAAAAAAAAAAGCCGAAGATGACAAGGCTATGGCAGAAGAAGACAAAGGAATGATGACTACCATACTTGATGAAAGAACACATGATGTGCAAACATTGAGAGTCAGTCAAGTAGACATGGCAAATCAACTACTACTTGTGAATCAGGAGATCAATAGGAAAGATTTGGAGATTGTAAATATTAGATATGAGAACAATCAATTGAAAGATGAATTGAGATCTAAAAAAGAACTTAATAACAGAGTGAATGATCCAAGTATAGCTATGAGCTACTTTTAACAACTAGTGGAAGCATCAAGAAGACCTAAATATTCTTTTAGACTAGGTCACATTAAAAAACATACAACCACTGAAGATGGAGAATCATCTAAGACATGTGAAAGAAAGAATGAAAAGCCGAGAAATAAGAAACCTGTTTGTCACCACTGTGGAAAACCGGGTTATACAACAAACATTTGCTGAAGCAAGAATAGTAAGTCCAATCCGAAAACTAACTTTAATGGTTATTGCTTTAACTATAATAAATTTGGAAATCAATCACATGAATGTAATACAAAGGCAAGAAAAACACCTAGACTCAATGGTAATTTCTATAATTGTCACAAATATGGTCATAGAGCACAAGATTGCAGATCTAAAGGTAAACAACAATGGTCATCAAAGGTACAAGAAAATTCACCAAGAAAAGGCAATACGTACAATTGGGATTACAACACATGGCATAGTTTTCATTACTCTGATGAAGATGGACATGTTCCAGAAAACTGCATAAGGACACATTTTAGAGGAAAGTCTAAAAGTTGGATGAATGGAAGTCTAGTTTGTCACAGTTGTCTAAAAATTGGACATACAAGAAAAGATTGTAAGACTAGAGTAGTTGCACCCACTGTTGAACAAATTAGAGCATAGATGAGCAAGACATGGGTAAAGAAGTCTAAATCATGCAGCAGTAAAGCTAATGAAGCCGAGGTCACCCATTCCAATGGATTAGGTGATCACATCATCTCCAATGAAGTAAAAGAGGTATGTAAGGAACTGTATTTTAAAACTCTTATCTTACAATAGTTCCTAACATGAAATGTATAGAAGTCCATATTTTCATATGTTAAGATGCACCAGGACATATTTTGAAGACAAAACGCCGAGATGAGAAAATTTCACTATAGGTGTCGAGCATCAATCATGGACACTAAAGTCGGGTTCTTTAGTGAGTGCCGAGTTTTGTTGGCCGAGTTTAGTGAGCCGAGTGGGATGCAAGTTGTGATAGATCCGAGGAAAGCTGGCTTGCACTAACCCAACAGGAAAAACATTCAATGCTCATCTACCTTGACCTCTCGAATCTTATAAAGGATGAACAATTGACATCTCATTTTTACCTTATGATTTTAGTATTTACGGAGCGATTGAAGTAATTTGCATAATTGATCTTAATAGAGTTAGCAATGAATATTTCATCAGCGTGAAGTCGGCAATCTTAAGGTGAACAGTGAATAGTGAATAATGAAAAGTGCAAAGCATTACTTGCTGAGGTACTCTATTTTTCATCTCTCAAACCCTAATTTCAAAGATCATGGCCATAAGTTCTTCAGCACCAACTAAGACTATGGAGGCAGAACTAGAGCAAATTTAGTTGATACAGAGTGATGAATGTGAACCTCTCAACTTTCAAGCCGTTACTGAAAGTGTGATATAAAATGATTTAATGAGAGCCCTCTCATCTCTTCCACCCAAGGTACTTATGATTCATGATGTACGATCATGTTATATGGTTAAGATTGGTGAATTAGGTCATAGTGAATTGAGGAAATCCTACACCAAATTGTGTGTAAATGGAGTTCTGAAGGCAGAATTCAAACATCTAGTTGAAAAAGGGTTAACTCGTGCCCTATATTTTCCCCAAGGTTTCAAAGATGAATGGATTAAGGTTATCCTTAGCCAAGTTCATGACATGTGAATGTGGTTGGATAATGGACCAGTCAAGATGACCAGAAGCATTATTCATCAAGTGACTGGATATCCTATAGTAAACGAAAAATAGACCATGAGGGATAACAACAAAGAGGAAATTACATTGAACACTGGAGCTATATGGAACAACAAAGGTATGACTATCTCTATAATTATTGACCTAGAACTTAATTTTGGAGTACGGGTAATAGCACATAAGTTCTATTAGTCCAGAAGATTGGATAGTGTTCCATGTACAACAGTTGATCAGGCATGGAAAATTGTCAAGAAGAATCATACATATGATCTTGCCAAGCTGTAGCAGACATAACTAGCCAAGAACCTTGCATCAATCAGAAAGGCTAAGAGCTTGTCATGTAAGTTTGGTTCTTTACTATCATGTATATTTTTCTACATTTAGGATACATTTCCTACTCTAGGCAATATTGTTTGGAAAAAGGATAGACCCATAACAATTCAGATTAGTGAATGTATAGAGAAACTAGGGAGTAACTTCAATAGAATTATGGGGAGATATTTTGTAGAATTCAAGAAGAGAATGAGATTAAGGACTAGGATTCCTAAGTCAATAGTGGAGAAGCACTATGAGGAAATCTATTTTCTAGTTGATACAGATAATACCTATATCAAGGCTATGATTCCTAGGATAACATGCTTAAAGCCATTTCCATATGAAATCAATGTTGTTGAAGCATCATCTACCATCACTGCACTCCTAGCCAAGGCAATTGACACCATAGAAGAGAGATTTGTAAATTTTGAAGAAGCTAAGGCTAAGATTTCTAGAAGTTTGAATGACAGAACTATGGAGAGGAAAAGAAAGAAGATTGTGAAAAATCTGAAGAAAATGGTTGGCTTAGGTAGTGATGAAGAACCTGAGGATGCACCTCTAGGCCTAACCACTAGACAAGGTGGGGATATATCTACAGAGGAGAAAGTCAGTGCATCAGAAGAGATTACTAAGAAAGCTAAGGGCAAGAGACCATCTATTGTCATAGTATCTAAGCTGAGCAAAGCTAAACCCAAGATCACTCCTCTTGAAGAAAATCATCTGAGGACTAGAGCATCTACTGTTACTTCCCCAGTAGAAGTGAAAAATAAAGTATATGGTAAGAGGAAATTTGCAAAAAGCAGTTCTGGAAAGGAAGCAAAGGTTTCTCCTAAGGCTGAGCCGAGTAAGCCAGCAAAGAGACGAAGAAGGAAACTAGATTTGTGGCTAGATAGTGATATGGAGATGGAAGAAACTGATGAACCCAGCAACATACATACCACACAATTCAAGAAACCCACAATTATTGATGAGGTATGTGACACTTTGAGGAATTAAACAGGGTTAGCAATGTTTAAGCTCATTAAGCATGAAAAATTGAAAACAATAGATAGGTACAAAGTTTAGGAAGCACTCTTGGACATGATGAGTACTTTCAAATTGAATCCTACAAATAGGAAATCATGTGCCTGAAGAACTTTATGATTTTCTATCAAGAAAATGGGAATTTGCACTTTCCACTGAAAGATAGATTAGGGAAGGAACTCTAGCCAAGATAATACTTGAGTTTACTTCCAAACAACGAACCGAATTTATTGAGGATTATAAGAGTAGGTTTGTACCTAAACTCAGAGGCTATGTTGTTCTGAAGAATGATATAGCAGGTGTAGTACAACAAAGATCAAGGATCTAGAAAGAGATTTTTGGACTGGCCGTTCCAAAAGATAAAGAATCTGTTGAAGGGACATCTAAGCAACAAGAAAAAGAAGTTAAAGTGAAGACTACCCCTGAACCAAAGATACTTAAAGATCAAATAGAAAATGAATAAGACAAGATTAGAAATGCATTGGATGCAACAAATTCTATTGATCTGACTGCAAACAGTCCTATGGATTATACAGTTGATGATCCAAGCAATTTGAATGTCGAGTAACAATAGATGCGGAGTGGAAAAGACACTGATTCACCTACTAAGGCAACTGATACTAAAGAAGGTAAGTCCACAACATCTGGTGAGAAAATTGAAGTTGTAAATAATCAGCAAAGTGAAGGGCAACAAAAAACAATTGAACAAGACGTAACTTCTCAGAATCCACCTATTTTAGAGTTTGTGAAGATAGTTTTAGATAGTGGAGTAGTGATAAAAAATATTGTTGATAAGCCTAAATAAAAAGAGGCAATACAAGTGTTGGTTGCTCTACCACACACTGCATCATCCACTCCTATAGGTGCTAAAACTAGTGGTATTCCCAATCCACAAACAATACTGAGCAAATTGAAGGAGGCATTGGATATTGAAACCATCAAAGGGAAAGATATTATGCTGCCGAGCATAAGTTCTCAAGAAATGAAGAAGAAGAAAATATTAAAGAAGAAGTCTCAGATTTTAGATGTAGCATTAGATGAATTCATTGTCATTCCACAATGTGATCCCAATGAGTTATCTTTTGAACAAATAGGGACTCTTGAAGAGTTACTTAAGAGGAAGAAGAGACAGGAAGAGATGAAGATAGAACAAAAGCAAAAGCAGGTGTTGCATGACATCAAAGATATATTTACAAAGGCTTTGACTTGGAGGATGAAATGCCACAAGCTCCTATCATAGATCAACTAGTCACCATTGTACATAAGTTAATAGATGAGGACATAGATAGCAATGAGAAGCTTCTACAATGGTCCAGGAGAAGATTTGAGAGCAAATTTCTAGAGAAGATCTTAGAAGAAATTGCCACTAAACAGGTTGAACTTTCTGTTCTTATAGAAACTTTAGAGAAAGTTACAGCCAGTGTTTATTCTTTGTATAGGAAATTATATGATGTTGAATTTTTCACAAAGGATAATCTAGAGCTTGTTGAGAAGCTACAATTAGATTTAAGATCAACTAGTACTACTTTAGGTAAAGATACTACTTCTAGTTCTTTACATCTTAATAAGTTGATAAATGCACAAAGGAGAATAGCCGAGCTTATGGCTGAAGATGGTCAAATAATGGCCAAATTGATAACTATTCAGACAAGTCTGTTGCCTCACCTAGAGGTAATATAGAAGGAAATTTCAAAAGAAAAGGAGTTATCATAGAGCAGTGCAAATCTATTGACTGTAGAAAGTTTAGTGAGTCTAGCTACCGACCTAGAAATAAAATTGGAAGTTATGAAGGTTGCAAAGGAAAGTTGGGATACTACATTTGAATCCACCCTGTAGCTTCATAAACAATTTTTGGATATGTACAACTTAACCCCACCGGCAATCAGTGATAAAAACAAGGGGGAAGTTAGTACAGAAGTTGGTAAGGAAGTATGAATGGATATAGAATGATACATCAGTACAGAAAAGGTACACTTGTATATCATTTTTGAAGGAATTGTAAAATTTTTGTAGAAGTATATTCTTGGGGGGAGCACTTAGCGTACTTAGCCAATACTTTGATGAAATGAACAGACACAATGATAAGTGTTTTTTCCAATAATATCAAATGGGGAGATTGTTAATCTCTAAGTTCTGTTGATGATTAGTGACCAACACTTAGTCATTCAATTAGGCAGTTTTAGTTGGCTATCACTATGGCCGAGCTAAAACTATGTAAGGTCGAGCAACATTGCAGAACATTTTTTCAGTTTGCCTAGTTACATTGCTGAGCCGAGTTACATTTCCGAGCTGAGTAGCAACAGAGATGTTAAATGTCGAGCGATAGAGAAGTCAAGTACCCAGCAGAGCAGTTTTTGTATACATGCCTGCAATGATACAAACTTCAAGAATTAGTGATCCGGCCGACTTGTATAAGCATTTTGGGCTGACTTATGTATGCATTTAATATTCTTCTACTAAGTTAGTTATGCATTTAATTTTTTTATCCTATGCATGACTCATTGTAAAAATTTAATTTCTTTACCATCATGGTATAGATATTGGATCTTGATCGTTGATCTAGATCTCACTATTAGATTTGTATAGGTATATTAGATTCCTTTGAAACCCTATTTTTGAGAGTGTAAGAGACAGTAGAGAAATTTTCTAAGTGACTGCATTTTGAAGTGAAATGCATAGAGGGTTATTTTTGTTCAGAAGCATATATCAAGCAAAGTATTAACACAGTGAACAACAAAGAAGAGAAATATCAGATTATGAGATCATAGAAGGTACTGAAAAGAGGAGATTCATCATCAGCATCAGAGTGCATATCGAAGGATCAATACTTGAGACATTCTAATCATTGTATCAGGTGAAAATATCTTAATAGAGTGGTTTTAGCAGGCCTTTCTTTATCTCTTAACATAGTGCTTACTTCATTGTAAGTTTAAATCCTTTAACAGGGTAGATTGTAATGATCTGAAACTCTTAACTAGGAAGACCTCTAACAGGGTAGATTACATTTTGTAATCAAAATTTGTAACCTTAATAGGTACACTTTATTACTGCGGTAGTGGAGACTTTTGTGGGTGTCATCCCCACCCCAGTTTTACCTATTTGGGTTTCTGGGTTACCAAGTTATTGTGTTATGTGTTATTTATTTCATTGTGTGGATGCTATTTGAGATTACATTAGATTCATTTATGTATGAATGTGGATCATTTTATTTGAAGTGTTAAATTTTGAAGATCTGATTCACCCCCCCTCTCAGTATCTTGCTTTCCCATTATTGTATTTCCAATAGTACTAAAGTCCATGTATTATTCTTCTCAATTTGATCAAACTATTATTTCATTGATTTCATCCAATATTCATTATCCAATGCATTTTTAACTTTCTTTGTCTCAAATGCAGATATTAAGCAAGTGTTGTCTCTTACCTTACTACTTTTCATCACTCCATCATCTTTATTTCTAATTATCTTTCTCAATGCATGGTGCCTCCTCACATATTTTGCTAAAATAGGCTCAGTAGGTTGTGGTGCTTCATATTCATTACTTGGTTGTGGAAATTCCTATTCAGATTCCTCCTTAGTAGGTGCTCTTGGTAAGGTATCAGGAAGATCAACTTGAACAAAAAAATATTTTTCATAATCCTGTGGTTCCTTCTTTCTTCCTTCATTATTTCTCTCTTCAAATTAATCAATTCTCACACTTGCACTTTCAGTAATTTTGTTAGTAACTTTGTTCAAATATTTGTACACTTGCTCCTTGTAGAATATCTTAAAGAAATGCCTCCATATCCTTTAGAATCAAACTTTCCTTCTCTATATTCTTTCAAAATGCAACATCTACATCCAAAAACATTGAAATACCAAACATTAGGTTTGTGTTCATACCAAATTTTATAAGGTGTATTGTTGGTACCTTTCTTCAATTGTACTCGGTTCAATGATAAAAAAAATACTAACAAATTCTCTCCAAAAATTTTGAGGAATATCTTTCTCAATCATCAGTGTCCTTGCACAATCAATAATAGATCTATTTCTTCTCTCATCTATTCCATTCGGTTTTAGTTTTCTTGGTGCTGACATCTACCTCTTGATTCAATTTTCATTAAAAAAAATTTAAACTCATCTATGTAAATTCACCTCCTCTATCAGATCTCAAACATTTCAGATGTCTTCTTGTTTCTTTCTCAAATCTTGTGTTGTACTACTTAAACATTTGAAATGCATAAGATTTTTCTTTTAAAAACATGACAAACCTCATTCTAGAATAGTCATCAACAAATAAAATGAAATATCTATCACCATAGTAGCTTTGTGTTCTCATGGGTCCAAATAGGTCAGTATGAATTAAACCTAGAACTCCTTGAGTAACATAAGTCTTCCTTGCAAAACCAGATTTAGTCATTTTTCCAACATGACATTCTCAGGTTTCTCCAATCTCAGTAGGCCTCTGAATTTATTATTTTTTCTCACTTTGATTAAGATTTCAAAATTAACATGACATAAAATTTTGTGCCATAACCAAACATATTCAATTTTGGTAAACATGCAACTCTTCATAGAAGTACAAAGATAGAATAAATTACCTGTTGATTGTTCTCCAATGGCAATCATACTCTCCTTCTGATAAAACAATTTCACCTTTTCATGTTGAAATTCTAGTCGGTGACCCTTGTTATTCAGATGTTCCACACTCAACATATTATACTTTAAATCTTCAACCCAATAAACATCATCACATCTTGTGTTATTTAGTAGAATTATAGAACATTTTCCTTTCACAGGGTATAGAGCATCATTACCAAATCTAAAGAATCCTCCATCATGATCTTCCAAGGAAATAAACATAAGGGTGTGACAAGTCATATGATGTGAACAACCACTATCTATAATCCATGTTTCATTGTTACATACTTGTGATATTAGGTATTTTTGTTCTTCTTTCTTTTCTCCATTAGAATCATCTTTAATAGAAACATATACAACTTCTTCAGCATCATTATCATTTGAATCATCATCACTTAGTCCTTCATTAGCATTATGACAAGATTTATTACATTTGTTTTTGTAATCTCTGAATCTTCTGAATTTGTTCTCTCTTTTGTCTTTATCTTTTTAATCTTTCTTCTCATCATTGTCTTTCTCAGGGAAGCTAGATGCAATATGTCCAATCTTGTTACAGTTAAAATATTTCAAGGGTATCTTACCTTGGTATTTTCCTTTACCTATTTGTAGCCTTCTAGCCAACAAATATTTAAACTTTGTCTCGTTCTCTTCATCTTCAACAAATAAATCTTCTAAACCACTTTGACAACTATAAAACTTCTCACTAGCACTACTCACATATCCATCACTCGGTCTAGGTTCCATAGAACTTCCAATATTCAAAGATGATTCAAATGTAGAGTCAATCTTAGATATAGCAGGTAAACTAATGTCAAAATCATTAATCTCATCACATGAGGAATGGATCTCAATTCTTGTATAACATAAAATTGTATGGCATAACGTGATAGTAGGTTTCTTAACATTTTTATTGTGACATATTCCTTTGTTAGGCATCCACCAGCTCCTTTGATATCATTAACAATCTCTTTCAATATTGTGTAGTACTGTATGATATTTTCTCCCTCTTTCATTCTCATTTAATCAAACTTGCCTCTCAAAATTGCTTCCTTCTCCTTCTGAACATGCAAATTTCCACCATCTATTAAAAAAATTGTATCCCACATCTCTTTTGTTGTAGTACATCCATAAAGTTCATCGTATTCTTGGTCGGTAAGGGTAAAAACTATCTCAATCATAACTTGTGTGTTCTCTATCTTCTGTCTCATATAATCAAGTGTTAAATGTCTAGTTGTAGGTGCAACTTAATCATTATCAATAAAGTGAAATTCATACTAGCCTATACCAGATACATGCAATCTCATTATGCTTTTCCATGTAGAGAAATTATCCCTATTCAACTTCAGTCCTTCCCTCTTATACATATATAAATATTAACTCAATTCCTTTCAAACTTATAATTTAATAGTATTGAGCTTTGATACCAATTGTTGGTCCACTGAGAGGGGGGTTAATCAGAAAAAATTAAACTTAAATACTTTAAATTTAACTCAATGATTCACTCGGTAGAACTGAATACAATAATAACTGACTCACCAAGTAACTCAATAACTTAAACAATAACTCATCACATAATATGCATAAAAATAATTCAAACTCATGTGACACCAGATTTAACGAGATAACCCAATATCAAAAAAACCTCCATGGGAATTGTCACCCACAATAAAAAGTACTCTTCTAAAGTACACTCAGTTCAAATCTTATCATGTTAAAATATTACATACACATGATTAAATGTGACCATGTTAACGGATTTCCCTCAGATCTATTAGAATCTTCACCCTTTTAGGAATAGCCTGGTTAAATTTATTTAAACACTCTTCTAGAATGTCATATATTTCTATGATTTACAAATAAAGATTGTTAAGTCCACTCATTTAAGCGATTTTATATATTACAAATGCTAATAAGAAACAATAAAAATTTGATATATTTAAATATAAAAATTACCTTTGCTTAGTTCAGATCCCTTATTCTCTCATGACTACTAGCATCAAATACTCCATCTGTCTCTGATCTAGAATGTAGATTCTTCTCTTTCTTCCTTCTTTGTTTTGCTCGTAACTCTCTATTCTTCAACTCTTCAAATTATAAAATTTATAGTAATCTAGCTCTCATTAGATTTTATTCATTATATAGACATTTTTTTACCTCTTAATCTCCTTGATTAAGCTTTCCATTATTTGTGCATATTCATTCGATCATCTTCTTCCTTAATCTCAGCTTGGTAAACAACTTAACTTTTACGTCGTGGCTTGAACTTTTCTTGGAACTCACACAATTAGGTTTAACCACTTAATATTTTCTGTAGATCTTCTCTTTGAATTTTCTCACTCGTAGATATTCTACCTAACTTTCTCTTCATCCTTATCATCATCTAGATCATCATATCTACCTATTAAATTCAATTTTATCATCATTTACAGTCAACATTTTTTACTCGATAACTTTCTTTGCAACTCGGTGACTATCTCGCTCACTACTCGGTGCTTAACTTTCTCTTGTTGCTCGGTGTATCCAACAAAATAAAGAAACTCTATAATGTTTTAATTTTTCTAGGTTGGATCATCATTTACTTTTCACTCACAACTTAACACATTTTTCAATACCCAACTTAATCTAATCAAATATACCCACTTGATAACATCAAATGTATAGTAGAAAACAACTATACCAACATTACCATATCATTGTTGGATCTGTATTTGTCACCCAATTAAGTTCTCCAACTTATAATATGGTAATTCAGTATAAATCAGTAATCAATTTTTGGACATCAATGACAAAATCACAAGCTATCTAATCATTTCTACAACCATGTATATGTTGATCTCCAAGTTTTGTTGTCTATTAGTGCCCCGCACTTAGTCATAATCAAGACAGGTTGGTCGGTCATCATTGCGACCCAGTCATCCCACTAAGGCCAAGACTGAGAGAGTCATAGATCACCAATTACTCAATGGATGCAAAGTAGAATGATTGCTGAGTTGCATAGAAAGTTAGTGTCGAGAAACAACATATAGTTATGCCGAGTGAGATAGTATCAACCGATCACCAGTGTTTGGGTATGCCAAGTAAAATAGTTTTTGTATATGTTTTGGAATGGCACAAATACCCAGGTAAACCATTTTGAATTACTTCTATGGATAATTTAAAATGATCATGCACAAATATTTAATTAATTAATTACGTGATATTTTTATGATCATGAATCCCTATGCAAGCCATCCAACCAATCAAAATTAGGGATGCCTAAGAAGAAAAAGATGATGGATCTAGATCGTTGATCTTGATTTGGATGTTCTATATATTGGATGCTTCAAACCCTATTCCATGTGTATCTATGTGTGTTAGAGATTGTATGTTTGGATTCTGATGTGAAGAGAAAAGATCAGAAGTATATGCATGTTTTTTCATATCTGAAGCATTGACTAGATCGACTGACTGAGAAGAGCAGTGAAGATCATAACATAGATAAATCAGATTGAGAGATTAGTTAAGTGTTGGAAAGAAGAGATCCATTATCATTATTTGTAGTGCAGACCAAAGGATCAGGTACAGATACATTCTAGCAAGTTAGTCAAGGTAAATCTCTAAATAGAGTGGTCATAACATGCCTTTGTATATCTCTTAACTGAGTGCTTACTTTGTTGTAAGTTTAAATAATTTAACAAGGTAGATTGTATAAGTTTGAAAGCTATTAACATGTAAGACCCCTCACAGGGTAGATCATTAGAAGTAAGCAAAAAAATTTAGCCCTAATAGGCACACTTTATTACTATAGTAGTGAAGATTTGTGGGTGTCATCACCACCCCAGTTTTACTTTCATGGGTTTCTAGGTTACAAAAATATTTGTGTTATGTGTTCATGATTAGATGTTAATATTTAAAAAATTTCAGTCTATGTTTATGAATACATGGTTTAATCAGTTTGTTTAGAATTGGTATAAGATTTATAGGTCTAATTCACCCCCTCTCTCAGTTATTGCTTTCCCATATTAGACTTCCAACAATTGGTATCAAAGCTTTGTTCTCTTAAAATAATTCTAACCACTTGAGAGTTAAAGATCTTGGAAATGGAGGCATAGAAGTTGGAAAAGGTCATTGAGAACCAGAAGATTGATATTCAGCTGGCACTACAGAAACTTGAGACAGCAAGAGAAGAATTAAGGAAATCCTTAAAAGATAGGAAGGAACTAGCAACTTAGATGAAAGATATGCAATATAAGGAAGAAGACACTAAAGGTCTATTTGACAAAGGTGATTCAAAATAAATTAATGCAGTGATTGTAGATCTATTAGAGAAGAACAACACACTGAAAGAACAAGTCAAAAGTCTGAAGATAGAACAAGAAACTCAATCAACAACACTATGTGAGGTGATTGATCAGAATAAGAAAGATGAGGAAGACAAGAAAATGGTAGAAGAAGACAAGAGACAAATGGCTACCAGACTTAATGAAAGGACTAGTGATGTGTAGAAGCTCACAAAAAATCAGTTGGACATGGTCAACCAATTTTTATTTGAAAATAAAGAGATAAATAGAAAATAAATTGACATCACATATCTGAGATCTAAGAACAATCAACTAAAAAATGAGTTTTGATCTAAAAGAGAACTCATTGAGAGGATAAACAAACCAAATGAAACATTGAGATACTTTGAGGAACTAATGAGATAACCAAGAAGGGATAGTGCAACATCTAGAATTGGAAATAGCAAGCACCAGTCTTACACTAAAGAAGGAGACTCATCAAAGAGTGGAGAACTAAGGAATGCAAAGATGAAGAACAACAAGCCTACATGTTATTACTATGGGAAACCAGGTCAGACAACAAACATATGCCGAAGCAAGTATAGTAAGTCAAATCCTAAACCTAAATTCAATAGATATTGTTTTAACTGTAAGAAGCATGGACATCAGGAACATTAATGCAGGTTAAAGACTAGAAACACACCTACTTAACCTAGATTTAGAGGAAACTGCTAAAATTTTCATAAATTTGGTCATAGAACCCAAGATTGCAGATCCAGTGCAAAATCCAAATAGACATCCATGAAACAAGGCTATACATCAAAGAAAGGTAACACATTTAATTGGGATTATAGTACAAAGGACAGTTGTCATTATTAAAATGGATATGGTTATGTTGAAGAGAATTGTCTAAGTACACATTTTAGAAGTAAATCCAAAATTTGGATGAATGGAAGTATGGTCTACTATAGTTGTCACAAAATTGGTCATACCAAGAGAGATTGCAATACTAGATCCCCGACACCTACTGTTGAGAAGATAAGGAATCATATGAATCTAACATGGAGAAAGAAAGTAGATGCAAGTAGTAGTAAATACAATGAAGCCAAGATCACCCAATCCAATGGATCAGGTGATCAGACTACTTCAAATTAAGTAGAAAGGTATGTAAGGAGTTTTTTCAAAAATGCCATATTTTACACCAGTTCCTAACATAACATGTATTAAAGTCCATATCTTCATAAGTTAAGATGTATTAGGATAGACCTAAGACAATAATTGAGCAAAAGAACTGTAATAAATATTTGATACCAAGAATTAGTATCAACACATGCCAAGCTTCCATACCGACCAAGTTGATATTTCGACCGAGCGTCAGTAGTGACAAAGTCACTCTTCTGACTAAGTGGTGTGTGATAACCGAGAAATTTAATCAAGGACCAAGGAAAATTATTATCCATCTACTAATACATGAAGCATTTATTGAAGACCTAATCTAACCATTTAAGGGTATATAATCAATTCATGCATTTACTCTTCATTTCACACAATGATTTAGAGTTTGCAGAGCATTCTAAGGTGATTCGAAAGCGATTTGAGTTGATTTTGGAAAGATTATACCTGTGCATCGATGCAAAGTATTGAGAAGGTTGAAGGCATGTTGTTACCAAGTTACATAGAGTCTATTTTATGAACCCTAACTTGAAGAAATGGAAGCCATTTCATCCGTTGGCATGAAAAGACAAGACAAGGCAATGATGAATGTTTCATTTGGTTAGGAGGGACGCATGTGCACCCCCAAATTTATGAGTTGTTCCTAAAACTACAATGAAGGGAGATATTATGGGAGCACTTTCATCGATTCCACCTAAGGTACTCATATCCATGATGTGCAAGCTTTTTATATGTGTAAAGTTGTAGAAATTGGAGATTTTGAATTAAGGGAAGCTTATGACAAATTATGTGAAAATTGAGCTTTAAACGCTGATCACATATTTTTGAGAAAGGGTTAGTATGTGCCCTAGACTTCCCAAGTGACTTTAATGTGAAATGGATTAGGATTGTGCTGAGAAGAACTCATGACATGTGTTTATGGTTGGAAAATGGACCAGTAAAGATAACAAAATACATTATTCACTGAGTTATTGGTTATCCCAATGTGCAAGGCACGTGTACTATGCACTGTCAGAAAAAAGGAGGATATTGAAAAGTTCACTTTGGCCTAGTGGAACAAAAAAGAGATGAGAATTTCTATGATCACTAATATCAAAATTCATTTCAGAATCAGAGTCATTGCACACAAATTCTATTAATCCAGTAGATTAGATAGTATAACATGTATAGCAGCTGATGAGGCATCGAAAATAGTAAAGAAGGATCATACATCTGATCTTGCCGAGTTATAGATGACTCAATTGGCTGAGAACCTATCAACAATAAGGAAGACAAAGAACTCAATCTGTAATTATAGTTTCTTACTTGTTTGTATATTCTTCTATGTGTTAATCTCTAAGTTCTGTTGATAATTAGTGACCAACAATTAGTCATTCACTTAGGCAGTTTTAGTTGGCTATCATTGTGGCTGAGCTAAAACTATGCAAGGCCGAGCAACATTGCTGAGCAGTTTTTAGTTTACCTAGTTACATTGCCAAGCCGAGTAGGACACAGAGATGTTAAGTGTCGAGTGACAGAGAATTCAAGTGCCGAGTAGAATAGTTTTTGTATACATGTATGGAATGATTCAAACTTTGAGGATAAGTGATCTGGCCGACTTGTATAAGCTTTTTGGGCTAACTTATGTATGCATTTAATATTTTTCTACAGAGTTAGTTATGCATTTAATTTTTTTATCCTATGCATGATCTATTGTAAACATTAATTGTAATACCGTCAAGGTATGGGTATCAGATCTTGATCGTTGATCTAGATCTCACTATCAGACTTGAACAGGTATATTAGATTGCTTCTAAACCCTATTTTGGAAGGATAAGGAGAGAGAAGATGATTTGTTTAGTGACTGCATTTTGAAGTGAAATGCACAGGGGTTATTTTGTTAAACAATCAGAGATCAAGAAGAGTGTAAACATAGTGAACAATAAAGTAAAGTTATATCAAATTATTAGATCATAGAAGATACTAGAAAAAGGAGATTCATCATGAGCATCAGAGTGCATAATGAAGGATCAATACTTGAGGCATTCTAATCATTGTATCAGGTGAAAATCTCTTAATAGAGTGGTTCTAGCAGACCTTTCTTAATCTCCTAACAGAGTGATTACTTTATTGTAAGTTCAAATCCTTTCACAAGGTAGATTTTAATGATATTTCATAGGGTAGATTGCATTTTGTAATCAACATTTGTAGCCTTAACAAGCATACTGTATTACTGTAGTAGTGGAGAATTTTGTGGGTGTCATCCCCACCCCAGTTTTACCTATTTGGGTTTCTGGGTTACCAAGTTATTGTGTTATGTGTTATTTAATTAATTGTGTGAATGCTATTTGAGATTACATTAGATTCATATATGTATGAATGTGGATTAGTTTATTTTAAGTGTTTAATTTTGAAGATCTGATTCACCCCCCCCTCTTAGTATCTTGCTTTCCCATTATTGTCTTTCCAACAATTGGTGTCAGAGCTCAGTTCTCTAAAAAGGTCATAATCAGCTTGAGAATATAGATCTTGAGATGGAGTTCTACAAGATGGGTAAAGTCATTGAGAATCAAAAGATTGATATTCAGCTAGCACTACAACAGCTTGAGACTGCAAGACAAGAATTAAAGAAGTCCTTGACTGCAAGGAAAGATTTGGCCAAACTAATGAATGACACTCATTATCAAGAAGAGGACACAATAAATCTATTTTAGAATTGAGATTCTACTAAGAGAGATGTAGCAATAGCAGATATACTGGAAAAGAACAGTGCACTATGTGAAGAAGTCAAAAACTTGAAAAAAGAACAAGAAGCCCAATCAATAAGAATGTCTAAATTTTTTGAACAGAAAAAGAAAGCCAAAGATGACAACACTATGGAAGAAGAAGAAAAAAGAATGATGACTACTAGACTTGATGAAAGAACACATGATGTGCAAACTATGACAGTCAATCAAGTAGACATGGCAAATCAACTACTACTTGTGAATCAAGAGATCAGTAGGAAAGACTTGGAGATTGTAAATGTTAGATCTGATAAAGAACTTAATAACAGAGTGAATGATCCCAATGTAGCTATGAGCTACTTTGAACAACTAGTGGAAGCATCAAGAAGACCTCAAGATTATTTTGGATTAGGTCACACTGAACAACATACAACCATTGAAGAAGGAGAATCATCTAAGATAGGTGAAAGAAGGTATGCAAAGCAAAGAAACAACAAACCTATTTGAAACCACTATGGGAAACCAGATCATACAACAAACATTTGCTGAAGCAAGAATGGTAAGTCCAATCCGGAAACTAACTTTAATGGTTATTTCTTTAACTGTAATAAGTTTGGACATCAAGCATGGGAATGTAACACAAAGGCAAGAAAAACACCTAGACTCAATGGTAATTTCTATAACTATCACAAATATGGTCATAGAGCACAATATTGTAGATCTAAAGGTAAACAAAAGTGGACATCAAATGTACAAGAGAAATCAACAAGAAAAGGAAATACTTACAAGTGGGATTAAAATACATGGCATAGTTGTCAATACTATGGTGAGTATGGACATGTTCCAAAAAACTGCATAAGGACACATTTCAGAGGAAAGTCTAAAAGTTGGATGAATAGAAGCCTAGTTTGTCATAGTTGTCTAAAAATTGGTCATACAAGGAAAGGTTGTAAGATTAGGGTACCTGCTCCTACAGTTGAGAAAATTAGAGCACAGATGAACAAGACAAGGGTTAAGAAGTCTGATCCCATCATCTCCAACTAAGAAAAAGAGGTATGTAAGGAACTATATCTTAAATTCTTATCTTACATCAGTTCCTAACATGAAATGTATAAAAGTCCATATTTACATATGTTAAGATACACCAGGACATATTTTGAAGACAAATACTGAGATGAGTAAATTTCACTATAGGTGTCAAGCATCAATCATGGACACTAAGGCTGAGTTCTTTAGTGTGTGATGAGTTTTGTTGGCCGAGTAAGTTTTATGATGGTCGAGTTTAGTAAGCCAAGTGGGATGCAAGTTGTGTTAAAGCCAAGGACAACTGGCTTGCACTAACTCAATGGGCAGAACATTCATTGCTTACCTACCTTGACCTTTCAAAGTCTATAAAGGATGAATTGTTGACACTTCATTTTTACCTTGTGATTTTTACTATTTACAGAGCGATTGAAGTGATTTACAGAATTGATCTTAATGAAGTCAGTATCAAAGATTTCATCAGTGTGTCATCGGCAATCCTAAGGTGAATAGTGTGAAGTGTTACTTGCCGAGGTACTCTATTTTTCATCTTTAGAACCTTAATTTCAATATCATGGCTGCAAGTTCTTCCGCACCAACTAAGAGTATGGAGGCAGAACAAGAACAAATTTAGTTAGTACGGAGTGATGAGTGTGAACCTCTCAACTTTCAAGCCATTCTTGAAAGTGGAATTCAGAGTGATTTAACGAGAGCCCTTTCATCTATTCCACCCAAGGTACTTATGATCCATGATATTCGATCATGTTATATGGTTAATATTGGTGAAGTAGGTGATAGTGAATTGAGGAAATCCTACAACAAATTCCGTGTCAATGGAGTTCTGATGGTAGAATTCAAACATTTAGCCAACAAAGGGTTAACTCATGCCCTAGATTTTCCACAAGGTTTCAAAGATGAATGGATTAAGGTTATCCTTAGCTGAGTTCATGACATGTGTATGTGGTTGGATAATGGACCAGTCAAGATCACCAAAAGCATGATTCATCGAGTGACTAGATATCCTGTAGTGAATGGAAAATGGACAATGAGGGACAACGATAAAGAAGAAATTACACTGAACACTAGAGCCGTATGGAACAACAGAGGTATGACTATCTCTACAATTATAGACCTAGAACTGGATTTTGGAGTAAGAGTAATAGCACATAAGTTCTATTAGTCTATTAGATTGGATAGTGTTCCCTATACATCTGTTAATCAGGCATGGAAAATTGTTAAGAAGAATCATACGTATGATCTTGTCGAGCTACAACAGACACAATTAGCCGAGAACCTAACATCAATCAGATAGGCTAAGAGCTCATCATGTAAGTTTGGTTCTTTACTAGTCTGTATATTTTTCTACATTCAGGATACATTTCCTACATTGGAAATATTGTTTGGAAAAAGGATTAACCCATTACAGTTTAGATTATTGAATGTATTAAGAAACTAGGAAGAAATTTCAATAGCATTATGGGGAGATATTTTGTAGAATTCAAGAAGAGAATGAGATTAAGGACTAGGATTCCTAAGTCACTAGTGGAAAAGCACTATGAAGAAATTTGTTTTCTATTTGATACAGATAACACTTATATCTAGGTTGTGTCACCTAGGATAACATGCTTAGAACCATTTCCATATGAAATTAACATTGATGAAGCATCAACTACCATCATTGCACTCCTAGCTGAGGCAATTGATACTACAACAGAGAGATTTGGAAATTTTGATGAAGCCAAAGCTAAAATTTCTAGAAGTTTGAATGAGGGAACTATGGAGAGGAAAAGAAAGAAGATTGTGAAAAAACTGAATAAAATTGCTGGCTTAGGTAGTGATGAAGAACCTGAGGATGCACCTTTAGGCCTGACCACTAGACAAGGTGGGGATATATCTATAGAGGAGGAAGTAAGTGCATCATAAGAGCTCACTAAGAAAGGTAAGGGCAAAAGACCATCAATTGTGATAGTAACCAAGCCAAGAAAAGCCAAACCTAAGGTTACACCTCCTGTAGCTAATCATTCAAGGACTAGAGAATCTACTATTACTTCTCCAGTAGAAGTACAAACAAAAGTATATGGTAAAAGGAAATTTGCAGAAAGTAGTTCTGGAAAGGAAGCAAAGGTTGCTACTAAGGCTGAGCCGAGTAAGCCAGTAAAGAGACCAAGAAGGAGACTAAATTTGGGGATAGATAGTGATGAGGAAAAGACAGAAATTGATGAACCTAGAAACATACCTACAACACAATTCAAGAAACCAGGTAGTATTGATGAGGTATGTGACACTTGGAGGAATTCAGCAGGGTTAGCAACTTTTAAGTTCATTAAGTATGAGAAGTTGAATACTATAGATAAGCACAAAGTACAAGAAGAACTCTTGGATATTATGAGTACTTTCAAATTAACTCCTATAGCGATAGGAAATCATGTGCCCAATGAACTTTATGATTTTCTGTCAAGTAAATGGGAATTTGTACTTGCCATCGAGAGACAAATTAGGGAAGGAACTCTAGCCAAGGTAATACCTAAGTTAAATTCTAAACAAAGAGCCAAATTCATTGAGGATTACAAGAATAGGTTTGTTCATAGACTCAGAGGTTATGCAGTTATGAAAAATGATATTGAAGGTGTAGTACAACAAAGCACAAGGATTTGGAAGGAGATCTTTGGACTAGCCATTCCAAAAGATAAGAAATCTGGTGAGGGGACATTGGAGCAAAAGACAAAAGAAGTTGAAGTAAAGACTACCCCTGAGCCAAAGATAACTCAAGATAAAATTGCCATAGAATAGGGCAAGACCAAAGTTGCATTAGACTCAACTAATTCTATTGATCTGACTGCAGCCAGTCCTATGAATTTTATAGTTGATGATCCAAGCAATTTGAATGCCGAGGAATCAAATATGCTGAGTGGTAAATACACTGATTTACCTATTAAGGAAACTGATACTGAAGAAGGAAAAACCACAACACCTGAGGAGATAATTGAAGTTGTCAATGATCAGAAAGGTGAAGAGAAACATCAAACAAATACACTAGAGGTAACTTCATAGAATCCACCTATTTTAGAGGTTGTGAAAATAGTTTTAGACAGTGGAGTAGGGATGAAGGATATTGTTGATAAGCCTAAAGAAGAAGAGGCAGTGCAAGTGTTGGTTGATCTACCACACTCTGCATCATCCACTCCCAAAGGTCCTAAAACTAGGAGTATGCCGAACCCACAAACAATATTGACAGAATTAAAAGAGGCAATGGACATTGACACTATTAAAGGGAAATGTATTATGTTGCCGAGCATAAGTTCTCCAAAGTTGAAGAAAAAGAAAATCTTGAAGAAGAAGTTTGAGATTCTAGATGTAACATTAGATGAAGTCATTGTGATTCCACAATGAGATCCTAATGAATTATCTTTTGAACAAATAGGGACTCTTCAATAATTACTTAAGAGGAAGAAGAGACAGGAAGCGATGAAGATAGAACAAAAGAAAAAGTAGGTGTTGCATGACATTAAAGACATATTTGCAAAGGCTTTTGACTTAGAGGATGAAATGCCTCAAGCTCCAATCATTGATCAACTAGTCAACATTATACATAAGGTAACTGGTAAGGACATAGACAACAACAAAAAGCTTCTACAATGGTCCATGAGAAGATTTGAGATTAAAGTTCTACATAAAATCTCAGAAGAGATTGCCACAAAACAGGTTGAACTTTCTATTCTTGTAGAAACTTTAGAGAAAGTTACAGGCAATGTTTATTCTTTGTACAGAAAATTATGCGATGTTGAATTTTTCACAAAGGATAATCTATAGTTTGTTGAGAAGCTACAGTTAGATTTAAGATCAGCTAGCACTACTTTGGGTAAAGATACTATTTCTAGTTCTTTACATCTTACTAAGTTGATAAATGCACAAAGGAGAATAGCCGAGCTTATGGCTGAAGATGGTTGAATAAGGGCCAAATTGAAAACTATTCAGACAAGCCTGTTGCCTCACTTGGAGGTAATACAGAAGGAACTTTCAATTGCAAAGGAGTTATCACAGAGAAATGCAAATCTAACAACTGTAGAAAGTTTAGTGAGTCTAGCTGTCGAGCTAGAAATAAAATTGGAAGTTATGAAGATTGCTAAGGAAAGTTGGGATACTACATTTGAATCCACCCTGTAGCTTCATAAACAATTTTTGGATAAGTACAACTTAACCCCACCAGCAATCAGTGACAAAAACAAGGGGGAAGTTGGTAAGGAATTATGAAAGGTTACAGTATGATAAATCTGTACAGTACAGGTACACTTGTATATACTTTTTGAAACATTTTGTATGAATTATTTTGAGTATATTCCTAGGGGGGGTACTTAGTGTACTTAGGCAATATTTTGATGAAATGAATGGAAGTAATGATAAGTGTTTTTTCCACTAATATCAAAGGGGGAGATTGTTAATCTCTAAGTTCTTTTGATCATTAGTGATCAACACTTAGTCATTTACTTAGGCAGTTTTAGTTGGCTGTCACTGTGGCTGAGATAAAACTATGTAAGGCCGAGCAGTTTTCAGTTTGCCTAGTTACATTGCCGAGCCGAGTAGGACATAGAGATGTTAAGTGTCGAGTAACAAAGAAGTCAAGTGCTGAGCAGAATAGTTTTTGTATACATGTCTGGAATGAGTCAAAATTTGAGGATAAGTGATCTGGCTGACTTGTATAAGATTTTTAGGTCGACTTATGTATGCATTTAATATTTTTCTACAGAGTTAGTTAT
The DNA here is from genome assembly GCA_018584345.1 of Thuja plicata. Classification (NCBI taxonomy): domain Eukaryota; kingdom Viridiplantae; phylum Streptophyta; class Pinopsida; order Cupressales; family Cupressaceae; genus Thuja; species Thuja plicata. The sequence continues at coordinate 1,644,299 of MU225477.1, forward strand.
GCATTTAATTGTTTTATCCTATGCATGATATATTGTAAACATTTATTCTAATACCATCCAGGTATGGGTATTAGATCTTGATTGTTGATCTAGATCTCGCTATCAGACTTGAACAGGTATATTAGATTTCTTCTAAACCCTATTTTGGAAGGATAAGGAGAGAGCAGATGATTTGTCTAGTGACTGCATTTTGAAGTGAAATGCACAGAGGGTTATTTTGTTAAAGAAGCAGAGGTCAAGTAGATTGTAAACATAGGGAACATCAGAGTAAAGTTATATCAGATTATTAGACCATAGAAGGTACTGAAAAGAGGAGATTTGTCATCAACATCAGAGTGCATAGTGAAGAATCAATACTTGAGACATTCTAATCATTGTATCAGGTGAAAATCTCTTAATAGAGTGGCTCTAGCAGACCTTTCTTAATCTCCTAACAGAGTGCTTACTTTATTGTAAGTTCAAATCCTTTAACAGGGTAGATTGTAATTATCTTTAGCTCTTAACTCAGTAGACCTTTAATAGGATAGATTGCATTTTGTAAGGAACATTTGTAGCCTTAATAGGCACACTTTATTACTGCAGTAGTGGATAATTTTTTGGGTGTCATCCCCACCCCAGTTTTACCTATTTGGGTTTCTGGGCTGCCAAGTTATTGTGTTATGTGTTATTTATTTCATTGTGTGAATGCTATCTGAGATTACATTAGATTCATATATGTATGAATGTGGATTAGTTTGTCTTAAGTGTTTAATTTTGAAGATCTAATTCACCCCCCACCCCCCCCCTCTCTCAGTATCTTTCTTTCCTATTATTGTATTTCCAACACTATGTACATAATATTCTTCTATGACTCAATAAAAAAAAAGTGAGACAGCAATTGCATTAATGTTTTGAGTACGCCAATAAAAGTAGGGAATGCATTACTTACTATGGGTGTCCCTTCCAACACACGTAATTGTGTAGGACACCTCCTGTAGTTAAGGTGTTAAAACAAGTTGTGTTTTTCATAAAGGATTGCATCCCTAGGATCATCTTAATGTAAGATCTTGGTCTACTTTGTAAGGTTAAACGTCTTAAGGTCCTCTATAAACCTTAATGTCTCCTTAAGCCATTAAGACCAGAGATCGTGTCATTTTGGTGTTTTAGTAGTTATGTTTCATTTTGATGATTTTGAACCATCCTCAAAGGTTATTTCATGTTTAGATTCCCTCCTAAGTCTTTGGAGTCTATTTTGTTGTCTTCTTGCAACATTTCGATATTTCTATCAAAAGTTGCATTATTGTCAAAATGTTGCTCAAGCAACTTTTCAAAAGTTGCTCGAGATAGTGTCTCTTTGTATTCCATCATTTACAACTCTTAGAGGGGTATTTGAATTGGTGGAATGATTTTTTTAAAGGTTTAAAAAACCTCCCTTAGAAGGAGAGTGACAATGATATATGACTTGATGAGTGTTTGAAGGAAGAAGAATCATTTTCTGAGCATTCTGAATGTGTACGACATTGTATGACCTCATCTTGAAAAACCAATAACATATTTTGATAATGTTGTGAGTTTACCTTATGTTCCACTTGTTTTAATTCAAATTCAAGTTGATTTGCAGAAGTTAGAGACATTTTTATAAAAGCAGTCTCAGAGCACTCCTATTCTAGGTCTACACCAAAGATGTAACCCTAACTTGGGATTTATCAAATGGATTTGCATGACCACTTGAAAAATGAAATTTAGAAACATGTACAATAGGAATTTAGAAGCTCAAGAGTTGAATGTTAGGTTATTTATTTTTAAGATCAAACCCTAGGCTAATTATCTCTATATAATTAGCCAATTTAATATGAGCAGTCATTTGCAGGTGAAGAATATAATTTGAGGGGTTGATTGAAGGGTTGGTTTAGGGAATTTGGGGTTAGTAAAAGAAATAAAAATCCCTGCATCCATTCTATGAACCCACCTTAGACCACTTTCTTAGTAAACCAAGCCTAATATAGCTACATAAGTCTGTGTACATAGTAAGGGTCAAGTGGTGTTGGAGTAGAGTTGGATCACTTTGTCTAGAACCTATTCATGACCAATATGACACAAATCCAACAATAGATTTCATACAAGACTATTTTTATGGTACTTCCCTCTTAGGCACCTAACTTCCTCACACATGCCAAACAAGAGTATGTGTCGAACAACACTATGTGTCAAGAAACAGTTTGTGTTGAGCCCTTTAGTGACCGAGTTCTTCGGCCAACACTGCAACTAATCACTTTCCCAAACAACTAGGAAAACTAAGAGCGGATTCAGATACCCTTTATAATGTTACAAATTGAAGATTTGTTTCTTAACCTTGGGTGTTGTGTTGGGGTCAGGAGAGTGCCCAAACTGAGATTGAGGTGTTGGTGTCACGAGAGTGCCCAAAAGAAGAAGAAGAAGAAGAAGAAGAAGAAGAAGAAGAAGAAAGCTTTGAGTTGGTGGAAACTTATACAAAATGAAAGGATTGAAGAAGAGAGGAATCCTATTTAATCATGAATTAGTGCACAAATGATTTCAGATGGCACTTGTGATTGAGGAAAAATAGAAGAGGAAAGGAAAACAAAATAGTAGAGGGAGAGGAAACAACTACAGAGGTAGGGGTAGATTCAAAGGCAGGGGTTCATTTCCAAGAAGACTAGGTCAATCCAGTAATCAAGAATCAGAAGGAGAATCAAGTAACAAAGGTACTTTCAGAGATAGAAGGTCAAACAGTAGGGGAAGATTTAGTGGAAGAGGAACTCGTGTCTTTAATGGTAAATGTTTCACTTGTAACCAAATTGGGCATCAATCATTTAGATGTCCCAAAAAGATGGGCACAAAAAGACAAGAAGGATATCGAAGGGTGCAGTTGACACAAGAAGATGACACCACAACTTCAAGGCCTACAAAATCCAGAACAAGGAGAATGTCTTGTGATGTAAAGTACACTCCTAAGGGTATGAAGCACTTCAGAACCACCTGAGAGGAAGTCACTATTAAGGACAAGCTACAAGGTGAACAATAAGGTATGAAAAGTTAAAGTTGATTAAAGGTTTTTTTGGGTTCATATTAGGGTATGCCTAATCTTAAGGTTAGTGTGAGGGTTATAATAAAGTTTACAATTAGATTTTAAGGTTGAGGTAATGGTTAGGTTTAGTGTTAATGATAGGGTTTGATTTTTAGTTCTGGCTAGAATTATGACTCTCTCTCTCTCTCTCTCTCTCTCTCTCTCTCTATTAAGTATTATTTTTGGTATTAGAGTTTTCATTACGGTTAGGATTTAATATTATAATTAAGAATGATTTTTAAGATTAGGATTATAATTAGGGCTACTTAGATTTATTATCAATTCTTTTTAGGTGAATATTAGAAAAGATTTAAAATTTAAAATTTTCTTAATTAATTAATCTTGATTTATGCTTGATATTCTTTATTATGAATATGATTATGAATTGCTCGAAAAAACAATTATTTCTCAAATGGAGATTATATTTTAAAAGTCTTTAAATACCTCACATTATTTGTAGAATTTTTATTTTAACTCTAATTTTAGTGTTGGATCCTATACTCACTCTTACAAAGTCATATATTGGGAATTTAAAATAACAATATTTGATTTATTATTAAATTATTTAGAAATAAGAAAAAATTAAAATGGTAATAATTATATTAAAATATTTGATTAAATGTGAGTTAGTACAAGATTATATTTGTCATTTTTAAGCGCATATATTGAGAAATGAAAATAATAACCTTTTATTTATTGCAAAATAAATATTCTAATATTTTACTCATATTTTATTATATTATATAATCACATATTAGAAAATAAAATATTATTTTAGCAAGTTTCTAAATTAAATTTGATTTGATTAACTAAATGTGAAATAGTATTTCTTACAAAATTATTTTAAATTATTTTAAATGTGGAAATTATTTTAAATTATACATCATTATCTCTACTTTACAATATATAATAGTTTTTATGTTGTAAACTTTCTAGCAATTACAAAATTCTTTTTTCATGCACATTAAATTTTTTATTATATTATATAATCACATATTAGAAAATAAAATATTATTTTAGCAAGTTTCTAAATTTAATTTAATTTGATTAACTAAATGTGAAATAGTATTTCTTACAAAATTATTTTAAATTATTTTAAATATGAAAATTATTTTAAATTATACATCATTATCTCTACTTTACAATATATAATAGTTTTTATGTTGTAAACTTTCTAGCAATTACAAAATTCTTTTTTCGTGCACATTAAAAATTTTCTCTCTTTATATTTACATATGTGACCTCAACGGGGTGGAAAGAACAAGTTAGCTTCCGAAGGCAAAAGTCAAAATAAAAAATTGCGGATGTGAGGAGAAGATTGCGGCACCCTAGCCCTAAACCATTCTTAGAAGTACCTGGATTGCAATCAGTTTTCCCATGGGAGTCTCCACTTCCATCACCCGCTTTAACGCAACGTCCACCACCATTATCCTCTTACTCTTCTCCCCCTCTTTGCCTCCAACTCCCACGCATATCTTCCCTCGCGAACCTGCTTATTATGGCCTCGGTGCTAAACTTAGATGACCCCAACGTCTCTCCAGGGCTCCACACATCGCCCTTCATGTCATAAATCTCCGTCGACTTGGATACTGCCATGTCCCATTCAAGACCACTTCCGCTCACCACGTACACCTTGTTATCCTCCATCGTGCTACCTTGCTAAATCTGCTATTTAGGGCACCCTAAAACGCTTTAGCGCCACTGGTAGAACCATCCACTATAGCGTTTGATTATGCGTATCGGCTACTAAGTCTAAACTACAGCTTCTAGTGAGGCTTGGAACCATTTGGACCTATGGTGAGGCATTTCTTTCCCATTTCCAATGCCTCCAAATTCTCAATCAATGTCTGTAAATGCTCTTCTTGCTTTTTGTTTGCTTTCCATTTTCTTGAAGAGCTCCTGTAAGTGTCGATTCTCTTCTTCCGATGCTGAAAAGGGGCTTCAGATATTTGTTCTTCTTCCTACACTTTGCAAAACCATCTTTATCACCAAGCATGAGGTATCGATGCTGATGTCGCTGGAGGAGAAGGTGTTGAACCGGCGCTGCGACAAAGCAGGACTATAAAATAGAAAACATAGAAACTCGGTACTTATCACTATACTCATTTTGGTTAAGAGCTCTTAAATATTATAATATATAATAACATACTGAGACTGTAGTGATCTATAAACTTAGGGCTATGAAATACGTGGGATGTAAACAATGGGAGGGGTTTACTTTAACTTCTTCTCCACAACATTCTGCTCATACAAATGAAGAAGAAAGGGAACAGATAATGAAGCCAGAGTAATGCCCTGTGCGTGTATCTTGCATACATCAAAATTGCCCCAATCTTAATTCTACAGTTAAATTAATCATCAAAAACAAAATTCAGTCTATAATATCAATTTGGAGCTCTTGGATTAAATCATGTCAGTATTTATTCACATCGAATCCTTTTTCATTTTCCTATGAACAATCATAGATTATGAATGAAAACATTGATGAAAAAATTGTTATGCAGTAAAAAGAAACTCTAAACAAATAATTCAATTAGTCTAAATTCAAAGAAAAAAAAGAGTCACTGTTATGATAAGAGAAACTAGCGAAACCTAGCATTTATAATCTGATATTTATTCCCACTGTTGCTGATGGATGACACCGGGAGCAATGATAATATATAGAGGAGCGAATTAAAATCTACTGTTGTCGATTCTCTTCCACTACCTTAGACGACTTTTTAATTTCCTTCATAATTTATCTCATTCCATAAGCCACTTTTTCAAATTCCATAAGTTATAAATTCTGCATGTAGCGCTACGTTTATGTAACTGTTCATTTTTCTATGCTTATTGTAACTGCCAGGAATGCCAACCACTTCTTTTTTATGTACACAGAATATTCCTGAAAATATGTCTATGCTGGGAATTGAGTTTGTCCTCCCATTGTAAGAACGCCTCTCGGCATAATTATTTTGACGCTATCATGTCATTCGTTTATATTCATTTGATCACTGCTCACATTATTACAAATCTCCACCCATACATTTTTCAAGATTACGGCCACTACAATTTCATTTATGTTCGTCAAATAATAGATCGTTTCTTAGACATAGATTTGACCAATATCATTTCATTTCAAGTCAGTTGTTATTTACTTTGCATGAAATGTGCCAAATAGTTTTAGCACGATATTTTTTTATGTTATCTTCTGGTCTACCAACATGGTAAAGATCTCATAGTCATCTATTTAGACCTTTGTCTTCATGATCATGGCTATCTTAGGGTTGCAGTTTACTTATCTTGATCTATGATCATAACGATATTTCTTCGTCGTCATATATGATTCTCTAAAACTTTACGATATGTGAATGGTGGAGGCAGTGTGTGTACAATTTTTTATTTTTTTTTACTGTTGAACTTCTAAAGATCCCCACGTGTGAGATATCTGCAGTGAATTCCATGATCTTTGTGTTTTGAGAAAGTCACCCATGTTTAAGAATAGCTGGTTGACTTCACAACGTAGCCATAATTATTATGCCTCTAAGCTCCTCATACTTGTCAAGTGAATACGCCTATCTAATATAGAATGGATATAAATATATATCTTCCTTGCGCAAGACAATATCATGATAGGTCCTTCTCTCTCTTTAGATTCTATTTTCTTAGCCCTATCGAAGCCCTTATTCTATTAGATTCATGATAATTCATATTTTGGGTTTTGTTATAGACAAAAGTTGGTACTTAGATTTGAAACAAAGACAATGTCAATTATTCTACCTTATAGTGTTGTCAAATTTGAATCATAGTTGCAGTCACTTTGTTCTTCTATTAACAAATCATGATAGGTATAAAAAAGTCTAGCTACTTCCATAATATTCAATAACATGTACTATACAATCATATAGGGGGGAGGGAGCAGAAGTTGTGAGGGCTATCTTCATTAATGTGTAGTTGTTACATAGAATATCGTAAGAGCTTAATTTTTGTAGAAATGTAAAATAGAATATTTTGACATGTAAATGACAGTCAAATTTAAAGTAAAAAGTAAAAATAATATTTTCGATTAAAGGCAAAAAATGGTTTTGAGGCAACCCGAAACCCCATTACAAAATGTTACATGAAGATGTTCAAAGAGAGACCCAAAATTAGACTATGTTGTAAACTAGCAACACTAACAATCAAAACCTAACAAATACTAACCACGAAAAATCAACACCCAGAACCCATAACCAAAACAAGGGAAGCCAGAAACATCAGACCAGCTCTACAATGCAATTGACCATGTCCTCCTTCAGGCCTGATAGGTTACGTATGGAAGACTTCAGATCAAGGAGCCTAAGGAGCATCAACAACCAACTTCCTCGTCATCGCGGAAGTATGTTTCTTCGGGCTAGAGACTTGCACAGTCACATCACTAGCTTACACATCAACAATGAGAGGAGAACCAGAACCATCTTCTAGTATACCAAGAAATTTGTTGAGACTATCAACCGAGGACCCAAGAATTTCATGACTTTTCTGGGTAAGGAGCTTCATACTAATTTCCATGTTCCCCATTCTCTGCATCAAGTCATTGACCTTCTTTTCCAGACCACCTTTATCATCACTCTCCTTCATATTCTTGCCAGTGTGAAAATGGTCCTAGATATCTTCAAATTAGGCTAGTAGGGCCCTTACTTCAACTGTAAAAAGTAAACAAATGTTATTAACATGATTAATATGTGTTTAGTGCTTATATTAAGATTATAAAATAAGTTCAACAGTTTGATTTAATAAATTATTTCTATATCATCATTAGATGTTGATTTAAGCTAATAAAAATGCACAAATAGATAAGTGAATGACGGGTAAAAGGGAAAAATTATATTTTACTTAAAAAGTTTATTTTATTTTACTTTACAATAATTTTATTTCATTTATTTTTGAAAATTATAATAATACAAATACATATACATTTATCCATTCATATGATTTATATACTTAAACATTAAAAACATTTAGAAAAAATAAAAGGAAAATTTTCTTATTCTAATTATTATATTGTGAGATAATGAAAATGAAATAAATATTCTTTTAATACGACTTTCTGTCTCAATAAACTTTCTCCCATTTTCAAACTTACGATAGCTCAAGAGTAAATTACCATTATATTATCATATTCCCATCGACTATGTTTGATATACTATTTCATTATATTATCATATTCTCATCGACTATGTTTGATATCCTATTTTTGATACATTCTCATCGCCTATGTTTGATATATATTCGGTGACAGTCGATGATACCCAAGTGGAAGTACATTAATTTATATTATCATTGTCAGTCTTACTATTTTTAAATACATTGTCATCGACAGTCGATGATACCCAAGTGCAAGTTGACTTTCGAGTTGGGTAGAAAGTCAACTAACGAGCGATTAGAAGTTATTCTTTTGGAGTATATATAGATTACATATAAATAAATTACCTGCTTCGATTATAACGAAATACCTGTTTTTTGGAGTTGGGTAGAAAGTCAACTAACCAGAGATTTCACAAATAAATAAATTGCCTGCGTCGACTATAAATAGAAGTAGGATTAAACTTTTTTTCTCACAGAATAGATAACTGACTCCACAAATGGCGAAGGTATACGCATACGTGCTCTTCTTGTCGCTCGTCTCGTCTACCGCTTTTGCGTGTGGTAAAATGCTTTCTTCTTCTTCTCTTTAATGAATATTGATTTACTAATTAGATTCTTAAATACTAATTTGGAATTTGTACGTAATTAAACAGATACCAATTTTATTAGTCCGCCTCCAGGCCAATGCGCATTTTGTAGCGGTTATTATTATGGGGATTGCGATCTTTTGACCACTGGCTTACGTTATGATCGTGCCGACGATGGGGGATGTGTCGTTTACAAATATTTCACAGTTTATTGCATCTGTACTAAAGCATGTTAGAATAGCAATGCTTCAAATGAACTACGCTTCTTACGGGGCTATAATTAATAAATAATTTTCCTATTAGACTGTGATAAGAGTATATTTTAATTTTTATATAATATGAGTTGACTAGGTTTGAATAAGTCTATTATAGATGGAATCTTGTTTCTTCTACTATAAATCAGATCTACTTTTCTAGGATAATGTTTTTTAGTTCACTCTATAACAAAATCATAAAGGATATCTTTTTATCTAACTTGCACTTCATCGCTAGACAAAATTTCTTGAGGGACGGACAAAGATATTTCTCCTTTAAAGCTGTAACATTTTCAATATTGAAATTAAGTGTTGGATCTAGGATCTTGCTTAAACTAAGATTAAAAATAATGAAGGAAAATCAAATAAAATGAATAGTGATGGAGGTGCATGAAACACAATGATGTATGAATGAGATGAAATAATTTTAATGTTTCTCTATAACTCGTAACAAAAAGTATTTACTTGTTAAAATTATTTTTTCCAAGAAAAATTATCTATAGATTTCATCATAAATTTCTAAACAAAAAATCTTTTTACAACAATTATGAATGGTTCTACTGCATCAACCATACACGTGTTGGAATGGACACCCATAGTAAGTAATGCATTCTCTATTGGTATTGGGGAGCTTAAGACATCAATGCAATGATGAACACATGCTTCAACCTCAAATTTGTGGGCAATCTTTAACGCATCCAACAATGCAATTGTTGTCTCACTTTTAAGTTTTCCATTGTACATAATGTTAAAAAGATCCAATAGTCTCTGCACTCTACTCTGTGAGCTTAGATTCTCCTTGGGCCCTTTGGTCAAAACTTCTGCCACAAAAACTTCCCCTATGGCCTCTATTATCTCTTCCTCGGCCTCTACCTCTACTTACTGATTCTTGCTTCTTCTTAGTTTTCTCTTCTACACTAAGTGCGAGTTGATAACACTTGTAGATAGTAGTAGGGCTCAAGTACAAACTTATTTCCTACAGAATATTTCATCTTAATCCATTGAGATACCTTGCCACTCTAAGACTTTCATCTTCTTGAACCTTGGACCTCAAAGACAAATTTTTGAACTCCTCTGTGTAAGAGTTCACATCAAGCTCCCCCTGTCTCAAGTTCTGTCTTTTCTTGTGTAATTGAATCTCATAGTCTTTTGACATATAGGCTTCTTTGAGTTTTTCCACCATACCCTTCCAAGTACTAATATGAAGCTTACCTTCATTCCTCCTCTTTGTTTAAACAAATTTTCACCAAGTCAAAGCAACTACCCTTAATCTTGATTTGGCTACTCTAACTTTTGGGGCTTCACTCAGTCCATCACAATAAAAATGACTCTCCAATCCCTCAATCCATTCTATCACAAATTCTGGCTCCATCTTGCCACTAAAAAGATGTATGTACCCTCTAGTGCTTTGCCACTCATGGATTTCAGTTCTTTTAAGAAAGGCTCTTCTTGAATAATAGGGCCATCCTCTGGAACTTCATCTTCCACTAATACTATTTTTCCCTTTCCAACTTGTTCATCCATCTTGCCACTTGCTTCTTCTATCTTCTCTACTTCACCCAATTTCTATTCCAATTGGGCTATTCTTTCTCTCAAGAGTCTGTTATCCAAATCTTGATCATCCACCTTCTTGGCTAACTCAGCATTTGTAACCATGTTGGTCTCCCCAACTGATTCTCTTTGTGACATACAAAATACTCTCTCTAGCCCAAATCGTTTAGGGCTCTGATACCAATATGTTAGGGAGATTGTCACACCTTGAACTAAGCTCTAGTTCAACACAAGTCACATAATAATTCCTTAGGGTTTCCCTAATCAATAGGATCCTAGGAGGGTTTCCAAACCAATCTCCTAACCCACTCCTTCAATATTCTTATCAATTTTTTCTTCTTGTAGTCTATGCTTCCATAGATCTCACCAAGGTAAGCCCTCTTTCTAACACTCCAACCCTATTCACTACCTGGTAGGAGCTAGGGTAAGTTATTGAGTAATCTAAGGTCACAATTCCAACCTCTATCAAGAATTTGGGTTCATTTCTCCATCTCTGCCCATACTTCCTATTAACAAGGGCTAGAATCAATTAGGCCTTAATTAGCCCTATTTAAGGGATTTAGCTTTCTTGTCTAAAACTTCTACACAACCCCTCAAACCAAGCTATGATCGAAATACCCTTTACAGAGACTCAAAGGATTGTCTAGGTCTTAGGCTCTAGAGGTGTCCGTAAAACACCAAACCGTAAATGTTCTATTTCTTGGACAAATGAACCAATCTCTGCATAATGTGTTCAAAATCCATTTAAATAGATTCAAATATTCACCATCTCATACACCATGTTCTTCAAGGGTCTACTAGACACCACTGAGGTGTTGGATTTTGTTGATCCATCCCCTCCTGCAAGTTAAACACTGTGAACCTCATGTTTCCCTAGTCGGGCTATTGACAAGCTCATCTAGGGCAAGAGATCATAATTCACCATTGACACTTCTGCACTCTAAAAATAAGGAAAACATTGTACTTAGGTTCTTTTTTCATTCCACCAAGGCACAATTATTTTCCATAGTAAGAACTTCTTAAGGAACCATTTTTATATTTACAACCCTGACTAGTCCAGTGAACCCAGAACAGGGACAATAATTAATTACACTACCAAAATCAAACCTAAAGACTAGTCCACTTCACACCGTACTACAAAAAAACCACACCTTCCTAATTAAATTGAAAGAACATAGATTTAATTTATTCAATATCTATATGACACTAAAAACAAGGAAAATATTATGTCATAGAAAATTCTCTTCTCAAATTATCACAAAAATATATCCAAATAGTGGCCAACCCTCATATATGGCCATCAAAATTCTTAAATAGGTCATATTGACCTATTCCAATTGTTGGAACTGACCCATGACTTCCTTTGGGTAGTTGTGTAACTTTTGTTAAATGTTGTCAATCAACTTTGCATAGTTGCAAAAGTCGCTCGATAACTTTTACAACTTTTGACAATTAGAGAACCACATTTCCCTAACCCAACATTATGGGTTTAAATCCATTAAAAAATAACTTTGAAACTTCATTACAATGAAAATAGATCCATTTATGCACTTTAAGTTCTATTTATCAACTTTTCCCTCTTTGGCATATAGTCTAATACATCAAGCCTATTAGACACGTCATTACCACATTAAAAAATACCATATCAAAACCTAAACAAACTATACTAAAAACATCCTTAACTAACTCAAGCCTAGAGGAGGCTTTGAAAAACCAAAATTTGATGTTTGGATAGGACCAACCTTTAGGTGTTCTTGCACCATTGTCACCCTGATGAGAAGAACTCAAGTTATCTTTGAAGACAGAATGGAAAGATCAATTTCAAGCTTATTGAAATATCCTTTCTAGCAACCCAGGTAGCTTTTCATTCTGGTTTTAATACTCACTTGATCAAATATTCAATGTAATCCTTCTTTCTATTCTTTTTTGCAACTCTCTTTTCTAGGATTTCATAAATGTTTTTACCGATGAAGGTAGTCTTCATAAACCGACGAGTTGGTAAGCATTGATGACAACTTAGGGCACCAAAAAAAAAAGGTATAAAAGCCTGACGGGTAAGCTCATTTTTGCACTCATGATTTTTGAGCAGAGCAGAGCGATTTTAGTGCAGTTTGAGAAGTGAACCAATAGAAGGAATTCACTGAGCATTCAGATTCAAAGGAGATCACAGACATTCAGTAAGTTCATTCACTCATCGATAGCACTGTCGTTAATTTATGAAAAAGCCCTAAATTTCAAAAATGATGGCATCAACATCTAGGGTAGAGAAACTTAAGGAAGACAAGAAGAAAACCATCAAACTTGTTAGTAGATGGGCATGTGCTGAACCTATGTACAAACTACATCCTGAGATAGCCTCTAAACGAGATGATTCTGGAACATTCTCCCGAATTCCAGCTAGAGTTTTATTGGTCGAGGACGTTAGGTCCTACATTCATTGTAAGATCTCGGTGATAGGAGATCTGGACCTTGATAACACCCATGCAACACTCTATGATGAAGGTGGAAAGCTCAAAGAAGAGCATAAGCACTTGGAAGTGAAAGGACTGACAATGGACTTCATTTTCTAGGGTTTTCAAAACAGAGTGGATCAAAATTGTTTTAAGCAGAATCCACGACAACTCTCTATGGTTGAACAAACCAAAGGCTATAACAAAGGACATTATACATGTCGTGACTGGTTATCCAACAACCGACAAACCTCAGGCTCACAAGCATCCATCTCCTGCAGTAGTGGAAAGGTTGATCGTTGCTAAATCAGACAAGAGGGCACTGAAGGTAAACACCATAACCGACGCAGAGCTAAAGTTTGGAGCATGCATAGTTGGATATAAGATATTCCAAGCTAGCAGAATGAACAGTATTTCTAGCACTGCAATGAGCACAACTTATAAAATCATCAAACAGGGGAAGAAGATGGATCTGGCAGAGATCCTATTGCATCAATTTGAGGAGAACATGTGCACCATAAGGTCCTCAACGACAAACACATGTAAATTTGGTTCCCTCATAATGTGTATATTCTTGTAATTTGAAGAGTACTTTCCTTCAATAGGAAAAGTAGCATGGGACACAAGTAGACCAATTACCATGCAGATAAGTGAATTTATTGAAACACTTGGTACAAATTTTGATAATGTAATGCATGATTACTTTAAGACAATTAAGGAAATGCTACAAGCTAGGAGCAGAATTTTAGAGAGTCTGATAGAGGAATACAAAGAAGAGATTTATTTTATGGTGGATATAGATTTCACCTACATTCAAGCTATAGTTCCTAGGAAATCATGGCTTTCCAAGCTTGACTATGAAATTAAAATAGGGTTAGCAACAGAAGACATTAAGGCATTATTGAATGAACCCATTGACAACAAACAACTGATGTTTGGTACCTATGAGGAAGCCAAACAAAAGATTAAGTCAACTCTTGTTGTCAAGAAGGATGTGAAGCAGTCTAAGAGAATGCTAAAGAATCTAAAGAAGAACTTAAAAATATCTTCTGATGGAGAAGATGAAGAAGAAGGTAAGGAGGAAGAACAGAGTAAGGAGGAAGACACTGAGGGACAGCTTCCCATTGGTAATACAACAGAAACAAATGAGTTAGAGGAAGAAAAGTCTGATTCACCAAATCCTCCTCCAACCAAAAAGTCTAGAACAAGGAGCCAAGTGACAAAGGATACTAGTCCTTCACCCATGGTAAAAGGGAAGGTGTACAAGAGGAAACCTGCACCTCAAAAAGCTAAACAACTAGCTAGGGCACTTGCCAAAAGAAGGAAGTATGTTTAGACTGATGAAGAATTAGAAGATACAACAATGGATGAACCTGACACTGTCAGACTAGCAAAGGAAAAAGAAAATATTACATCACCATCTGATAACATTGATGACATATGTAAGTACATTTCTGAAGTTGCATCTATTAGACATCCAAAAATTAGGAAATGGTTACAATGGGACACAATAGAACAAGATAAGATAGAAGATGCACTGATTGCAAAAATGTGCAAACAGTATTATGTTCCTATGCAATACACTTCACAAGATGTTCCACAAGAGCTGTTAAATAAGATTTCTTCTATATTCACATATGCACTCCATGAGGAGAAAAAGCTGAGAGAAAGAGTATTGGTCACTCTTTTACCTCCTGATTCTACTAAGGAAGAAATAAATGAATTTATGGTTAAGTATACAAAAAGGTTCTCACCCAAGATGAGAGCTTACAAATTTCTTCAAGAGAAACTTATAGAGCTAGAAGAAGACACTCACATAATATGGAGTGAGATATTAAAACCTGCTGAAGAGAGAAGTCTTGAAAAGGAAATTATCAACAAAATAATTAACTCAACAGTTGAGTTAGAGAATGAAAAAGTATAGATCACAGGCCATAAACAAACATATATTATAGATGAGGATTGGTCAAAAGATGGCCAACATGATCGAGTACTGGATAGCCCCATCCACATAAACTTGGAGGATGAAGACGTTGCAAAAGAGGAACTAACAATTAAGGGTAACTTAGATATGGATATGAATGATGATTCATGGTTAGACAACATTGTTGACACCATTATAGGAAAAGACCTTGCATCAGATATCCAAAAAGATGAAGATATCAATGCTACAAGGGATAATACCGACGGACAGGACATAGCTATTGACACTGCTACTGTCAATACACCTACAAATATGAATATATTAATAGATGCTATTGATATATAGTCAAGCCAGGATAAATCATCTAAGAAAGATGATGATATACCCAAGGATGTTGGTACAGATGATAACAAAGGTGCATCCAACACTCCTAAGGACACCAATACAGAAATGAAGGATGCCACCGATGAGCAGAAAGATATATCGAAAGAACAACAACTAGAGGCAGATAAATCAATAGAGGATACATCGAAAAAGGTTGAAGAGTAAGAAAAGAGTGAGGAAGTTAAGAAAAATGAGGAAATGAAACAAAAAGAAGATTCATCTGTTGAAACACCCAAGGTATGTGAGGAGACGTCTTCACCAAACCGACCGTTGAACATTGAATAGGCACAAAAGGATGCCTCATCCTCTCTACACTCACTGACAAACTAACCTCAATCACAAGCCTTACAAATGGTGGTACATCAATCTACCACCTAGCCAAAGAAGAAGAAGAATAAAATAGTAAAGAAGCACATATTGGTTGTAACACTTGATGAGGTCATTGAAGTTCCAAACTAGGACATTACCACTTTGGATTGTGACAAACTTCAAGAGTTTGGAGTGCTCTGTCAGAGGAAAGCCATACAGAAGAAGATGATAAAAGAACACAGAGAAAACATGGCACTTGATAAGGCTAAGGAGATACTCCAACAACTAGTTCCTGAAGTAAAAATTGATGAAAATACTTCAGTTAAGGAACAGATTGTTGTTCTTACCGATGCTATTACAGAGCAAGGGATAGAGGCCGACCAAGCAATGGAAGAGCAAGCAGAGAAGAAATATCAATTGAAGTTAATTGATAAAATCAGCCAAGAAGTGGCATTGAACAAGGTCAAGCTCTCAGAACTTGGTGATGAATTGGAGCCAATGATTGCTGAAGCAATCACCTTAGTTCAAAAGATATCCACACTTGAGAAATTTGCAAAAGAAAATAGTGACAAACTTGCAGAGATTGACTCAAATGTCACAAAGAGTGCACAGAGCCTAACCTCACATGCCGACAACATAAAGGCACATCATGACATGGTGATTGAGGAAAATAGGATAAGACAAGAAATATGGGATGCTGAGACTCAATTTAGAGGTGAGATCACTGAACTACAAGCAAATATTCTACCAAATCTCACAATTCTGCAGCAACGTATTTCTGAAGCAAGAAATCTGATAGCATCCCCGGAGATGTCTGTAGTAGACAGCATCTATGATATCCATGTAAGGATTTCACTAGAGCATATGGCTGTAGAAATGCTGAAGGAGAAATGGGAGAAAATGATGGAGGAAGTCAAGTCCTCACATTCC
>MU225477.1:1675427-1706510 GCA_018584345.1 Thuja plicata
ATGGTGAGTGGATGAACTAAAAGTCTTTGGAGACTCACAACTAGTTATCAATCAAGTCAACAATACTTATCAAACCAAAGACGAAAAGTTGGTACCCTATAAAAGGATGGTTGACAGCCTTAAGAATTATTTTGCACCTATCACTTCTCAGCAAATTCCCCAGGCGAATAATAAAGAAGCTGATGCTATGACTACTTTGGCATCTATGTTGCAAATGCCAGAGAATGATTTCAGACACGAGTTCCTAGTGGAGACATTATGCTACCCTGCCTATGACTCTCCTGACTCCCAGATGGTCTGTTCAGTAATTGGGCATGATTCATCTCGTTACCACCACATATACTCCTATCTCCATAACCAAACTATTCCTGACACATATACTAGAAATGAAAAATGCCATCTAATCCGCAGTGCTTCACGGTACATCATCGTAGCAAATGACTTGTATAGACGGGGTCTAGACGTTACCCTCCTTAGGTGTCTAGAACCTGATGAGTCTAAATGCGTGTTAGAAGAGGTACATGAAGGCATTTGTGGTTCTCACTCAAATGGCCTGACACTAGCTTGTAAGCTTATTAGAGCTGGTTATTATTGGACCGATATGGAGAAGGAAGCTACATAGTTTGCCAAATCTTGTAAGCAATGTCAACTCCATGGAAATTTGATTCATGCTCGAGATAAGGAACTCATTCCTTTTATCACCTTTTGGCCATTTCAACAGTGGGATTTCAACCTAGTAGGTCAGATATATCTGTCTTCCTCAAGAGGACACAAGTACATCATCACTGCTACTGATTATTTTACTAAATGGGTTGAGGCAGTGCCTCTCAGTGTAGCTGATGGAAAATTTGTAGCTCTGTTTATCTTAAACTACATTATTTGTAGATATGGTGTACCTTCCTCTATTATCACTGACAATGGGGGACAGTTTAGGAATAAAGATCTAACAAATTTATGTGCTAAGTTCAAGATCATCCAACCTTGGTCTTCTATTTATTACCCCCAGGGTAATGGGCAAGCTGAAGCTTCTAACAAAAAAATTCTCAAGATCCTGCACCATACGGTACACAAGTCTTGATAGGATTGGCACCTCCAGATAAATCCAACTTTATGGGCCTATCATACCAGTATTAGAATGCCAACAAGGGCCACGCCCTTTACTTTAGTCTATGGTGCAGATGTTGTACTGCCTATTGAGGTTGAGATTCCTACATTGCGAGTCTCTTTGAAAGGCCTCATTACAGATGATGACATGAGAATATATCAGCTTCAAGAGCTTGATTTACTGAACAAATGTCAAAAAGTGGCATTTGATCATCTTAGAGCATACCAAAAGAGGATATCAAAGAGCTATAATAAGAAAGTTAGACCAAGAGACTTCCAAACAGGTGATCTCATCCTCAGAGAGAATCCTAAAAATCAACAACAGCGGACTCAGAAAGGGAAGTTTGAGCCAAACTAGCTTGGTCCTTATATCATTACTACAGTATTTGGGTCTGGTGCTTATCAACTCTCCACTACAGAAGATGAACCACTCAAAGAGCCCATCAACGCTCTTCACCTGAAGAAATTCTATAGTTAAGACATCTTCTCCATGCTCATGTACATATTTTTTTCCTGAGAAAACCCTAAAAATTGTAAAATATCCTGAAAAAATGATCATCTTAGTGAAAACCTGGCAAACAGGCTCTTTGATGTATCTATTATCCTGGTGAAAACCTGGTAAACAGGTGCCTCGATAATATCAAAAAAAATGAAAAAATTTCAAACATATAAAAAAATAAAAATAAAATAAAAAAGAACAAAAAAATTGAAAAATTGAAAAAGGAGAAAAAGAGAAAAATGTGCCATTGATGAAAACCTGGTAAACAGGCGTCATGGTAGCAAAAATAGAATTTCTACCAAGATGGTGAAAACCTGGCAAACAGGTGCCTCTTGTTTTGCAATGCTTTATCTATCGCAGCATGTCTTGGCTTTCTTGCAGTTGCTTTCCTACTTCAGTTTGCTTTCCAGCTTTAGTTCGCTCTCCTTCTTTAGTGTGCATTTTCTTTCAGTCATCTTTGAGATTTTTCTCGACCTCACATGAATTGAAACTGGTCATACTCGGGGGCATGTTCCTAGTCAAGGGGGAATTGTCTTATCTTTTGGAGTTCTTCTCCTCTTGCATCAGTCACTAGTGGATCTCATTGCGTCTACCTGTCGATGCCTCGTAGCGATTCGTCTCTTCTTGAGACTCTCTTTTGCATCAGTCACCAATGGTCCTCACTACATTTTCCTGTTGATGCTTCGATCTTGTTATCAATTTTTGTGCTTGAAAATCTCTTGCGATAGTCACCAGTGGTTCTCACCGAGTCTGCCTACTGCTGCTACATTGATGAGATTTCTCACATTGTTTTGCTATCCATTTTTCTCGGCTTTGATTCATTCGTTACTTGGGGGCATGGCTCCCCATTTTGATCACACCACGGTTTACACTTGAGTCAGTAATCTTGTCAATAGGACAACTCTCTACTAGCACAAACTGGTGTTTCTCAACACCTTAATCAAACAGTATTTTTCAACACTCTCTTTGGACGCCTCTATTTTTTTCAACACACTTCAGATATCTCATGACGTAAACATCTCTCGATAACAATTAAACACATTGCACTCATAAGAACAATGGTGTTTTTCAACACCCTGAACATAGACACATTTTTAAGCCTTTAACATGTTGAGATATGATTGACTCTTTCTTAGTATGTTGTCTGTTCTTATGAATTTCATTGATATTTTCTTTGTCTACTGCTTGTTGGTGTGGTTTCGATGATCTGACAACGTCATATAAACAGGGTGTATGTGATAAGAGCTTCTGCATTAAGGTGGAAAAGCCTCACATCCCTCGATCTTGTTTATTTGTATGCCAAGGGGAGGTCAAAACTATCTCCTTGACTGTTATTGCTATGTTTGTTTACTTGTGAACCTTTACTATATCAAATCGGAAACAATGTTCAGGTCACCTTGGCTTTTGTGCCTCGGTGCTTATGTTCGTTTCCTATATTTTATCTGATGAAAGTCATATTCATATTCTTATGGTTGCACTGGCACCAGTAAGGATTGTATTGACTTTGATGATCCAAAAGCACCCGATGATGATAAATATGATGAGTCCAACAACCAAAGTCCTAGGATTGCATTTAGCTTAGGCATGCATTTTGCATTTTAGGCATGCATTTTGCATTTTAGGCTTGCATTCGCATTTTAGGCTTGCATTGTGGTAGTTTGATGCTCTCTTCATTATCTTCTCATTCCTCAAAGGTCCTCATCTTTCATCATGGTTCTTCTTGACTGCATGAGTGTTCGGTCCTCGTTCTCGATCTTTGTGCCTGTCCTTTTTTTGGCTAGTATCTGTTGTATATTATGAAGGCCCTGCATGAGATGATTAGTACCATTGCATTCCATTCATTTTCAAGAAGTGCATTTCCATAAATTCATTTGCATACATATATTCATACACATGTGCATCCATTATAAGCATAACTCAAATCATACATAGCATTTATCCATCTAACATCTATCATAGCATTTTCATACAACAATAAAACATGTATATGAACATTTGCGTATTCATTCATCGCATACATTTCTAATCCATACATCTCAATCATATAGGAAATCATCTCATAAACATTTAAAGCAATATATACACATGTACAATGATGCCAAAAAAATTGAGCTCAGATATATATCGATCGATCTGAATATACAAGGGTGCTACTTGAGCACAATAGATCAAAATGGTGGTACAATATACATCATAACCTAACCACCTGGAGGAGGTGGAGGTGGGGGCATCCATTGTTGCTATGGAGGTGGACCCTGTGGAGGTGGTCCTACTGGAGGTGGTCCCTATGGAACAACCCAAGCATCAGCATACTCTGAAAAAGGTAGAATCTGATCTACTACCTCAGGAAATACAAGAGTATACATAGCATAATAGTAGGCTACATGTGTAGTCTCATATCTAATATCCAACTGTGCTCTGTCCAGTGCCTCTCGCAACTCTCAGACCTCCCGGTCCCGCTCTAATATCTGGGTATCTCTAATGACCACCTATGTATGAAGGTCATAATGCTCCCTCTGTGTCTCTCATAATCTCTCTCTCGCTCTATGGAGAGCCTCCTGTAGCTAAGTCACCTGTCCATCTATTGGAGCATCAGTCAGAACTGCATCGGCCATGACGATATCATCACCCTGCTCTGCAGCTCTATCCTAGCTACCACTAGGCCCAGCACCTGTATCTGATCCCATAGGCCTCACAGGGATAGTAGTCTAATGTGTACATGGATGTACCACTCTATCCTGCTGTTGTAGTGGTGGTTGCTGACCCTGAGGCTGCTGTCCCAGAGGAGGAACCTGCTGTGCCTGCTGTTGTGGTGGTGGCTGCACCACCTGAGGAATCTGGCCCACTGGAGAGGTGAACCTAGGAAATGGATGTGCTAACAGCTGATCTTTGTATGTAGGTGTCACACCTGCATTTTTCACTGCTACCATGTAATCCCATCGGTATGGTGGTACCCGAGCATCTATCATGCTACGCCCCCTGTCAAGCTACCTCTGCCAACCCTTCTTCATCTCATTGACGAATCAGGCATACATGCAATACTCAAGCGATACATCCTGAGGCCTCCTAAACTGGCACATCATGCACATAAGTAGGAAGCACTTGATCACGATGATGGTATGCCCTATCAGAGGATACAAATAGAACATGTATGACAACTCATGATGAGCATCGTCCCAGACCTCAGTAGCTACCCACGGTCGCCATATCACTGCAGCCATATCATCAATCTGTGTGCACCACTGCTCAGTCTTATCCAGTGTGGGC
Organism: Thuja plicata; assembly: GCA_018584345.1. Lineage (NCBI taxonomy): Eukaryota > Viridiplantae > Streptophyta > Pinopsida > Cupressales > Cupressaceae > Thuja > Thuja plicata. The sequence continues at coordinate 1,680,298 of MU225477.1, forward strand.
TGGGTCATTAGACCGGTGTATCTGTAAATATATGGCTTTAAGGGCTACCGCATATCATGAAAAATTGGCCTACATACGGGAAGGTGCTCCCAGGCCTAGATCTGCAACACAACTACTCCTGCTGCCATAGTGCGGGCACCCTGATACATGACCTTGTGCATCTCATGATACATCTGTGTGAGTATACACTCACTCCATCCATACGTAACTATTGGCACATCTAGAATCTTCTGGAGAATAACACCCCAGCCACACTCCAAATCGTGTTGACCATGATCTGGTACCAGATGACAGCTCAAAAATAATGCAAGAATGACTACCAAGGGGTAATCTCGACCATATGTACATATCAGCTCCTCCTAAGAGATAGCCTGGCCCACCACTAACTGATCCTAAAAAATGGCTCTCAAAGCCTATGTACCATCTCTCAACTGCGTGCAATACTCCATGCGAGCTCCATGGAATGGCACTCTCAGTATCCGGTATACATCCTCCAGAGTCACCGTCATCTCTCCCTATGGAAGATAAAAAGTATTCATCTCTGAATGGAAACGCTCAACCAGGGCCCCAAGTAATCTATGATTTACCCAAATATTAGGTACATCATGCAGATATGTTAGTCCTAACCCATCAATGTGGGCCCCGTCAGCATCTGATAATCTCTACAGTAACTCACCCATGATAGGATGATGGGACCTGAAACCAATGTCTGGGAGATCGACCTAAAACACAAAAGGACAAAATTGGATCAGTATCTCAAAAATGATAATTTTCAAAGAAAAAGACAACAAATGCAGCTATGAAATTACTCAACATATAGCTCAACTGGTTGACTCTGCGATGCAAGAAAATAACATTTTTTGGTTTTTGCCAATTTCCCATGCAAGAAAACTCTTTTCTCATTTGAGGAAACTCTGGTTCTGTGTGAGCTTTCTGGCTCGCGCAAAGCGGGATGTGTTCTCACATGAGATTCTAGGAATCTCGCATGGCACACGCATGATCTTCGCACGAGCGCCGGTGAGGGGCCCATGCGTGGAATCCCCAACCCGCGTGAGGAAACAGTTTTCTTGTGCGAAGAGTGATCAAGCCCGGCGTGAGGAAATTGTTTCCTCACGTGACACTTGGTGAAACATGGTTTAAATGCTAAAAAAATCTCACTAATGCTAAAGAATGATAAATTTTTTGCAGAAATACAAGATCCAGTTATGAATACTCACAGGTGCGTCCTACTCCGCTAGTCGGTTGTGCTATTGGGTACACTCAAATCGATGCATGTGCACAGGAATGCTCTCAATGTCAGCTGGAGCTCTCACCATCTCTAAAGTCAAAGGTGAATAATGATTTGAAAATGACCCCTCCAGCCTTATATAGCCTTTGACCTAATTTTTCAAAGTGCTCCATTTTCCATGAAAATTGCACCCTTGGCTAATTGGACTGTTCTGGATCCATTTTCGTGATCGAAATCAAAATCTAACACTCCTAAGTAGCTCAAAATCACGTTTTAAAAATCTCAGGACCGACGTGATTGGATGCTTATGCAGTCAGTTTTCTAATGTTGGTATTCTTGTCAAGATTATCTCTTGTCATCATTTTCTCAAATTCTGCAATCTTTTCATCAAAGTCAACTCTAGTCAATTCTGGTCAACTATGGTCAAACCTAATCAACAAGACCTCTCGATCACTCTAAATCGATTTTTCTCTCTCTTGATCTATATTTTTTTGTGATTTCTCGCTCTCATCTTTATGATGTGTCTTCTTTCAATTTCGCTCCCAAGGGGGCAAGATGATTGCATCATTGAATCTTTTCACATTATTCTTGAATCAGTCTGATCTGAATCAAAAGTCCCCATCACTAGGGGCATCTCATCACTTGGGGGATATTCAGTTTTTTGTACCTTATGGTCAAAATTGGATATTCCATGATCTTGAATCTTTTCATCACGTCATCTATCTTGCTAGGTATTTGAGCAATCTAACTCGGATCCTAAAGGATCACGCTTCATTCTGGAGACAGTCCTAAATTGATCATCTTTTGAGACAGGTATTGGGGCAATCTAAACCTGACTCCTGAAGGTTGAGCCTCATTCTGGGGATAGTCTTGTGAAATATATCAATCTAACCAGTGTCTGGGAAATCTAACCTAGACATTGGGGGACTAAGCTTCATTCAAGAGATGATTATTGAAATCTCATTGGGTATTGGGGCAATCTAACCCTAATTCCTGAAAGTTATGCTTCGTTCTGAAGATGACTCTCAAAAACTCTTTAGACCGTTATCTAGGCAATCTAACCTAGGTATCAGAGGGCTTACCTTCGTATTGGGGCAATCTAACCCTGACTCTGAAGATAGTCCTAGATCTTCATCAGCTCTTAGTGGACATTGGGGCAACCTAACCCCGATTATGATCTTCACTTCAGACTATTATTTGAATCAATGCGCTGCTCACACATCAATTCAAAGAGGGAAAAAATGTAACACCCCTAAATTGGCACCTAATAATCCAATCAATTTTGGTGCATTTTTTCATCTTTGAAGTCCTATTGTACTAGGAAAATTCTTCTCCTAACTCACTTTAATTTACTGAGTTTCAAATGCAGAAAACCCAAATTTGCATAAATCTGACATTACATTTAATTCCTAAATTCTCAATGATTATTAGCTAAAAATCCCTAAGATTAATTGATTTAAATCTAAAGTCCTAAGTGCTTTTAATTAAATCAATTCCACCCCCTTTTGGCTAATATACATAAAAGGAATTGAAAGGTTATTTAACTTTTGGATGAATTATCCTCAAAAAGGAATTCCATAATTCCATGTGAAAGGACACTTTTGTGGCAATAATTCACCCTTTTATTTAAATAATCTTTGCATATTTGTCTCAAAAGAGAATGAAGAGACAATTTTTTCTTTTCAAGAAACTCTTCACTCTCTTTCCATGGTTTTCTATAAATTGGACTTCTTTTCTTCATTAGAGAGGAGGGATTTTGGAGAGCATCACTATTATAGTCAATTTGCATTTGATTTTCATGTTTTAAGCTTAATTTATATAATTAGTGTAAATTTCAATTGGGATTGAATATGTTTTAGTTTTCATTTATGATTTATCTAACATCTCAATTTTGTGCTTTCAAGCTTTCTAGATTCATTACAAGTTCAAATTCTAGCTTAAAAGCATTTCTTTCATAGATTACAAGAACTCTCATTTCTAGATTAGAAGCATTTGACTCTCTTAGATTAATTGCATTTTGCTTCCATATCTTAGTTGCAATTCATTCTTAGATTAGTTGTAATTCATTTCCATAGCTTAATTGCTTCTCAATTCATAGATTAAGAGCATTTTCTCATAGACTAGTTGAAGATTTCATCAGTTTAATGGAAATTCTTCTCTTCTTGCATTCTTAAAATCCTCCATGTTAGCAATGGTCAGGTTGTTGGCTCTCGTTCTGAGGGTAAAACTCAACATCCACAACTAATTAGGAGGCAACAGGTTGCCTCAATCGAATTTGCAGAACAAACAATTCATGTTTGTCTTTGTGAATTGAGCGATTGTGTAAAGACTATGTTGTGTTTAAATCGCTCAATTCACAAAGTCACTGATTTTAGAGTTTGAAATTTTATGATTCTTGTAAAATTTATTGCCCATAATAGGGATTACAGTAATATTGGAGATAACCTCCCAAGTAACCATAAATTTATTTCCCTCTATCACAACACTTCTCTCATCCCATCTTTTCATGAACATCTTTGTCACTGATGAATTCCCACCATGAAGCCTTTCGATGAAAGTGGAAATTCTTCCTTGCTGAAGATAATTCTAGACCTTGGTCTATCTCATCCATTTTTAACAGTCTCTAGAGGGATCCCTTTTGTGTCTTTCACCACCCATAGCAAGAAAAAATCTTTGTTTCAAAGACTGAAGAATACCGCTAAACATACACTTTCTCACCGAGTTATTCTAGATAGTTCTTCTAATGTGCCTTGAAAGACAAGTTTTGTCTTTGCAAATGGACACCCAAAAAGTGTACGGGTGTGACTTGGAATCAATAATTTTCCCACTATTCTTGTACTTTCCATTCATGGGAAATCCATTGCAAAGCATAACATTAACTCTCATGATTAATGATTAAAATTCTGTCCTTTCCCCAGATTCTGTCGTAATTGAATAAATCTTTCACTTCATGTGGGAGATCTCTTTCATTAAGCCAACGAGTCTACTTGGCACTTTTCACTGCCAAGTTGGCACACCAGTAAGCAACTTGATTGGCTTCCTTGTACACGTGGGATATGTGTACCTTATCAAAGGTATTCAATAGGTTGCAAGTTTCATCTATCATATTGGATATAGTCCACGACAGTGGGTGTAACTTGTTGAGATAGTTAATAATATTGCTAGAGTCACCCTCTAACCAAAGTTTTTTGATCGCAAAATCATGGGCTGATTTGGTAACTTGGAAGGCCACATTTTCTTCTGTATAGTGATTGGTGTGTGTGCCAAGTGGGAGGATGACAGTCACAATTCCCTTACCAAAGAAATTTTGAATCACACCACCACTTCCCACCTTTCCTAGGTTACCCTTGGCCGCACCATCAAAGTTTACTTTAAACCAACCTTCTTAGGGATAGGTCTAGGGGCATTCCTATCTTTTATCTTTGGTCTTCATGGGGCCAACAGAGTTGGCTTTTCCTGTAAAAGGATTAGTAGCTCCACAAGAGACAATTTTCCAATAAAGCATGATGTATCTTCTCAAAAATTATTTTGGGAGGAGCACTATAGTCCCTAAAAATCTGATTGTTATGCTCTTTCTGAATTCGCCAGCAAAGGTGAGGGAGAGCCTAGTTCCAAATTTTGTGAAAATTGGTTTGCTTGAAAGGTAGGGTCCAATGGGAAAAGAGGTCCCGAATAGAGGAAAGAAAGCACCTTTGCATCCCAAAAACCATCAGGATGTAATGCCAAAAAGAACTAACATAGGAGTAATGAAGGAAAAGGTGGTCCACCAATTCATCTTGACACTTGCACATAACACACCTATTGGGGATTTGGAGGCCTCTCTCTAGAATGTTATCAATAATAATAATTTAGTTCTGAAGGAAAAACCAGAAAAATACATTAATTTTTGGAATAAGGCCCGGGAACAAGACTTTAGCCTAAAAAGGCTTTACTTCCTATTACATCTAGAAAGAGTAGGAAGAAGAAACCATGAAAGTGCCTTTTGGGGATTCTTACCAAATCAAGACGTCCTAATTCTAGGACAGATAAATAGCATTCAGAGCAGTGGAAAGGGGAGATAAATCTAAGGAGATAGATGGTAAGTCTACCCAATAATTTCCCACTTTATAGGTGCAAGCTTGGGATCCACATTTCTAGTTTCACTCATCCTTTGAAATGTTATAGGGCTCATAGTTGGGAAGGGTTCCACACTGTAACCAATTTTTATTACAAAAATTAATAGTTTGGTCATTACTAATTTTCCATTTAGCTTTAGATTTGGCAAGATCTTTGGCATTGAGGAAACCATTCCAGATGAAAGATCCTTTTAGGATTACATCACAATCAAAGAAATAACTCAATGAATAATTGGAAAGATACTTATCTTAAAATAAGTCTCTCCATCCCCCCTTTCCATGGAAGATGCTCCATATATGTTTTGCTTGGAGCACTCTGTTGAAAGGCCTGATTCTCCTGATACCAAGGCCTCCAACACTTTTAGGGAGGCATATTTTGTCCCAAGGTGTATCATATTAAAATGGAAGTGCTTCCATGTTAAGAAAATTTATCCCTCCTTAGGAGGGGTTTTTTAGGCCATCATCATTTTGACCTCTCATTTTTTCCCCTTCTGCATCTTCTGTGCCTCTTCAGGACCCTAATTGGGCCTCTCCAGGCACTGTGTATCCCACTTGGAACATTTTCCAGGGGCCTTGACTCCCTGGGTCAAGATCAACCTCAACCTTGACCTAGGTTAAGGTTGACCTCGACACTGACCTAGGTGAGGGTTGACCTCAACCTTGACCTAGGTCCCCCTTTTCAATTGGAAATTTTGTCGGCTGCCAGGGGACATTCAAAAGTTCATTTTCCCGCTTTCCGGTAGGCTATTTTGGGTTACAAAGTGACGAATATTGAAATTATATTTAATATAGGTTGAGTTCTATGGGTATAGGCCTAACTAGAATTTAATTTTCCTATGTTGGCCTCTTTAGAATAATGTTCCCTAGAATTGTATTTAAGGAAGCCTTCTCCTCTCATTTTTATCTAAGTAATTCTAAGTGATTCTAAGAAATACATGTCAAAAGTAATTTGCATTCAAGTGATCTAAGGAATAAATATATTCAAGCATACTTTCAATATAATTAAGGTTTCAAGTATTCTTCTCAAGAATTGAAGTTCTCTATTGAAGATCAAGGATTCAAGCATTCAAGCCTTTGCAGGGATTTGGTCCAAGCATTAAAGATTCATTATTCAAACCCTAGATCTATCCATCATGGTGGTGTGATCTTCTTTCAAGATCATTTGTACATCCTCAAGATTCATTCATTCTTCCTTCAAGGTGGATTCCAAGTTTAAAATCATGAAGGTTTTGATTTATATTTATGGTTTTTAATGTTGAGTCTAAGCTTTCATATTACCATACTTGTTTACATTTGAAATACAATTGCATATCTATTGAATATCATAGGTTCAATTTTAGATTTACTTCTACTACTTGCTAGCATTCTCTATTTCAATTATATTTTAAGGTTAATTCTAAATCTGGGGCTTGACCAAGGTAAACCCCTCCCCCCAAAAAACAAAACCATTTTACTTGCAAGGACAGGTTTGGAACATTGAATTAAAGTGCAGATCTGGATTACCCTTTTCAGAAAACTTTCAGGACCCGGAAGTAGATTTTTTGTCAAACTGTGCAGGTCAAGGTCGACATTCCATTTTGGGTCAAAGTCAACATTCTATTTTGGTTCAAGGTCAACCTTCTATTTTGGGTCAAATTTGACCTAAGCCAGATCCAAAAATGATTTCTAGGTTTTCTCTGTCTCTGTGTTTCTGTGCCTAATCGAGTTGCAAAACTTATGGAAACTCAGTACAGACACCCAAAAATAGAATTCTTTAGATCTGTTTCATTTTTAGGTTAGTACTTATCTTCTAATTAATTTCAATTAACTTTTCAATCTTTCTAGATCTATTACACACTCTTTTCTAGAAAACGGAACCTAGGGTTTTGTTCTTTCTCCTTATTCTTAATAGGTTGATTCATTTATGCATTGATCCTTTCTTTAGGGTTAATCAATTTGGATCTTCCCTTTAGAAATTTAGGGTTGAGAGGGAAATATTATCTTCCCACACCCCACATATATATCACAAACCATACATACCATCAATTTATTCTTTAAAAAATTATCCTTTACATTTTGGTGAACCCGCGATAGACAACTCTTTCCTTTTTTGTGTTAGATACTTGCTTCTTTTCCCAAAAATTTCTTGCATTTAATTCACTATGAATATCTTTAAGATTCTTTGGTGTGTGGCTATTTTCCTCATTATTCTTCTCTTATCATCTCTTTATAGTACTTATGATGTTTATGAAGATATCATTCATTTCATTACATTTGTCACACTTCATGTTTCACTTGCTCATGCTATTATGAGATTGACTAATACTAGTCTTCCTACTTTCAAAGCAATCATTAAGGATTTGTGTTGTGGAATAATTTCACTTTTGGATTATGTGAAGAAATTGGGAGATGATACTCCACTTCCTAATCCTAATCCTATCATTCCTAATACAAATCCTAATATTCCCATTTCTATTTCTCCATCCTCAATCCCTAGTTCTTCCCCTACTTATGATGGGGCTCAAATTGTTATACCCCAAAATTTTCACCCTATTCAAGCTCTTGTAGTCTTGATAATCTAGTATAACATGGGAATCACTTCTAGGTTGTGGGACCTTTTCTAACTTGAAGTGAAGCCTCCATATTCTAGGTCGGTTCCTCTTGGATAATCACCTGATCTTCTTTTAAACATGAAAGTAAATTTGGAAGGAAAAGGGATAGAGGGAATGATTGAAAGGGAAATGACTTAAATAAAACTATCCTACTAGGTGATACAACAAAGGTAACATGATCCATAATACAATTACCCAACTAGCATGAAGATTCTCAGATCTAATATAACACAATCTTTCTGAATAGGCTTGCATAATTATTTCATAGAGAGATCTAAAATGGAAAGGGGCTATTCAAGGGAAGGAAAGATTCCATAAATAATAACTCTCCCAAGGAAATAGACACAGACTATGACTTGCAATCAGACATTCACTTCAACAAATAGGCATAGGAATGAGACAAAATAGCCAGGGATGAACAAAATCCACAAGATTATCTAAATCAGATCACACACAATAGTACACAAAGATGCTGGAAAAATGAAGGCTTAGGAACTCTGAGATTTCTCTAATAAAATAACTATATTACATTCAGTGAGAGAAGTAAAAAAGAGGAAAATATTGAGGACAGAGAAGATGTCACAAAAAACTCTTCTAGAATCTAGAAATCAATGAAAGATTACAACAAGGTGAAAACCAGAGGGTAGAGAAAATGCCACAAAAAATCTTACACCAGCTGAAAAACTTTGAGCTCTAAGAGCTCTCAAAAAAATTATATACATGCTCCCCCAGCACGCAGGCTTGGGAGTCAGTCCATCGATCAGTTAGGGAAGACTTAGGGTTACAATATATATCCTTTAAACAATACAAAAACCCTAAAATAGTCATATCTTCTCATTAATGCATTTAGGAAATATCTCAGACGATTAGATATGTCTTTGAAAATATCCTACTTTGCCATAAATTCAAGTAGATAGATCATCTTGATCCATCTACCCAGTCTGCAAGTTGAAAACATTGCCACAACCGTGAAAACCCTGAGAGTACCATTTAAATATTTGAATTTAAAAACAAACGGTCACATGTGGCGTTGAATGCCCAATCAAGGGCCCAAATTTGAATTTTTATTAGTTTTGAAACACGACCGTCAATGTCCCTGAAGTTACCCATGAGCATAGGATCAATTTTACATGTGTCATCATGGATTGATGACTTATACATTAACTTCCTTCATCTTTTCCTTTAAGCCTTTAAGCCTACCATTGGATCTTCTAAAGTTGTCAGGCCTTTACTTTATCTTTTCAACCCAGAACTCCTAACGTCACCTGTGCCACATGTCACCATGACTTAATGACTTATGTGATAGATCTTGTGCATCTTTATCATTAATTAATTAAGTCATTCTTTGGATTAAACAAGAACTACCCATAGATTTATCAACCGAAGACCTTTCATAAAGTTGACCCGACGTCTATGTGTCACCCTGACTTAATCACTTGACTGATAGATTTCAAGAACTTTTCCCTTAAGTCATTAATTCAACCACATGATCAAAAATAACTAGCTCGATATTTACCTTAGCTACCTTGGTGATGCATTACACCCACTATGGACACATGTCAGATATACTTAATGGCTTATGTGATAGATCTTGAGCATCTCCACATTAAGTCTATTACTCAACCATCTAATCAAAAAGGACTTGATTGAAGATTACCTTTAGTCTCTGACTTGTTAGGCCTAGCTTCTAATGACCTTCCACATGGTGCAATGACGTAATTCTTTGAACATTAGATATTGGGCATCTTCTCTTTAAGCCTTTAAATCATCCATCTGATCAAACTGAAGATGATCGATCTTTACTTTACTTTTCGTCTGATCATCCTGGCTCCACCATGAACACGTGTATTTCAAGCTTAATGACTTGATTGCTAGATGTTGATTGATTTGTCTTTAAGTCATTAATCTCAGTGTTGGATTAAAATGAACTTGATGCCAGATTAGTAAGCCATCCGGGGTGAATAAATTAAGTCAGGACTTAGGAAAATAAAACTTAGGAAAAGGGGGAACCCGCTTAGGAAAAGACTTTGGCCCCACTCCATGGATGACTTAAAATACATGGAAAATAGAAACCTTAAGTGGAAAAAAGGTAATGAAGAATTAGAACCACCACTAAAGACTTAGGGTTTTAAGGAATTTCATATGGTTTTTTGCATTTAGGTCTTTTAAGACATGAATAAGGGGTAAACTAGTGACCTAGAAAAAATTCAGAGAGCAAGATAAGGACCATGAATCATGATAGAAACATACAAGCTGGGCTCTACCCCTGTCGGAGCCTCATTTTATCCACTTGTAACCAAATTAACATGTAAATGGGAAATTTTGGGTAACATTCTTGGTGATTTCTAATGGATGTCAGCCTGCTAGACATAAAAAATTAGTGATGTTTGACATCATTGGGCATGGAGTCATTAGTCTGAGCACAATTTTTTTTTGGGAAACATGAGGATCGAAAACAAGAGGAGAAACAAAGAACTAAAAATAGGGAAAATTAATGTACAAGAAGAAACAACTAACTACTATTCACAAGCACTTGGAGGAAAGCAAGGAAAACTAACCTATCTAAATTAACCAGTATAGAAAATTGGTCAAACAAAGCCATTCACTGGAATGCTAAAATAGCTATCTTTCCTCATTAGGATATCTTGAATTGAATGTATAATGATAGATAATAAGACATGAGGCACATAAAAGTATGTCATAAAGCATGGAACTGCCTTCTAAAAAATAGGATCAAACTTATGCACCTCAAATGGCTCATATGAGAATGCTTCATTAAACTCCTTCTAGGTCAAGTATCTGATGCGGCAGCCTCTTGAAAATCTTAAAAAAAAACTCTTCTTGATGGCTTCTTCTGAATCTTCATTGTTGTCCTTTATTATGGATATCCATGTCAACTCCTCTTCCATGGTCAGGGGATCATCATCTTCTGTTAAACCGGCTAAAAGCCCTTCATAAATGTCAATTCCTTAAAGGTCTAGAATTGGCTCCAACTCATATTTATTTATAAAATATTTAGGAAGAGAGCAATCCAAGACTAGGCTTCTTTCAACCGGCACATAACTTCGAACCTTTGCCCCAAGGGACAAAGATTCCTCACATAATATATCACAAAAACCCTCTATGATGTTGGAAAAATATTTTTCTTCAAGGTTTTTGTCCATGTTGTTATCTTGGAAAAAATGTTCCATAACTACAGGCTCATGAATTATAATATTATCAGGATTAATTCCCTCTAGTTGCTGCAAAATTGCATAAGTGGATATGACCATGTCTTCTACATTTGGCTCAATAAAACTAGGTAGCTCATCAAAAATAAACAAGGAATATTCCTCTTTATCAATCCCTTGTTGGTGGTGATCCAATTTTCCTAATTGACCTTCATCCATAGGTAATGGCGTGTCCTCTTCTCCTTCAAAAAAAAGGGGAAGCTCATCAAAAAAATCAATTAAGAGCTAAGGTTGGGCATCAATATCCATCTCTTCACCTTGCTGCCCCAACTTGTCATAGTCATCACCCTACATTGACACCTCTGATTTTCCCTCCTCTTCATGATATAAAATCTCATTTACCACAAGTCCTTGCTCTAATGTTTGACTAGTATCCTTGAAAATACTTGGCATCTGATAGTCAGGAGGTGGAGTCCATGAAAGTTTCCATGGAAATTCATCATCTTGAGAGACCTGAGGGGTCTCTCGGGATAAAAAGTTGTCTTTAAAAGACTACCCTTGTAGAGTGATGGACTAAAACTCAAGTATAGGTTCTTGAAAATAATGTTTTCCCTTAAAACTTGGGATGTGAAATTGAGAGTGTTTAGATGCAAGCATGGAAGGCATACCTTTCTTGAAGCTTGGAAAATTCAAGGCCCTATCTGACATTTGTTTCTCCTTTGCAACTGACTCTGTCTCCATATAATCCCCAGGCTATTGTTGATCATAGAATGGATGTAATTACTTTATAGCAGGCTCGTGTTCTAAAAAGATGTCACTAAATCTTGGAAATGAACACTCCATAGGTTATTTATGTGTAGGTTCTTGTAACATGGGAGTACTCCATCTTAGAATTCTAACTTCATGAGGCCTAGGAGACTCACCTTTCCCAAAAGGCCTGAAGCTTGGAACCTTACATTTAAGAGCCTTTTTTCAACAGTTTGTGACCTCAACATTGCTGTTGTTGGAGCAATTTTTCAATCAAGCTTTCCTTCCCATTGATTACTTTGTTGCTTATCACCTAGAGGTTGTGACACTTGGTTGGAAACTAACTCTTTCTCATAACTTTGAGCTTCCATGTATTATTGGCCCTTTATTTTAGACAACTATTTCGATAAGTCAAGCAACATATTCTTTGTCTTTTCAGTCTCCTCCTTCATTCCAACCAAGTCTGAGCTCCGAGGCTGATTGAAAAAAACTTCATGCTGATCAAGCACAAAATAGTTTCCCTGGGACTGGTTACAATTTTGAGTCTACTGCCAATCAGGCTGAGAAGGGTGGGTGGGTGGTAAGAGTGATGAGCTAGTTTCTCTTGACTCTCTTATTGTTTCTTTTATGCCCATGATGCCTCCCATTAGAGAACATGGTCATAAGCATGTGCATGGGTATATTGATTAGGGGCATGTTGAACATATTGAAAACATACTATGATATGATAGCTTGGACTAAAAACTACCTTTGGATGATTTTTATATGGCTGCTACTTAGCCCATTGAGTATTATTTTCATTATAGGATGGTGGGTAACCTGACTGTCTATAAAAACCTAACATGTCTTCTCATGCAATTAGTTATAATTTGAATATGAAAGATTTGAAGCATACAGGCACTTGACCTTTTGAAACTAGTAGACCTTCCAGAGTTGCCAGATATGCAAGAAAATGACCACTTCTAGGTCTGTAATATGTTATTAGCATATCAGAGAGAACACAGTCTTGAAATATAAACTTGTTTTGTAGTCTCACCAGGCATTCCATAATTGGTATACACTAAATTTTGCACCCTATTCAAGATCTTGTTGTCTTTATCATCTAGTATAACATGGGAATCAATTCTAGGTTGTGGGACCTTTGCTAACTTGAAGTGAAGCATCCAGATTCTAGGCTGGTTCCTCTTGGATAATCACCTAATCTACTTTTAAACATGAAAGTAAATCTGGAAGGAAAATGGATAGAGGGAATTCTTGAAAGGGGAATGACTGAAAGAAAACTATCCTACTAGGTGATACAATGAAGGTAACATGGACCATAATACAATGACTAGACTAGCATCAAGATTCTCAGATCCAAAAGAACACAATCTTTCTGAATAGGTTTGCATAAGTATTTCATAGAGAGGTCTGAAATAGAAAGAGGCTATTCAAGGGAAGGAAAAATTCTAAAAACAATAACTTTCCCAAGGAAATAGACACAGAATGTGACCTGCAAGAAGACATTCACTTCAGAAAATAAGCACAAGAATGAGACAAAATAACTAGGGATGAACAAAATCCACAAGATTATCTAAATTAGATCACACACAGTAGTACCCAAAGATGATGAAAGAAAAGAAGGCTCGGGAACTCTGGGATTTATCTAATAAAATCACAGTATTATGTTCAGTAAGAGAAGTACAAAAGAGGAAAAGCTTGAGGACAAAGAAGATGCCAAAGAAAACTCTTCCAGAATATGGAAATCAATGAAAGATTACAACAAGGTGAAAACCTAAGGGCAGAGAAAATACCACAGAAAATATTACACTAGCTGAAAAAATATGAGCTATAAGACCTCTAAAAAAATTTATATAGATGCCCCCCTGAGCATGCAATCTTGGGAGTCGGTACATAGATTAGTTAGGGCTGACTTAGGGTTATAATAAATATCCTTTAAACAATACAAAAACCATAAAATAGTCATATCTTCCCATTAATTCATTTAGGAAATATCTCAGACGATCAGATATGTCTTTGAAAATATCCCAATTTTCCATAAATTCAAGCAGGCAGATCACCTTGATCCATCTACCCAGTCTACAAGTTGAAAACGTCGCCACCACCATGAAAATCCTAAGAGTAACATTTAAATATTTGAATTTAAAAACAAACGTTCATAGGTGGCATGGAATGCCCAATAAACGACCCAGATTTGAATCTTTATTAGTTTTAAAACATGACCATTGATGTCCCTGAAGTTACCCGCGAGCACATGATTAGATTTTCCACATGTCATCACGGCTTGATGAATTATACATTAAATTCCTTCATCTTTTCCTTTAAGCCATTAAGCTTTCCATTGGATCTTCTAAAGTTGGTGGGCCTTTACTTTATCTTTTCAACCCGGGACTCCTAACATCACTTGTGCCACATGTCACCATGACCTAATGACTTATGCAATAGATCTTGCACATCTTTATCATTATGTTATTAAGTCAGATTTCAGATCAAACAAGAAATACCTATAGATTAATCAACCGAAGACCCTTCATAAAGTTGACCCCACATCCACGTGTCACCCTGACGTAATTGCATGACTAATAGATTTTGAGAACTTTGCCATCAAGTTATTAAGTCAACCATATGATCAGAAATAACTAGCTCAATCTTTACCTTAATTACCTTAGTGATGCATCAGACCCACCATGGACACATGTTGGATAGAATTAATAGCTTATGTGATAGATCTTGAGCATCTCTGTGTTAAGTATTTAAGTCAACAGTCCAATCAAAAAGGAATTGATCAAAGATTACCTTTGGTCTCTAACTCTTCAGGCCCAACTTCTAACAACCTTCCATGTGGTACAATGACTTAATGCTTTGAACATTATATTTCGGGCATCTTCGCTTTAATCCTTTAAGTCATCCATTTGATCAAACTAAAGATGATCAGTCTTTACTTTACTTTTTGTGTGATCATCCTGGCTCCACCACAAACACATGTCATTCAGGCTTAATGACTTGATCGCTAGATGTCGATTAATTTGTCTTTAAGTAATTAAGCCCACTGTTGGATTAAAATGAACTTGATGCCAAATTATTAAGCCATCTGGGGTGAATAAATTAAGTTAGTACTTAGAAAAAGGGGGAACCCGCTTAGGAAAATAGTAAGTGGAAAAAACGTAATGAATAATTAGAACCGCCACTAAAGACTTAGCATTTTAAGGAATTTCATATGGTTTTTTTTCATTTAGGTCTTTTAAGACATGAACAAGGGGTAAACCAGTGACCTACAAAAAATGTAGAGAGAAAGATAAGGACCATGAATCATGACAGAAACATACAAGCATGGCTCTACCATTGTGGGAGCCTCATTTTCTCCACTTGTAACCAAATTCACATGTAAATGAAAATTTTTGGGTAGCAAAAACTATGGTTCATGATGCAGATGTGCATGAATTCTTTCATTTACCTTCCCCTTCTTATCTGATTCATGATGATATTAAAGGGAAAAGGAAAGAAAATTCTTCTAAACCTATCATTCTGCCTTACACAACATTTTCTCATGGTCACCGTAAACAATCATCTCCTACAAAAGATTTACCAGATATGTATTCTACACGATACAATATGGTGGCTAAACAAGGTTATAAGGGTTTAGGGCTTGGTGTTAATGAACACGGTATCAAATATCTAGTTCATCTATACCCTAAACAAGATACGTATGGTCTAGGTTTCCCACCTTCTCAATTTAAGGTAGTTGATTCTGATCTTCGCCCCCTCTTCATGTCCTTCTCCCAACACCTTCCTTAGATCACTCAGATACTCCTCTAACTACAAATGTCTTTTTCATTAAAGTAATACACATTTACTTGCTAATTATGTGCATTTCAAGCTATATTTTAGAGAAAGAGCTTCTTTAGGAATTATATCTCATTCTCGTGTGGTATTACAATTTCTTCATAATTTTGATATAGGACATTCCCCTCATGCTTCTATAAATTAGATCTTTCCTCCTCTTGTCTCTTGACTGGGGGGAAAGAGGTATTTTCTTCCATTTTTTAAAGAATCCATTATGCTCTTAGCATGTATTTTCTTTTGAGCTTAATTGGTTATTCTTTCTATATTTTATCCCTATGGTTTTGTATTATGATATGGTACATTCTTCCTTTGCTCATAATCATCCATAGCTCTCTTCTAGTATTCATGATATATTTTTTAAGACATTTGTTTGACAAAGATATCTCTTTGATATAGTGTATCTTGATCTGATTGGTATATCCCTTTCTTTCATCCCTTGGGGGAAAGGTTTTCCTTCTTTCTCTGTCTAAGGATCTACATTCCTTAGCTTAGTGGTATTAGTTTATTCTACAACATTATTTCCTATAATGACTTATGATTTGGCTATGGAAACCCTTTTGTAGGAGAGGTGATGGTCCTAAATCACCACTTCTTCTTTGTTGTGAAACTTATTTTCTTTACAAACGCTTTCCCTTTCTCTAGGGTGGAGTTTGATTCCTTTGTTCAAAAATTTCTCTTCATAGGGGGTTTGATGATTGAATCTTTGATCCCTCTTTTCTTATCTTTGAAGATTATATTGTATTCAAAGCACTCCTCTATGGTGGGGGTCTTGTGAGGATCCTTTTTCCATAAGTGACATATCCTTTTCACGATTATCTATGCTCTTAGATGTAAGGGTCAACACTCTTCGCTAAGAATATAGTGTACATTGTTGTTAATAGGATATCTCATTACCCTGCGAAGTAGGTATCCTCTTTCTCTTCCTTATCCTGCCTAGTAGGAATCCATGATAAGGAGGGGGGGGCATATATAGGGTCTCCTTATGCTATATTTTACATTTTACAACACGCTAAATCCTCGAAAGGTAACACACATAAGTTTCTAAATTTTGAAGAGACACACACTTTTATTTTTTATTTTTGGCTAAATCTTTGGAAGGTAATGCAAATAAGTTGCTAAATCCTGAAGAAGACACACATTTTCAATTTTTAATATGCTAAATCCTCAGAAGGTAATGCACATAAGTTGCTAAACCCTGAAGAGACACTCATTTTATACTCATAGTGATACAAGAATGTGGAACTATGGGTATTCCAAAAGCCGTCAGAAGATGAATTATAACTACAAAACATAGTTTATGGGTGAACTATCAATTTTTGCTACTAGTTGGGCTCTCCCTCCTTGGTGATTCATGGTAAGGTGGGCATCTTACTAGGTGATGTTATCGCTCTCTCTATCTTCTCTCTCTTTCTCTTTCATGCTAGTAGGATTAGATGACGAAGCTATGTTATTTATATTGTTTCTCTTTTCCTTCTTATATAGTAATTTATGATTTTATGATAGCTTTCAAAATATGATACTAGAATAAGAAGCATTTCTTAGTAAGGTTTCCTTGCTGGTTGATTTGGGTTTGATTTTGTACTAACCCTTTTTCTTTTGTGTCTTTTGGCTTTATCTTTTGTTTGATCTTTGTTTTCGTACCCTTGTGCATGTTTGTTGAGTTAGAATCCTTGGCTTGGGGGCTCATGTCCTTGAATAAGTGATTTTCTACCTCATGGAAATCTAGCAGGGTCTTTCTTCTAGCTTTACCATGATTATGTTCGATTTCCTTACTCCCGCTAAAGTGGGGGCTTAATGTATCATCTTAAAATGGAAGCACTTCCATGTTAAGAATGTTTAGCCCTCCTTAGGGGGGTGTTTTAGGTCATCATCATGTTGACCTATCATTTCTTCCCCATCTTCATCTTTTGTGCTTGTTTAGGATCCTGATTATGCCTCTCTGGGAACTGTGTATCCGACTTGGCACATTTTCCAAGGGTACTCACTCCCTGGGTCAAGGTCAACCTCAACCATGACCTAGGTCAGGGTCTACCTCGACCCTCACCTAGGTGATGGTTGACCTCCACCTTGACCCAGGTCCCCCATTTCAATTGGAAAGTTTGTCGGCTGCTAGGGGACATTAAAAATCTCATTTTCCCGCTTCCAGGTCAGCTGTTTTGGGTTCCATAGTGACGAATCTTAAAATTATATTTAATATAGGTCCATTTCTATGGGTATAGGCCTAATTAGGATTTAATTCTCCTATTTTAGCCTCTCTATGATATTGTGGCCTTGATTTGTATTTAAGGAAGGCTTCTCCTCTCATTTTTATCGAAGCTTCTAAGTGATTCTAAGTAATACATGTCAAAAGCAATTTGCATTCAAGAAATCTAAGGAAGAAATATATTCAAGAATAATTTCAAGGGAATAAAGGTTTTCAAGTATTATTTTCAAGCATTCAATTTCTCCATTGAAGATCAAGGATTCAAGCATTCAAGCCTTTGAAAGGATTTGGTCCAAGCATTCAAGATTGATTATTCAAACCCTAGATCTATCCATCATGATGGTGTGATCTTCTTTCAAGTCCTTTGTGCATTCTCAAGATTAATTCATTCTTCCTTAAAGGTGGATTCCAAGTATACAATCATGAAGGTTTTGATTTACATTAATGGTTTATAATGTTGAGCCTAAGTTTTCATATTTACATACTTGTTTACATTTAAAATACAATTCCATATCAATTGAATATCATAGCTTCATTGTTAGATTTACTTCTACTACTTGATAGCATTCTCTATTTCAATTATATTTTAAGGTTAATTAAAAAATAGGGGTTTTACCAAGGAAAAACCCTCCTCCCCAACAAACAAAACCATTTTTCTTGCAGGGATAGGTTTAGAACTATGAATTAAAATGCAGATCCGGATACCCTTTTCAGAAAACTTTCAGGATCCAAAAATAGATTTTCTGTTGGATTGTGCATGTCAAGGTCAAAATTTTATTTTGGTTTAAAGTCCACCTTCTATTCTAGGTCAAGGATGACCTTCTATTTTGGGTCAAATTCGACCTGAGCCAGATCCGGAAAAGATTTCTGGGTTTTCTTTGTCTCTGTATTTCTGTGCCCGATTCAGTTGCAAAATTTCTGGAAACTCAGTGCAGACACGCGAAAAAAATTCTTCAGATCTATTACATTTTGAGGCTAGTACTTGTCTTCTAATTCATTTTAATTATATTTTCAATCTTTCTAGATCTATTACACACTCCTTTCTATAAAATGGAACCTGGGGTTTTGTTCTTTATCCTTATTCCTAATAGGTTGATTCATTTATACATTGATCCTTTCTTTGGGGTTAATCAATTTGGATCTTCCCTTTATGAACTTAGGGTTGAGATGGAAATATTATCTTCCCACACCCAACACACATATCAAAAACCATACATACTATCAATTTATTCTTTAAAAGGTTATCCTTTACATAAGCAATGAGAGGGAATCGCTTATGCTCTTCCGGCCCAGACTAGAGAAATCTTCTTTGAATTTTTCGATTGCTTGAACCACTGTAGAATGGATAGTGAAGAGGCTTAAGGTATAGGTTGGTAGGTTTTGGAGAGTATATTTGACCAACTAAATTTTTCCTTCTTGACTGACAGTGAGACCCTTCTACCCCGCCAATTTTCTGTTGAATCTATCAATGAGTCTGTTCTAAAATTCTTCAGGGGGTTTAACACCAAAAGGGAGACCCAGGTAATTAGATGGGAGGGATCCAATTTCTCAACCCAAGATATCCCTAATTATCCTTTGTCCAACCTCATTGGTATTAATAAAGAAGAGGGAGCTCTTATTCTAATTGATAGATTGCCCAGTGGCTCTAGTATAGGAATCCAGAAGGTTTTTAACATCTTTGGCCTTTCTTACCGAAGCCTCCTCTCCAAGTATGGTGTTATCAAAAAATTGTTGATGAGAGAAAATAGTATTACCTAAGGAAGGCTTGAAGCCTTTCAACCCCCTAGTTCTTCTTTTTGTTGATATCAATCTCCCAAGGAACTCAGCCAAAATGATGAAGAGAATGGGAGACAAGGGGTCTCCTTGTCTCAGACCCTGAGTGGGTTTGAAGAAAGTAGAAGGAGACCCATTAACAGGGACCACCAATGAGGGAGAAGAGATAAGTTGATGAATGATCTTGCAAGAGTTCCTGTTAAAACCAAAATCTCTAAGAACTTTCATCAGGAAAGACCAGTCCAACCGGTCATAGGCCTTGGATAGGTCGAACTTGATGAGGAAAGCTTCCCTCTTACCAGCCTCTAAGGAATGGATCACTTCATGCACCACCATGATGGAGTCAAGAATATTTCAGCTTGGAACAAATCCTAATTGCTTGTGATCTATGATATAAGGGAATAATTTGATAATTCTGATGGCAATGACTTTGGAGATGATTTTATAGAAAGAATTGCATTAGCTAATGGGTCTGAAGAGCTCCATAGAATCATTCCTAGAGACTTTAGGGATGAGAACCAGGAAAGTATTATTGAGTTCCTTTAGAAGAATTTTGGACCCAAAGAATTCATGCACCTCTTTGACCACATAATATTTGATAATTTCCCAGAATCTGTGGAAGAAAAACATTGGGAAACCATCTAGGTCCGGTGCCTAATCTCTAGGAAGGGCATCCAGGGATTTTTTAACTTCTTCCAAATTAGGAATAACACTCAAGACTTTGTTTTGATTTTTCAAGATGATAGAGGGAATGTTTCTCAAGAGGTCCTCCTGGTCCTCCTTGGATAGGTTCTGGTCTTTAGATAGAAGGGACAAGAAAAAAATCAATAGCAGCATTAGAAATGTATTTGGCATCCTGCAAAATTTGGTTCCCACTTTTAACTCTACAAATCATGTTGGTAGCCATGTGTTTCATAGTGGATAAGTGGAAGAACTGAGTGTTTTGGTCCCCTTACCTCAACCATATGGATCTAGATCTCTTCTTCCAATACGTCTCCTCCTTCCCTATAACATTATGGTATTCCGAGAGCAGGATGTTTTCTTACTACAAATTGTCCTCATCATACCTGTCTCTCTAGATTTCCTCTTGGACAAGACATAGATCTAATATGGCCTTCTTTTTCGAGGAGAAGATATCCCAAAACTCACTCTTATTCCAAATCTTAATATTTATCTTGACATTTTTGAGTTTTTTAGCTACTTTGAACATTGCAAATCCTCTAACATTAATATTCCACCATTCCAAGATCTTGTTATTAATATTTGGATGGGTAGTCCACATATTTTCAAACATGAAAGGGAAATTTCTATGCTTAAGAATCAGGTCCAAAGTAAGAGCTAGGGGAGAATGATCTGACCTAATCCACACAAGAGAAGATAAGTTTCTATTATGAGATTTCATCCAATCCAAAGTGATCAAAGCCCTGTTCAACTGGACTTGGATGCACTCATTCTCAATTCTCCTATTTCTCAAGGTGAAGCTTACTCCTTGAAGATCCACATCTAAGAGACCTTGATCATTGATGAAGTCCATAAGCTCTTGCCTACTTTCCAGATCAGGGTTGATGCCTCCCTATTTTTCCCCTTCTTTGATTGGGGTGTTAAAATCCCCCATAAAAATACCTTTAGAAATATCTAACATTGAAACAATTCTTCTAATTTTATCCCAATAATATCTTCCCCCTTTTTTGAATTAGGAGCATTGGTATTTATTATATACCAACTTCCATTATTATTAATATTCATAAAATTCAATAGTAACAAATGACCTTCTTCATGAATGCCTTTAGCCTTGATGTGTGAAGAGTTCTGCAGAGTCATCAGACCTTTGGAGGCTCCTGTTATCTACCAAAATTGCACCCTGTTAAGTTTGCAAGAACTTAACCTTTTGGAGGAACATGGAAACATTCCAAGTTTGTGGGTAAACTATGGCTGGAATGAATCTCCAGATCCTAGGCCGGCTTCCTATCCGGTAAATCAATCTATACTACCTGAAACTAATTCTTCTGATGGAGGAAAGAGATAGAAGGAGAATAGAAAAATGAAAATTATGTCCTAAAATGGTGATACACCAGAGAAATATCTGAGAAATGCACAAATAACTTTGATGCACAATGAAGTAGTAACCTAATCTCTCTTACACAACCCCATTAAATCATAATATCTGCATAATCAATTTGTAAGAAGGCCAGTAATGAAAATCCCCTTAAAGGAGAAAGATTTCTCATAATTTGGGGAAAATCTGACTTGAGCACAACTTAAAACCTGCAAATAAACATGAAGTACTGCATAAAGGCACTAATATGTGATACAAATTGAGGACCAAGAACATCACAGAATTTTGTACCAATCACTAAGTACACAATAACAGACTAATAAGGGAAGGCATAAGCTATAGATTCTAACAAAAGGTGTCACAAAATCTGTATATCTCTCTGAAATGGGTTACACAATCTCTTTGCCTCTGTTAAGAACTTAGAACAAGTTACAAAACCTCAAGCCAAAGGGAAGAAGAACTGGTAACAATGAGTCTTCAACTCATATTTATGCACTTTCAAAGCCAACTGCATTCTGAAAGTAATAACTTCTGGATCGGATTTTGGCCTGTCCAGCCACCTTTCATCTCTTCAAATATCAACATAAATACTCCCTAATAAAAGCAGTCTTATCCCTCAAAAGCCCATAAGGAGCTTCTAGAAAAAAATAACTATCTGCTGACTTTAACAACTGCAACTTCTGATCTTTTAAAAAAATCTGATCTTTCCATCTGAGAAAATATCTGATATCTTTCTGTCTTTGAAAAAACTCTGGGAATAAAACATAAAGACTTGCAATAAAACATATTAAATTCCCTTTGAAAATTATCTCTGTGCACATTTAAAAACTCTGTTAACATCCCAGATTAATGCATATATTGCCCAGAAATTAGCAGAAAATGGCAAGTAGCACCTTCTGATTCACTGCGAAAATCAACTTTTCAACTCGACTGTCTCCACCTTTTCCTTCTACGAGTGAGCGATGACCTTATTCTTTCCTCAGTCGCACCCTCGCAAGTCCTTTATGCTTTGCTCTTGTCCTATGTGTGAGTGAGTGATATTTCTTTCATCTTTAATCTGTCATACACTCGCAGGTTCACATTTCATGTCATCTAAATTTCAGCAACTGAGCACCATCCATTTCCTTAGCTCGTATCCTGTCTGGTCGCATACTTGCACAACTTTTACTTTAGCTTTCATCTCATGCGCGAATGAGTGACGGCAGCTGTTCTTTGACTAGTTGCCAACTCGCGGGCCGATTTCCCTTCATCTGAGTTGATCGGCGATTGAGCGACATCCATTCCCTTAGCTCATCGCATACCCGCGAGCTGACACTTCATCACCTGAAAACATCAGCGGGTGAGTGATGGCTTTGAACAGTCTCTTTGGTCGCTCGATCACAGACTTTATGGATCTTGAGAAATATTCTGCGTGACTGAGCAATGCAATTTCCTATCATACTTTATGCCCTTGTTGCACACTCGCTCTGAAAAATACAACCGAGTTAGTTCCTAAGTGAGTGGGCAACCACTATAACTTGACCTCGTCGCACAGTTGCACGACTTAAAACATTGACACAAAATAGTGAGCGGGTGCGCGACTGCTTGATTTTAAACATGACTCGCTCAGTCACAAAATAGGAGGTAGATAGTATAATTTTTTAGTGACTGAGCGCCATCCCTTTCCTTTGAACTTGTCACTGACTCGTGAACTCATGACCCGACTTTTATAAGGCATCGCAACTGCGCGATTCACACTTAAAACACTGAACCCGCTCAGTTGCGCAACTTAAAAAACAAATCATAGGCAGATCATGGCTGCGCAATTCTTTTTCAAAATAGCTCATTGCCAACTTGTGGACAGATCAAAACTACTCATAAGCTCATCACGACTGCGCGATTACCTTTGATTGGCCGCTCGTCGCCCACTCGCGCGACTCAAAGACATAAAACAAAAAATGACGCGACAAGGCGATTTAGATATAAAACATGACTTTGAAAGGCTTTGACTTCTTCTACGTGGTAAAACACAGGATTTAAACAAAGAAAGCCCGGGAAAAGCAAAGGCAAGAAATTCAAAGAAAAACTAAGGCAGTGCTAGCAGAACGAACTGATGAAAACCCATTAAAGCATGCAACTTTAGGACTCGGAATACATCACTGAAGCATATGAATGCAATCTAATAGAACTGAGAATTTATCTTGATCCATTCAAAATATAACAAATCCACCTGATTGATCTTGGTACCAAAAATCGGTAACAGCTTTGGCGACATCTGCGTGATGCTTTCCTGCTAAGCATATCAGACCAGTTGCCAGAACTATCCATTGGGCATAGAGTCATTAAGGAAACATACTAGCAACTTGAATTCCACCTGCCAAACTGATTAAACCTTCTGAACTGACTAAATATGGATGCATGGGTTGTGGTGGGAGAATATGACACTTTCCTATCATAAATTATATATGTATATTCAACCAGTTTGGACGGAAGTAGCAATATTTTCTATATATTTCTGTTGTAGCCTTTCAAATTCACTGAGAGTAGATGTCTGATTTGTGAGAGTCACCACTCCTGTTCACTTGTAACCTCTGATTGACTGAGAACCCTTCCGAAAACCTCTTGGAGGCTAGAAAACTGAAACCAAACTAACTAACTGTGCTGGACAGCACTTAGGGAAAGCTAAAACTTACCCTACCCTAAACTAACCAGCAATGAAGAAATGCTAAACGAATCCATTTACTGGCTCTATAAAATAACTTCCCTTTCTCCTCAATTTGCAATGATTGACATATTCATGGGCAGCTAGAGGAACATATACATTGGATACTATTTCAACAAATAACTCCAACTCCTGAAAGTTATAGCCTAGTGTGCCTACCTCTTTGTGATGTGCATGCACACTGCTGCCTGAGAGGGTAAATGATTGAACATGTTCTCTTTTGACATCATCTCCAGCTGGAACTTCATGTTTGGGTGTCAGCAAGATGAGTGATTCTTTGCTGTCCTCCACCCTAGATAAATCTCTAACAGGGCATCCTCTTGAAAGAGAAAACTTGGAGCTTCTATTGCTGGTCTTTGGCTTTTGGACTGCTTATTCAACACTTTTTTGCTGATCCAAATTCACTAGCTTAGGTGGATCTAGCTGAGAAGTGGCTGCCTTCACATTATGCTTTTGTTGTTCCTAATTTTCTAACCTAGGAGATGATAACTTTGTATCAAGTTTTGAGAAAAATAGCTCTAGTTCATCCCAAAACACATCCTCCTCTACATCTTCCTTGCTTTTTTTAATAACATTTTCAGTAGCATGATAGTTCTTTTAAATGTCCTAGGAAACATCAACTTCTAGATATGCTTCCTAAAGCAAGGAGACTGAACTAGCAACCAGCTCAGTTTGATGAGTAATTGAATTGTCCTCTGGCTCCCCAAGACACAAAACTAGATTATCTTCATGTCCTTCATGGTTGAAGGCCTGGTTATCATACTGATTATTGTGAGACAACAACTTATCATCATTCTCAGTATCTTTTTTCTGCTCCAAATTTGTTGTTAGAGTGAACATAGTCGTGTTCTCCTCATCCTTATCAACATAAAAAGGGAGTTCATCAAATAAGAGAAGAAAAATTTCATTTTCATCACCTCCTTGCTGATGGTTACCTTTCTGTCCCAATTGACTTTCAGCCATAGGTAATGAGACATTTTCCACAAAAAATGGAAGCCTATTGAATAAATCAAACAAGATTTCAGGTTGAGCATCACTTTCTTGCTTTATGCCCTGCTGCCCCAACTGATTATAGTCCTCACTAAGCACCAACAATCCTGATTTTCCTTTCTCTTTATCACATGAAATCTCATCAGCTATAGGTCTTTTCTCTTCTATTTCCTCAAAACCCTCTCTTTTATCATTACAACAATCATCTCGGTAAACAACAAGTCCTCCAGGATAAAGGCAAATAGTGGTAGGACAAGAAAGCCTACTTGGTGGAGGGTTTTGGGAAACTTGAGGAGCTACTTGGGATACAAACATTTCCTGAGATAGCTGCTCTCGAGGAATGGACTGAATTTCTTCAAGTATAGTGTCTTTCAAAGGGTGATGACATTTGAAACTTGGAATTTTAGATTTAGCAGCCTTACATGGGGATGGAATATGTTGACCTTTCTCAAAACTTTGAAATTTTGGCCTGGGAACTTCCACCTTCATAGTCTGATCTATCACCTCAAAAGATAGTGATATCAAATTGGTAACACAAGGAGCTACTTGAGCCTCTAGAACTTGGGCTCGAGCAAGTAAGAATATTACTTGCTCCTCTTTTGTGGCCAACTCCCTCGCGAGATCCGCCTCTTGTTGTCTTTTTTGTGCTTCCATATTTTGTTGTTTTTGATAAGCCTGGTAAGCCCACTCATCCTGCTGCAAGCTATACTCTTGTTGTTTGTCAATACACCTCATCTGCTCTTGAAAGTTTGACAACATGTCCTTTATGCTTATGTAATTAGCATGGTGGGGATGA
>MU225477.1:1769816-1813754 GCA_018584345.1 Thuja plicata
AAGGCAATAGGTCGTCTTTAGAGGGTTTTATGTGTTTTTCATGCTTTTACTAACCCTATATTGCTAAAACAATGATCTATTGAAGTGTTTGTGTCCATCTAACAGGTACCCATTATCACACTCACAGCAGTCTTATGACCCTTGTTTTGGTGATAGTCATAGTATGCATTGTTGTTCCACCAATGGGGTCATGGTTGCGGATCATATAGACATTTTTCCAAAGGAGTGAGAATCTGATTTTGCACCAAAGTCTTGAAAATTACATCAAGTGGTTCTCCCAAGGAGGTAAATTCATGCTTGGGTCGAGGGGCCCAAGGTTTGTTGCTAGAGAATCTAGAAGGCGGTTGAGTGTTTGTTGCAGCATTTTCAATAGCTTTGGTCACTTGTATACTAGGAGTGAGATTGAAAACTAGTTTTGAAGAAGCCAGGGTCACATTATCAACCACTCCATCATTCACAATGTCCCTATTCTTGTTGACAAACTTCCCTTTATCTTTGTTGGAAGAGGAGGAACCTTGTTTGTTGTCTTTATATAAAGTCAACTCCCCTTTCTTAACCATAAATGCCTCTATCCTCAAAGCTTGCTTAATCATGATGTCAAAATTAAGGAGACCTTGAAGTTGTACTTGATACCCAAAATTAGGAGTGAGATTGTCCAAGAAGATATCGAGTTTCTCAGATTCGGGTATTTTACGAGGATACTTTGTGCAAATTTGTCTCCATCTCTGGAGGAATGTTAGGAATGGCTCCCCTTGTCTTTTCTTGAGATTTCAAAAGTCCCTAATGTTGACCAGATGCTATATGTTGTGAGAATAATGTTGTATAAAGAGATTTGCAATCTCATCAAAAGTCTTGATGTCGATGGGTAGTCGAGAAAACCACTCCATGGAAGTTCCACCCAAACTTTGAGGAAAGAGATGCATCAAATAGGTTTGATAATGAATAAACCCCATCGATAGGGCCCCAAATTCTCTCAAATGATCCTGAGGATCAGTGGTACCCATATACTTATCATACATAGGGAGTTCCACGCCTTTGGGAAAAGGTGGCATATGAAGACTCCAATCAAAAGGAAAATGACAGATGCTCTCAATCGTGAATTATTGTGTGGGTTTTTCCTTATCCTTCATAAGTTGGCTAATTTGATTTTGCATATCTTGAATTACCTTAAGCAATTTGGTAGTCTTAGTCTCTTCTTCTTTAGCCACAAGTGTTTCCACTTGGAAATTTGGGGGTAGCTTAACTCCTTGTTTTGCCAAATCTAGAAAATATTTATCTTTATCTTCTGCAAGGAGAATTTCCATAATCTTGATGAGAGCCTTTTTAGATTTTGTAGCATCTATGTCATTTTGAGTTATCGGCTCATCATCATTACCAAGGATCTCATAAATGCTTTGACTCTGATCTTGACTCTAGTCATGTGGAGGAGCACAATAGTGATGCTGCTCCTCTTGTTGACCTTGGTCATTTTGAGATTGGTCATGGACCCTGCTATATTGACCTTGAAGGCAATCGAAAGGAGTTGCCATGTCTTTGATGTGGGATTGTGTCATGTGCACAGTTTCAGTATGAGTGTGAGTATTGAGCTGAGAATTCATGGTCAATGTAACTTTTGGCAGATCAAAGGGGTTGATAGGATCAAAAGGATTGATGTGTTCAAAAGGATCACTAAGGAAGAAAGGATCGTCAATAGGGTCAACCCAAATATGTTAATTTCTGAAGCTTTGTTGATCTGAAAGAAATGGGTTCTATTGATCTTGAAACAAGGGATTATAGCATAGCTGGAACACTGGTTTTTGATTCAGACTGGGATCTATACTAAACAGTGAGGAGGAACATGAGGATCCCTCTTGACTATCAGATTGAACAATGGGTTTAGAATAGCCTTTTCCTTGATTATGAGGTTTACTTCTACCTATTTCAGAACCATGAATGGGAAATATATTTCCGCTTGTAGTCATAATAGGCATAGATGAAGATGAAGTGAGAGAGAACATAGGATCCAACTCAAAACTTTGTCTCTAGAAATAAAGAAAAGGAGATAAAGGCTAGAACAACCAAGATGTGAAATGAACCCAGCACAAATCATTGAGAGTATAGCTAGAACAACCGAGATGTGACTATCATGTCGCAAGGTACAAAAGAACAAAAAGGTATGACAGAGAACAAACAGACAAAATGAGCTTGAAAAAGAATTGGTTGGTTCGCAACTCAAGACAATCAGTTTCAAACTGCAGACAACAGGGAAATAGGAAATCAGATCTCAGACAAAAGTCAGATCAGGAAAAAAACTCATCAGTTGACTGGAAATAACTCGCTATTTTAGGACACCAGAGGATAGATTCATGGGAGAAAGTGTTGTTTTGTGCAAGGAAACTCGTAACTACATGTGTAAAAATGAAAGCTCGTGTGAGGAAGTGCTCAGTTTCTGAAATCACACATGAGAAAACTTTAGATTTCGATAGACCAACTCAATTTTTGACACAAAAATCAGATTTTGAGACACAATTAGGACTGTTCTCTGATAGAATTTCTAGATTTAGGGCTATTTTGTGATAGTTCAGATCAGCAATCTTAGTTTGAATGTGACAAGCAATCGTTAACAAGCACAAATTTTTGATCAGACAATAGTGACCCAAGAAGTAGTCGCAAATAGTTCTACCAAGGACAAAGCAACTTGGCAGAATCATGGGAGTCTTTGTTTAATCATGATTGGATAGTTTCAGACTTAAAAAAAAACTTAGTTATCCCTACTAAAAAATGGTAGAGAAGACAAAATCCATACCTCACTGTCTTATGCGTATGCATGCACCTCACATAGCAGTGTCACCCTCAAGAGAGCACCCGTGTTTTTGGTGTTTCCAAGGACTCAACAATATATGTTCAAAGGTTACCCTTAAATTAGGGGCCAATGTCATATACCACTTCAAGCATCCAGGTGCATACCTATGTTGAGAATCTAGGGGAAAGATTCTTCCCCCTCCCCGCACACAGATTATGTCTTCTTTCAGAGGTGATCTGGGTAGGCATCTAACTAAGAAATTTTTTAGTGGGCTTTCATTCACAATAACCTTTGGTGCCCGTGATAAAAGGTTGGGACCTCACGGCCACACCAACACTTGAAAGTCATACACCCCTGCTAGCAGGGCTGGGAGCGACGCCACTCAGTACAACAAGCAAGGCTTTCTCAAGATGATAGTCAAAATCATGAGAAAGAAGTTCCCATGGCTTTGGATTCTTTGGAATCAACAAATTAGACTTTATTATAGTGAGGTGGAATCACCGGCGATAGGTGTGTACTCACTTGGGTTATTCCCAGAGGTTCAACTTCCGGCAGGCCCTCTAAAGGTGACACAAAACTTGGCTTGGATTCGAGGGTCAAATTTTTTGATTCTCTCAAAGAGAGAAGAGCATACTTCTCTACCTCTTCACCTTACCCAAACACACAAGACATATTCATCACCAAGTTAACTCTCCTCCAACCAATTCACAAGCCTTTGGGTTTTTGACTCTCTCAAAGAGAGAAGAGCATAATCCCCTAACAAGTGAACGTGCTAAAGGTTTGTTAATATTTCCTTGCTTCCCTATGTCTCCATCATGCTAGCAATGTATGGGTCTTAGATTCATCCATGAGCATCACTTCCATGTAATGAAGATCCTATTCCCCTATTTTGCTATCAAGATTCCTAAGAAATTTTAACAAGGCCCTATTTATACTGTGAAGAAAGCAAAAAAAAAGCACAACATTTTTAGAATAATCTTTGATAGTCGTCCTGGAAGAAAACCGTTAGCAAGTTTGTATCTTTGTCAAGTGACCTGAAGCCCACTGTTATGCTGTTATAAAAATCAGAAAGGTAAAAAATAGCAGCATGTTAGAATGATAAAAAAAAAAAAAAATAGTACATGCAAACAATGAAATTTTAAAAAATTGGCCCCGAGTCGCATGCGAGGAAGTACAAGACTTTTCGTTAGGAATTATAAGGCTTCACGTGAGGAATTGTAAAACTTCACACGGCCTACGCAGAATTCTTGTGTGAGAATCTGTACACAGAAAAGTATGGCCATACGATAGAGTACAAAATTTTATCAGAAAAAAAAATTGAAGAGTGAGGTCAAAAATTAGTTTTCTGCACCACGGTGGGTGCCAAAATGTGTGTTCTTGAAAGTGACCTCTATATCAGGCACAAGGACAACATCGTCATTGGTCAATCATCAAATTTGCAAAAATGAACATGAATTGTCCAATCCACAAATTTGATTGAATTGACCTGTTGCCTCCTATTTAGTTGGGGTTTTTCAATTACTCTCAGAACGAGAGCCAACAACCATGACCATTACTAAAATGGAGGATTTTAAAGCATTATAAATACTGAAATTGAAACTATTCTATGTGAGAAATGCCATTACAATCTAAGGAAGAAAGTGCATATTTTAAGCTAAGAACTTGGAAAGATGATAGAATTAAGCTATTTGATGTATAAGAAAACTAATTTAAGGTGCAAAATGCTATTACTCTAAACAAAATTAAGCTAAATTATGCAACAAAAGCTTGAAAGTGAGAGAAAATTAAGACAAGAATTGGCTATAGTTTAGATACTCTCAAAATTGCTCCTCCCAAATGAAGAAAATGAAGTCCATAATATAGAAGAACCTGGAAAGAGGATGAAGAGTTTCTTGGAAAGAAACGAATGAATCTTCATGTCCATGGAGGAAGGTGAAACAAAAATGAAAGATTTATTTAATTAAATGAAGGAATTATTGCCACATGAGTGACTTTTCACATGGAATTATGGAATTCTTTTTGAGGATAATCCATTCAAATAACTAAATACCTATTTAATTCCTTTTGATGTATATTAGCTAAAGGGGGTGGAATTAATTTAATTTAAAAGTACATAGGACTTTAGAATTAAATTAATTAATCATAGGGATTTTTTAAGCTAATAAACTTTCAAAATTTAGGAATTAAATATAGTGTGAGATTTATGCAAATTCAGGTTTTCTGCGTTTGAGACTAAGTCAATTAAAGTCAATTAGGAAGAGAATTTGCCTAGTACAATAGGACTTCGATGATGAGAAAATGCACCAAAATAGATTAGAATTGTAAGGTGCCGATTTTGGGGTGTTACAGTTAGCTACATGGTCAAAGTGTGGAGATCAGAAGAAATATGGTGAACACATTGTTTGGGTTAACCATTCATGTTTGGCATTGGAAAGACAAAACCTAAAGCAAATACCAAGCCTAATTGTATATCTGATATTATCGGATATCTGATAATATCAGATATCTGATAACTCATGCCCAAATTCAACATTTCCATTTCAAACCTCTTTTCAATTTTATGATTTTAGGCTTTCTCAAATTTTAGATTTTATATTTTTAGTCTATATATTACAAATTTCATTTTTTTAAATATATTTTTTATATTAAGATAGAGTATCAACAAAAATATCAAAGGTACATATAGTAGCTTTTACAAAAAGCAGAAGAGATATTTGCTAATATTAACCACCTACTATATCTACTACGGCCAAGAGTCTACTGTTATTACAGTGTGGCTTTACAGTTTCATAAAAAGACAAAAGCCCACATGTTAAGTTTATTATTCTTCCCATCCACTGATATTTTCTCTTGGAACAAAAATGTCCTATCCATCATTGTTATCTTCGTTCTAGTAGTCAGCCCTGTTGATATTTTGGTCTTTCTCTTCATTATCCCAGTAGTTATGACTTTCTTGATTATCCACAGCCCCTGTGTTTGCTATGCCCTGATCTGTGTTAGGTGTATCTTCATGTGTACCAATGTCTTGAGCTTCTTTAGAGTATGAATTGGATTGCACCTCTTTTTTAAAGATGACCATGGCCCCTTCTTTGATTAATGCCTGGAATCTCTCCCTTGGAACTTCAATGACCACAGTTACCTATGCGCAAATATGAAAAATTGTGAGTTTAATGAAAAAATCAGTAAGATCTCTCCTTCTGTCTTGGAAAATCTCCTCATTCCTTAACCTCCAAATGGCCCACAAGGTAACAATAGTTAAAACAACCCAAAAAAATTTCAATTTATAATCAAACACATCCATAAAGCCCAGCATAACTTTAGACCAACAAAAATTGTTAGGACAGTTCTAGGCAATGACTCGACCAAACAGGCTGGACAAAATTTTGCTGGCAAAAGGGAAATAAAAAAAGAGGTGTTCATAGGTTTCCGGGCAATTGCAAATTGAACAAACAACATTCTGTATACCAAATTGGGACAAGAAAGAACTGACAACAATCTTTTTTAAACAAAGAATCCATCTAAAACATAACAATTTTGGTTTGACATGTGTGTGCTAAAAGAAATCAAAGAAGAAATGCCATTTATTACCTATCCAGTTGAATCCCCAACTCTACATGATTCTTTTAGTGATATTCATATCATTTTTCATCATATTATAAATACTTTTGCAAGAAAAATCTTTCAAGATTTTACCATTATTCTACTTTAAATGTTCCATCATTTTATTAGTATTCACCATCTTACCACAAGAGAGTCTGCCCATTTCTTTACTGATCAGAGTGTAAGTTTTTTTATGTGTATTAGGGAGGTTGTATTTAAGTCTAATATATTCCTAGGTCCCCAACTTATTGCCAACCAGAATATCTTGGATAAGGGAAATTCCCTTGTTATTCCAAGCTTTGGAGGAGCAACATTGTGTGAGCGCCAATGGTTTAATATTAAGATAGATGCCCCACCAAATAGATCTATCAGTGGCAGTGAAGTTAGGATTTTTTCCCACAAAATTTCTTGCACAGATTAAAGGCCTTACTTGACACCATGCCTTCCAAATAGAATGGAATACCTTTGATCCACCTATATTAACCTCAAAGTCCCCCAGTAGGATGTCAATTCTAGGGACTTGTTTCCATTTTTTCCCTTTCTTGATAACTACCCTCTCTATATGGTTCTTGATCAGTATTTTCCAAGGTTCATCCCCTTATAATGCTCTGAGGATCCACTTGGCTACTATGGAAATCCCTTGTGTCCTAAGGTCTCTAATTCCCAGTCCCCCATGATGCGTAGGGGAGCAGTACCACTCCCATTTAACACAATGTCTTTTTTTGTTTCCAAGTCCATCTAACCACAAGAACCCTGTCAGAATCTTCCCCATTTTATCAAATTGATACTTGGAAAACATACAGGTTGATGAGTAGTAGATAACATAGGATGACAAGACTTTCTGTACTACTTGGGCTCTCCCAGCTAGGGAGAGCATGTGTGATTGCCATTTCACATGTTTGTTTTCATTTTTTTTAAAGATCCAGGTCCACATCTCCTTCAAATTCAGGGAGATAGAGAAAGGAATACCCAAGTATCTTACAATATCTAAGTTCCCCGACCATTGCCACTCTTTTCTTCCAAGCCAATTTGGAGCCCTTGCATTCCATCCCAAAATAGTGGATTTTTGCACTGCAATTTTAGCCCCTAAGGCCAGATAGAAGATTTGGAGTCTACTAAGCATATTGTCAAAGTTACCTTCTTCTAATTATAAGAAGAGTGTTGTGTCATCCACAAATTGTTGTATAATAAGTTCTTCTGCATTTTCCTTTGGAAGGTGGATACCCTTAATTGGTGGACCAAAATCATTAGCCTTGAGAATGTAGGATAAAGCATCAGCAACTAGGACATATAGGGCTGGTGCCAAGGGGCATCCTTGTCTAATGGATCTACTCAACTGAATAGATTCTGAAATTTCCCCATTGACATTAATCATAGTAGAGGAGTCCTAGAACAAGATATGTACCCATCTGCAAAAATAGTCTGGAAATCCAAAGGCCTCCAACATTTTCAATACAAATGGACATTCTATTCTATCATATGCTTTCTCAAAATCTAGTAACACCATTGCTGCATTCTATCCATCTATTTGTGCCTAGTACATGGCTTCCTAGTTGGTAATTAAATTATCAAGTATATACCTTCCCTTAATGAACCCTGTCTCGGTAACAAAGATAATGTTATTTAGCATGTTACTAATTCTTCTAGCCATGACTTTAGCAATGATTTTATAATAAATATTAAGAAGGGTAATTGGTCTCCAATTTTTGACTTGGTATTTGTCTCCCTCTTTGGGTAGTAGTTTAATTACTCCTTTGTTAATGTTTCTCCTCAAGAACCACATCTCAAAGGCCTCCTCATAAACCTCCAGTAGTTCATTTTCTATCCATTCTTGCTTCTTCTAGTAATATTCTGCTGGGATAGCATCAATACTGGGGGATTTATTATTGGCTAAGGATCCAATGGCCTCATCTATTTCTTTGAGGCTAAGTTTTTTCTCCAAGTCTCTTGGGACCCTGTCTTGATGCCTTTTTGGGAATGATCTTAAGGCACTGGTCCATTGCCTCAAAGTTGTCCCTTTTATGTTCTGATGCAAATAACTTACTGTAGAAATCCCTGAATGCTTCCCCTATTTATTTATTATTCCTAGTAGGTCCCATTTCTCCTTGTCTATTTCTTATCTGTTCTCTATTTTTCTTGGCTTTGATTAGATTGAAGAAGTATTTGGAGCCCTTGTCTCTATCCTTAATCCAATTGGCTTTGGCCCTAACTTTTTGCCCTTGAATTTTGTAGTTCATTATCTCCCTCAACTACATTTTGGTTTCAATAAGTGCTTGTTCTACTTTTGTATTGCTCCCTTCCTCTTGTTTAGTTGACTTTGGTGTGATGATTTTCCTCTACTAATTGTTCTCCTCATTGTTTTTATCCATGGCTTTTTTATTTCCAATGATTTGGAACATCTTTCTCCATGTTATTACAAGCTGATCCCATTTGTTTATGGCAGAAGAGTTTGGGTTACAAAATTTGGAAAGGGTAGTAGCAATAAGGATAGCCTCCATAGTATCTTCATCTTCTAATAGGGCAGTATTCAGTTTAAATTCCCCCTTCCTTTTCTGATTCTAGTATTGATCATTGTGGTTATTCATAAGAATGCATCCATGAATAGGGGAGTGGTCAGACATGGCAGTAGGGGATAGACTGACAGGGTTTTTCCTCGAAGGATGTGACAGTCCAAAAGAACTGATATCAAAGTATATTCTATCCAACCTACAATAAATTCTATTTTTACCTACTTGGTTATTACACCAAGTGAACTAGATGTTATGATATTCTTGCCTCTTTTTTTTTCCAATGGGTTAGTAATGCGGAATCTCCTCATAAATTTTGACCAAAAGTAAAGTTCATTGCCTTTCCATTCATGCTTAATGCCACCACTCTTATCTTGTTTATTTTCTATCATGTTGAAGTCACCTATAAATATCCATTTTGCATGTGGCAGATTGGTAGATAACCAGTCCCATAATAAACTTCTTTCTCTATAGTTATTGGAAGCATAAATGTTACAAATCCCAATTAATTGCTCTTTATCTTTAAATATAGCCCATATTGCCCTGTTGCAAGGGGATACCCCTTGTTTTGACATCTTATCTTCCCATCAACTCCCAATTAGTATGGAAACACCTCCCTTTCCTCTTTCATGATTTGAGTATATACATGTGGCACTATTCCAGATAAGTTTGAGTGTGTTATATGCCCTGGCCCCTGTAATCTTGATTTCTTGCAAACAAATGATATCTTTATACTGAGTCTTGTTACACCAATTTCTAACCACATATTTTCTATCTAGCATCTCTAGGCCTCTGACATTCCAACTATGGATGTTCATCATCATTAAATTTTGGTGGGGGGTTTCTGGTTCCTATAGAGTCTATTAAAGCATTCTGGTATCTCTTTAGTCTTATGATTGTTATTCCTTTCCTTGTTTTTTAGGCTGTTGCTCCTTTCATAAGTTTTCCTTTTCTTTTTCTTGCTAAAAACCTTAATGAAGTCATGTTCCTCCATCTCTTGGTCAGCATATTATGATAGGAAAGTCGAGGTTTCAACACTGTGTATAATATCATTCCCTCTTAGAGGCACACTGTCAGGTACTTCTTTAGCCTGTTCAACCAAATGCTGTCCATTTTTACCCTTGCTGACATTGTTCTTGTTTTTTAATTTAGATAGAACTATTTGTTGGGAATTATTTTTTAGGATATCTTCATCATTGTATTTATCTCTAACCACCGGTATATATTGGGGCTGATAGTTAAAGGGGGTCTGGTTACAATGTTCGTGACTTGCTTCTTGGACAACAAATTCTCCATCAAATAGTGGATTTGAGAGGGATACAAATTGGTCAACATGGGTATCAGTGGTACATAAAGTAGAGGGAGGGATGTCATTATTCTTTAAGCTCTCATTGGTATTACTAGTTTTGTCTGCAACCAGCTTATTAAAATTGGTGTTATTCTTGGTCAAAGTGCCAGTGAATTCTTTATGAATGTTCTTAAGCTACGGGAAGTCTCTCCTATTATGTCCATTGAGTTTGCAATGAAAGCAAGCTCCTAGGTTTCCTAATTTCACAACCTCCCAAATAAAGGTTTTCCCTTCAATTTCTAGGGAGATGGCACTGGGGAAGGAACAATTTGGGTGCAGGGTAAGAAGAATGCAAGCATTAAGATGTGGGATGGTAACTCTACCCTCTTCAACTTGCAACACAGACCAAAGAGACTCTAGCATACAGGGAATGAAGTGCCAGAATTCGGGTTGAAAATTCTTGAGTTCAATCCATTGGGGGGATGCATGGGCTAGTATATTATCAGTGGTGTCTTTATGCGACCATGGGAGGGCTTTAAACATTATTTTTCCAACTTGCCAGTGCTCTTTTTTTAAAACCTTTTCCTGCATTGTATGTGTTTTAAGGAAAACCATAAATAAACCTCTTTGAATCATGCGGCTAAAACTAAAATGAATGCCAAGCTTTTTGCCCCATATGTTATTAAACCAGTCATCTAAAAACTTCCTTGCTGGTAAAAATTTCAAATCCATACAACAAAAGAAGATAGCAACATTTTTTAATCTACTTTGCTCAGACTTAATAGTGTTTACCATGTCCAGATTTGGCGATAAGGCAAGGGTCTTAACTCCAGAGGGTGGAGTCTTACCTTCCTTCCTTCCTCCACTAGCATTGTCTCCTGCTATGAAGCGGGGTTGGTCTCCTCCTCCGTGTCTATTTCCATCAGGGTCAACCACTCCTCCTCTGTGCTCCTTTCCAAGTCTGGGTTCCACATTGTTCACCACAATTTTTCTCTTAAAAAAGGCTGAGGGTGGTAAAACTATCTGCTCTGCCACAACCAATTTATATGAAGGCTTAGGGTTGTCTACATTCATCCCTATGTCACTCCCACTTGCTGATTTATTATGCCATTTTCTTGGACATCAACCCCCTCATTACTCCCCTCTACGGCCATTGCCAGAGATCTCTTGCGAAATCAAAAGGAGTAGAAAATAATGGCAAACTCCAAATAAAACCAATAGCCACACAAGCAAACCAAAGTGACTAGGAGAGAGAAAAAAGTAAAAGGAGAAGAACACTCAGACCAACACAAGGCAACCTGAAGGCACAAAAAAGCACACACACACGACCGACACCAAAAAGACATAAACAAAGGCCAGATCACCTGACCCAGAGACCAAGAAGAGTCTCGGTGGCGCCCTCCGTGCGAATGAATAGGGTGGTCATGAGCCACTTGCAGAGCCACTCGTCCTCATCCTCGTTTCATGAGTCAATCTCTTCTATCCTCATTTTTTTTAATATTAATATTAGATGGTAATAGTATTAGTATTATATAATAATTTAAATATTAGTATTGTATTATATAAATTAGTTTTATATTATTATTATTATTTATTTCTCTATTGTATAATAGTATAATATTAGTATTAATAATTTATTAATATTTATATTATAACAATAATAGTATTAATATTTATGTAATAAATTAATATTAATATAATATTACTATAATATTAATATTAATATTAATATAATATTAATATTTTTGAAATATAATAGTAATGAAAAGTAAAATAAACATTCAAAATATGATGAAAATGAAAAGGTTCAAGCCAAATTTGGGTGGGAGATATCAGATATCCTATAATATAGGATATCTAATATTACATGATATCTGATATGCTTTACTGGTATCCAAAAGAAAAACTTGATTCTATGGGTCCCTGTCTGAGAAGCATGTTTTTTTGCAGAGAATATCATGGGAAATCAGTTGTGAAAGACAAAAAAAAACACTTTTCACCCTTTTTGTTGGAATCTCTATATTATCAAAGGTTTTTGCATCACCTTTTTGGTCTCACCATGGGGAGTAGTAGTCGTCGAAATCATAAATGAAAGAGGAAGCTCACAAATGAAGAGATTGAAATGTATAGAGAAATGGATAGGGTTGCCCATCAGAACAAGAGACATAGTATGTTAAACTTTAATGAAGATGTGGGAATAGGCCCACCCTTAAATGTGGTTTCAAGTGAAGAAGAACATGAATTTGAAATGATTTATGAAAATAATATTAAAAATGAGAATGTAGGGATTGAAGATGAAAATGTAGGATTTGAAAATGAACATGTAGATGTGGACAATAATATTGAAAATGATAATGGTGCACAAGAACCAAATCAACATTACACATCTCAAAAATATATGAGAAATGAAGTCCCTTGTGAGGAAGAAAGACAAACTTCAAATTTGAGACCTTCAAGAACAACAAAATGGTTACTTGAAATTGATGAGAACATAATGAGCAATTTAAATCAAAAGCGATCAGAAAGAACCGTTCGGTTGTGGGTTTCAAAACTTTTTGATCAATTTTTTAGCCACAAGACATTGGTTGAGCATTGGAAATTCTTTGTGCAGTTGTTAAAGATGCAGAAGATGAGACCTATTCTAGTCAAATTGAAGATTAGTGTGAACAAGAAAAAGGAGAGAAATGCTATTATTGTGAGAAATATTTTCAGTGCTCTCAATTCCATTGGGAAGACTACCAAGGAAAAAGATAAGAGAGCTGCTAGGAGGGTTATTACAACCTCCTTAGTAAGTGGAAATATAAGGTAAAGGACACCCTTCCCAAATAACTCAAAATGAGATTTCAACCTAACCATTTGAATCAAGGTTTCTAATGCCACAAGAGACCTAATTGAACCAAATTTAGAATAAATCAACTAGTTATGGACTCAAATTCTATGGATTATGCACAAAGTGCTTGGAATTTTCTAGGAGGTCTAATTCATTTTTTTAGGACAACAACAACCTTTGAAAACCCATAACTCCAAAAAATTATGAAACACTTAGAAAAAAAATAGCATTTCCAGATACTCTTTATCAAAATACACAACATATACAAAGAAAGAGGTAGGTTGTTTTGGACCATACCCTGATGTTACAACTTTGAGACCTCAAAATGCTCAAAAATGGGAAAATTTACAAAGGAACTAGGTCATAAACTTAACCCAAAGACTCGTTCTCTTAGAGAGTGGTTAATTATGTTTGAAAACACCCAAATATGAAAGGAATTAGTCTCAGACCCTTGGGAACATCAAAAGCTCCAAATTAGGCTCCTAAACCCTCCAAAACTAGGGCTTCTCCAATATGGACTCTCCAAGAGAAATCCAAACCAAAAAAAGGTGGATTCAAAATCCTTTCATCATAACTAATTTCTTCCAATCATAAAAATTTCTCCTCATGAGGCCCAATATGCTACTGCAATAGCTATGCAAGCATTGCCTTGTTCCTTAACCCTACAATAGTCATCAAATGGCGATCACATACAACATATGATGGATTTTATTGCATATTTAGTGTTATTAAACTATAATACACATGTATGATTCATCCCCAAGTCACAGTGATTACAAAAAGGGGATGAATCTCAATCCATTCTTGTAAACCAATGCAAAACTATGCTCTATCAAGGTACAGTCAGAGACTTTCTATGAAAAATAAATATAAATGAATTGAAAATGGATTTACAGAGGTTTTAAAACACACATAATGTATATTAAATTAATTAGATTTAATGAAACATTCAAAAAATAAGAAATTTACAAAAAACTACCACTTTTATTGCTTCAATCTTGTGTAGTCTATACAATCTCTGTACTAGATTGTACTATCCCTTTCCCCTCTCATGGGTATATCAAATATGATGCCTACTAACCAATCATTTTTGTTTGATTAAAATTGCATTTACCATTAAAAACTCATTTCACTCCTAAACTAAGTAACCGTTAAGATTTAAATATTTGAATTCTTAACTTACAAATTATTGAAATATAAGCATCCTAACTTATTTAATTCTACTTCTAGAGTCCAATCGAATATCTTAGAACCTTATAAATCCTAATTAGACACGTTTGGGTACTATTGACCCAAATTACAATATTTTTGATATCCTAGTCCTCTACTTGGACTAACAGGACTTAAACACATTTCATTACAATCTTTATTGCAAATTGCCATTATTGGTTCTAATACACCCAAATTTACACTTAGGGGTGACTTTGACCCTCTTACTTTGATTGGATCCATGGTGACCCTAGGTGCCTTCATAGGTTCTCCTACACCAAGGAGACCTTTCTTCACTTGTGTAGCATAAAAAATGTTCCAACACATGTAAGACCGAATTGTTCCCAAGGTGCACTAAGCCAAATTGGGAAGAAATTTTTGGAAATCCATATCTTGGACCTCATGAAAGATATAAAATATCCATGAATTGAAAAAGGACCATATTGGGAATTCCTACAAGCACGTATCTTGGTTCTGGGAGATTCCACTCGGATTCCTTTTGGCAACCTGATCTACGTTGATGCAAAAAGTTGCATTGTTGCTTAGTTTAAAGTTGCTCAATGGTGCATCTTTCAAACCATTCATCGTGAGACCAATTGTCAAATCCATCAGCTCTAGTTGACCAAGTAAATTCTAGGGTAGACCATTCTTCACTCATGTAGCATCAAAAATGTTCCAGCGCATGTCAGACTGAAGTGTTCCCAATGTGCACTAAGCCAAATTGGGCAGCAATTTTTGGACATCCATATCTTAGACCTTGTGAGAGATATCATAGATACATGAAGTGCACAAGGACCATATTATGAAGGCCTAAAATAGTTTATCTCAGTTCAAGGAGATTCCACATAGATTCCATTTGGCGACCCGATCTCAGTTGATGCAAAAAGTTGCATTGTTTCTCAGTTGAAAGTTGCTAAATGGTGAATCTTTCAAACCGTTCATGTGGGACCAAACTGTCAGCTCTAGTTGGATAGGTAAATGATATGGGAGACCTTTCTTCACTCATGTATCATTAGAAACATTTCAGTGAATTTGAAACTTAAGTGTTCCCAAGGTGCACTAAGCTAAATTGGGCAACGATTTTTGGACATCCATATCTCGAACCTCATGAGAGATATCAAGTATCCGTGGCATGCACAAGGACCATATTGGGAATGCCTATAAGCATGTAGCTCAGTTCTAGGAGATTTCACTTAGAATCTATTTTTTGACCCGCTCTTGGTTGGTGCACAAAGTTGCATTCTCACTCAGTTGAAAGTTGCTCAATGGTGCATCTTTCAAACCATTCATCATGAGACTAATCTGCCAACTCCATTGAATCTAGTTGGCCAGATAAATGCTAGGGGAGACCTTTCTTCACTCTCATAGAATTAGAAACACTCAAGTGCATTTCAGACCGAAGTGTTACCAAGGTCCACTAAGCCAAATTGGGCAGCAATTTGAGAAAGATTTGAAAACTTTCAAGAAAATACACATAGCATATTGAAAGCTTGGGTAGACAAATGAGAGATGTGGAAGAACATACAAGGAATAAAATAATTTTTATTTCTGCAACATGTGGAACTATTCAAGGCATGTTTTCTATTTAAAATAGTGCCTCTGGGATGTGACCTCATGCAATGAGACAATTTGATTACAGAATGGGTTTGAAGCATGTTAGTTGTTTGCCTATGCCAACATGAAGTGTGGAAATAGAGGTTGTACAAGGTACGTTGAACTACAATGTAAATAAGATATGCTAGACGTTTTGAACAATGTAAAGAAGAAATGTTGAAATTATTTTAATATAAATACAAGGCACGTTAATTATTTAATAGAATGATGTAAAGAGATTTAATTACATTGACTGCAAATATTATAAACAAAGCATGCAAATTACTTTTAGATCTATTCAAACATGGTGTAACACCAAAATAATAACATTAATCAAATGAAAACCAAATCCAAAAAGGATCAAAGGTTGTCTCAGTGGGCATGCCACATGTATGAATGAAGGAAATTGAAAACCAAATCAGAGGTTTAGTTATTCCAACATCACAACAATGGAGTCTTTCAAATAAACACATGTAAAATAAATGTTAAATAACATAATGTATTTGAAAAAAACATTAATGAATTGCACTCCTATCTTCTATGAATCTTTCAATGAACATTTTGGTGCTCTCAAAAGTATAGTGCACCATATGGCTAATGAAGAATGAATATATAGTATGAAAATAATACAAACATACAACACATGGAAAAGATATAATATGAAAATGAACATACATACATAAATAAATACAATGCATGACAAAGACATAATATGGAAATAATACATACATACAACACATGCCAAAGATATAATATGGAAATGATATGAACATGTAGATATGTATATATGAAATAGTTTTGTACAAAATGTAGCACATACCATCTCAAAAATTTTACAAAATCAACATATCTAGATACAATATGGCATACACCATCTCAAAATGTGCCATATGGCATCTCAAAATAAAAATTTCAACTACAAATGTTTCTAGGACATCCTATTCTACTGGTGGATGATCAAAGTGAAATCTCTTCGAACTAATCTTTGGCTCTGATGGATCCTGCATTAAAACATAAAAGTGAAACCCTAAGTTAAATTACTTAATTTATATGGTTTATACAAAGAATAAATAAAAATTTAAAATCATAATCAATAATAATAAATTTTTATTTTTTTAAAATTGAACTCTCATGTACCTCGCCTCTCGTCCTCCTCATGCGGTCAGAAGACCTAATATATGTCTTTGGTAGTGAAGGCATAATGCCACCAATGTCAACTCTGACCTGTATATATGTTTGTGAACATGAGATTGATCTACGACTTATACTATTTAATGTTAAATCCTTGGTAGTAAATGCATGTTTCAAAAATAACTGAATTAACATTAAAACTTACATGTGTTGAACTTTCTTCAGAAAATGTTGGTTGGGTCATCATCAATACAAACCCTTGGCATGGTACCTGCCTCAAACTAGGGGTGACCTACAAAATTCAAACAGATACTTCATACAATCATGACTTGATCATAGTAAATATATACTTTATAGTAAAATAAACACAAATACATATATAAATATATGTACTATGGGGCTATCGCTATGAATTGAGATGCCTATGACTCTATCATGGCGAACCGGTCTCACGACATCATCAGACACCACCCTCTATCAAATAAAATATGTAATTAAAAATGAGTATGCACATGTGACAATTATACATGTATGCTTAAACAATCTAAAATACTTAATTACCTTCCCCTTGTCAACACTAGACGCATGAACCCCCTCACATTGCCCCCCACTGGAAACTGGTGAAACCTGCATCACTATGTAATAAGATGATCATAAAACTTAGAAAATACATGTATATAATATTATAATAAAAGGAAATAAATGAGTACATTAAAATGTATGTACCATGAAATTTTCAAGCCCAAATGAAATGGCCGAAAGCATGGACCCCTCCACCTATGCCATCTCCTCCTCTGTCATCAACTGGACATAGATGAAAGACATAAAAAAACATAAGTGGGAAATCATTATAGGAAAATGATATTAAAAATATGAATGTTTAAAATTATAAACAATGTAACAAGGTAACTATTTAATCTTACTGTAATATTAGGAGTCCATAGATCTGTATGTCCCGGATGCACATCTCCATGGGGTGCTTCAGTGCCTGTAGTGTGCTATGTAGTATCATCCACCTCGAAGACATAGTTATATGCCTCACTATCATTTAGGGGACCCAAGGACATATTCTTGCACATAACGCAAGTATGAGGGACACAAACATGTGAGCTCATACAGGATGTGGAAGGGCCAAAAGCATCATCATGAGGAGGCAAGAATACTGCACTCTACCTAACCAATAGATCACTCAAGGTGTGAATGGCTCAAATAGTTTGTGAGTTGGCCTCATTAATAATGTTAGGATGTTGCACTGTAGGAGGTGGTGAAATCTTGGGAGGGGGGAAATATGTCTAGGATTTCACCCGATGTGCCCCTAGCCTATCCTAGGCAGCGCGTAATCCTATGCCCTAAGTTTGTCTCATGCTCCAATAATTTACTTTGTGACCAAGCACAAATTTAGCATATAATTTTCTTATGAAATAGAATGGGACATCCAAATTTTTGTGGGGTGGTCTATCAAAAACCATCCACCAGCGATCCCAAAAGTTATGTATTGCATCATTTGAGCACCATTTAATTGACAACTTGGTTTTTTAGGGTCCAATTTTAAACTGGTTTT
Organism: Thuja plicata; assembly: GCA_018584345.1. Lineage (NCBI taxonomy): Eukaryota > Viridiplantae > Streptophyta > Pinopsida > Cupressales > Cupressaceae > Thuja > Thuja plicata. Next base: position 1,788,318 of record MU225477.1, read on the forward strand.
GGGATCAACAAAAATTTTACATATGTCATTTTTTTTATATTTATATCCATAACTTGATCATAGACAAGCCCATCATCAAATTGGGCATGCACGAATTTGCGCAAATGAAGTGCAGCGTTGTGTTGTTCTGTGAGTTTCTCTATGCTTTCAATAATGTAGTTCAACTTGGAAAACATGGGGCACAAGGTGGGGATATTCACATATGTGTTCAAATATCATAATTTAGATTGTCTCCTCTGAGATCCTATAATGGTCGAGGGTTTGAGATTGGTTGGTCTTCTGAAGGCAAGGGATTATTTTGACATGGTTTTGGATTGTTCACGGACTCATTGGGAGGGTTTTGGGATTGGTTTGAATCCATGTCTGATTCAAAAACAATAAATAATAAATAATATCAATTTCAACCCTAGTTTTTATCATTTCAACTCTAGTTTATAATCAATTTTGAAAAACAATAAACAATATCATTTCAACCCTAGTTTTACAAAAAAAACAAATTTCAATCCTAAAACAAAAAAAACAAGAATGAAACTAATAAATTTCACTTACCTCTTAACTATAGCAAATCAGATATGGGATCCCTAGCAGATATACAATATGAGAGGATTTTCTACTTCAACATTTTCACAATGAAAATGTTGAACGTAGCCACAGGAAACAATATATTGTTATTGATGAATATCAGATATCCGATAATATCTGATATCCAATAATATTGGATATTTAATAATGCTTTAGCTTTGGATTTTGGCTTGGATAGGTGTACTGACACCCAGGCCTACTCAAAAGTCAACAAATTTTTGGGTGCGCTTTTGGACAAGTGAAAAACTAATTTTTTCACATCGCCAGTTTTTGGCATACCATGATCCGGCACATACCCATGAATAATAATTTTTTTGGCCTAAGGGCCTTTTACCGATAAAAAAAGATAGTTTATCTACTTATTATTTTATTTAAAAAATTATTTCAAGGATTATACGTTTGTGATGTTTTGATCTATATTTTTCCCAAAGCTTCTCTAATAGTGAAAGACTTTTCTTAGGTGATTTTAAAATTTTTAGATCTCAGTGTCATTCAAGCGATTCAAGGAAAATATCTCAAAGTCTCCTATAGTATGTGTTCTAACTTACCAAAATATTTAAGGATAGATTTTAGAAGCTTCCAAGGTCTCTATCTCATCAAAAGAATAATATCATCTTTGGTTCTAATCATATTTCTTTCTTAAGCCCTATATAATATTTTAAAAGCTATGAATTTTTTAGGACAAAAGAATCATACAAGGGGCATCTACCCAATATTGGATACCCACCTTTCTTGATAAAGTTTAACAAACTTTTCCTTCAAGTTTGAAGGTGATAAAAGAGACAAGTGTAGGTAAGCTTCTTGCAAACACAATTTTTAAACCAAAGAACATCAACTTACCTGAAATGTGGTTTGGATCATCTACTAAAGATGGCTATCAAAGAATTCAAGAAAAAGTATAACTCTATTTTGTCTAGGGGAGACTCTATAGGTACTTTGATGAGGAGAAATGATAATTTTGTAACCTTCTCCATCAATTTATTAATGTTTCCAATAACAACTAATATTTTTTATTCCCTATACTCTAAGGGAAGATTATTTACTTATATCCAAGAGGGAATAAATTTAATATTTCAATATTTCATATTGAAGTTGGGAGACCAAATTTGCATAGGTAGTCAATTTTTTTTTTTTTAACAAACATTTTTGTCTAAAAACTTTTTCTTTACCCTCTTTTGATTTGATAATGGCTATAAAAATCCCTTAAGAATTGTCTAATAAAGCTACATCTCTTACATCTTCTCATTTATCATTTATCCCTCTATTCAAATCTATAAATAAAATAGATGATTTCCAACACTTACGTATTATGGCTTGTTATTATAGCTCTCTGATGTATTCTCTTAATACTTCTTCCAGAAAAGCCATAGTTATAATATCTCTTATAGATTCCACCTCTGGATACAACCTCTTATGCAATCTATTTTTTCCCATCCTTAGGGTTTTGTTCTATATCCTTTCGTTTGTCATTTAAGTTGTGACTCACGCTAGCTCCTATAGCTTTTTTGACCCATATTTTTTCTAGGATCACTTTTTTTTATCATTCACAGATTTCCCCCTTGAATAGGGATGAAACCCTAAACCCCTTCTTGAAAATTATCTCCTTGAATATGGATGGACCCTTATGCCCTTTCCTATAAATTGGTCTCTTCTATTATATGCTTCTCTCTCTATTATCTTTCATTTTCATTCTCCCTCTATTACTCTATTGATATACTTGTTTCTTGAGAGTGTATCTTTCATCTCCCTCTTGTGCCATTTTCTATTTTTAAATTTTCCATACTGGCCAATTAACTTAATCTTCCTAAATTTATTTTTTTAAAAATTGATCTTCGTAGTAATTTATTTATTTTATTGAACTATCTTAGTATTTTTATCTAGTGAAAATAATATGTTAGATTTCCACTCATATTTTTATTATTTTAAATAAGAACTATTTTATATTTAATTGGCATTAGCAATTAATATTTTGACATGTAAATGACTATCCAATTTAAACTAAAAAGTAAAAAAAAATTATTAACATGGTTAATATCTTTGTAGTGCTTATATTAAAATTGAAAAATAAGTTCAATCATTTTATTTAATAAATTATTTCTATATCATAATTAGATGTTTATTTTTTTGGTCCACTAAGGTGGGGGGAGAGGGGGCGAATCTAACAAAATCAAACTTAAACTCTTAAACTTAGCTCACTGATTCACTCGGTAGTATTGAAAATAGTAATAACCAATTCACCAAATAACTGAATAAGATAAACAATCATACATCTCACAATATAAAAATCAATCATTCAAACTCATGTAAAACCAGATTTAAAGAGGAAACCCAATAATGGAAATACCTCTATGTGAATTGTGACCCATAATAAAAATTGTACCCTTCTGAAGTATGCTAGGTAAAAAGCTTATCCTATTAAAGATTACATACACATTATTAATGTGACCCTATTAGGGGATTTCCCTTATACCTGTTAAGATCCTCACTATGTCAGGAGTGGCCTTGCTAGAGGACTTTAAACACTATTATGGAATGTCATCTACTTCTAGGATTCACAAATAAGACTGTTAAGTCCACTCGGTTAAGAGATTTTCTTTGTTAAAAATGTTAATAAGAAATAGAAAATTATGATTTGTAAATGTAGAAACTTACTATGCTTGTATTAGATCCTTTATGCTCATGTGAATACTGGCCTCATACACTTCATCTATCTCTACTTTAGACTGTAGATTCTTCCTTTTCTGCTTCTCTGCTCAACTTGGTAGCTTTGTTCTTCAAGCTTCTTTCCTTCTATTTTCAACTCGCCAAAATCTCTATCTTCCAATAGATATAATCCTTTATATAGACATTATTTTCCCTCTTAATCATTTTGATTAGGTTTTCCCTAATTTTCTCTCAGTAGTTCAATCATCTTCTTCATGAATCTCAACTCGGTAAACCATATAACTTTTACCTCATGATTTGAAATTTTCTTGGAACTCACATAATTAGGTTTAACCACTTAATCTTCACCTTAGATCTTAAAATTGAGTTTTCTTGATCATATATCTTCTAAAAAACTTCCTCTTAATCTTTATCATCATCCAGATCATCATGTATTCACACTAAATTTGATCTTATCATCATTCTCAATCAGTATTATGTACTTGGTAACTTACTTCCAACTCAGTAACTGACTTTTTCACTACTTGGTGTTCTAGCTTGCTCGGTGATTAACCCACTCGATGACTATGAATGACTACCATGACTCTATATTGAATAACTTTGTCTAGCTTGATAGAGTAACTCCTTGCAATCGTAACTTAACTCTTTCCAATTTCTGACTTCTCCGACCAAATATACTGACTTGATAGAATCAAATATATAGTAGAAAATAACTATAACTATATCAATATCACTATATCATTTTGTGATCTGTATTTTTCACCCATTTAGCATCTCCTTCTTATGATACGGTAACTCAATATAAATGAGTAATCAATTCCTTGACATCAATGACAAAATAACAATTGATCTGACCTTTTCTCCAAGTTCATCTATATAGATATCACTCAGCCTTCATCATCTCCATTAATTAAAATAAAAAATGTCCCTCTTTTGAATTAATGGAAGCACTATAGAAATACTATATAAATTGATGATGGAAACTTCTCAATTACTGTCAAGCTTTATGATTACTCCCTCTGAGTTAATGGATTTGTTTCTTATTCAATCTTGCTTCCTCTAATCTCAAAATTGTGCTCCTTCTTAGATAAATCTTCTGATTCTTTGCTTGTTGTAATTACTCTCCATTATTCATATTATCCCTCAATGGATAAATATCATCAATAAGATACTCTCCCTCTTTGACAACAATTCCAAAGGTCATACTCCTAAAAAATTGTTAAGGCAGTGGATTATACCTAACATGTATAAATAGCTCATTGCATACCAAAATACTCACAACTTCAGGAATCACCTAAAGTGTGTCATACTTACATCAATTCAAGAATAGATATTCTAATAAAGGACATAATTGATGTAGCATGCATCATTATCCTTAGGGAATAGTGAATAGGGGAAGGACCCCTAATTTACCTCTAAGATACGTAAAAGCATCTTTTGGTATTGTCTTTGTAAAGATATCAACTAATTGTTCCTTTGAACTCACATACTCCAATATCATATTCTTCTCTTGAACTTGTTCTCTCAAGAAGTGATACTTAATTGAAATTTACTTGGTCTTTGAATGTATAACTGGGTTCTTTGATATGTTGATAGAACTTGTATTATCACAAAAAATGGCTATAGGATTAGTGGTCTCTTCCTTCATACCTTCAAGTAGCTTTTTGATCTAAATAATATTAGCATAATTCATGCAAGAAGCAACATATTTTGCCTCAGGAGTAGACTGTGAAATGCAACTTTGTTTCTTTCTTAGCCATGTGACCAATCTTTGACCTAGAAAGAATTCTCCTCCACTAGTACTTTTCCTATCATCAATATTTCCAGCCCAATTTGCATCCGTGTAAACTTGTAGATCAAAAGTACCTTCTTTATTGTATAATAATAAAAAATCTTTAGTTCCTTTCAAATATCTAAAAATTCTTTTGACTATAACCATATGTGTTTCCTTAGATCAGAATATAATATTGCAACAATCCTAATTGTGTGTACTAAATTAGGTATGTTGTGAACAACATACTGCAATTTAAAAATCATGGATCGGTAAAGAGTATTATCCACCTCTTGTATCTCATTTTCTTTTGAAAATTTACAACCAATAACCATCGGTGTTTCAACGGGCTTGGAATATTCCATACCAATGGTTTTGAGGATCCCCTTGATATAATTAGCTTGTGTAATATAGATCCCATCAGTAACTTGATGTATTTGTAGACCCAAAAATAATTTAATCTCTCCAATCATTGACATTTCAAACTCTTTTCTCATCTCATAAGAAAATAATTTACATAAGGTGTTATTGCCTCCAAAAATAATATCATCAACAAAAATTTAAGCAATTAAAACCTTGTTGTTACTATCACACTTCCAGTAAACATTACTGTTATCACTTCTTCTCTAAAATTTTATTTTGATTAGATAAGAGTGCAACCTCTCATACCTTGCTCGGGGTTCTTTCTTTAAATGATAAAGAGCTTTGTGTAATTTACATACCTTGTTCTTGTTTTTTCTCTCAATGAATCCTTTAGGTTTCTCAATATAAACTTCTTCTTCAAGTATTTCACAATGCTTCTTCTTGTGTATAACCTTTGCAAACCAATATTACTTTGTTTTTGATAAATTCTCCATTCTCATTCACCTTGTTTCTAAAAATCCATTCAGTACCAATAACATTCTTATCTTTTGGCCTAGGCAGTAAAATCTATGTACTGTTCTTTTCTATCTCATCAAACTCTTCTTTCATTACTTTCATCCAATCTTCATTATCAAATGCATATTTAAATTTCTTTGGCTCAAATGAAGATATCAAACATGTATTATCTCTTACCTTTCTTCTTGTCATTACTCCAACATCTTTATCTCCAATAATCTTGCTTGGTGAGTGGCCGTGTATTCTCAAATATTTAGCAAAAGAACACTTGGTAGGTCTCCATGCTTCATCTTCATCACTCAGTTGTTGGGCTCTCTATTCAAATTCCTCCTCGGTAGGTGCTCTCAAACAAGTATTAGGAACATCAATTTGTACATACACAAACTTCTCATTGTCTTGTAGTTCCTTTTTGCTTTCTTCATCATTCTTTTCTAGCAATTTGGTCAATTCTAAAACTTGCAGTTTCTATCATTTTGTTAGTTAAACTATTACCCAAAATTTCATATCCTATGCTTTATGGTTAACAAGTGGAGTAAATGTGGCTCCCACAAGGGTTGATCCCAGCTTGCGATTTCATAGTGTCAATATCCTAGGAGGAATTAATGAGAGAATGGTGTTAGGAATGTAAAAATTTTCCATGGCTCTAAGGTCCTGATCATGTTTAATGCAATATTTTAAACCTATTTCTTAGGCCCTAATTGTCTTTGTTTCCAAACCCTTGATCAATTTCATGTTTAAACCCTAAGTCTCCTTCATTCTTGTTATAAAATGATGATACTTTTTCGAGTCACTTAAGTCATTTTTTCCCATGGGCCTTAAGTCGTCGAATGGAGCCAAGTCTTTAATATTTCCTAAGCCTACCAGGATCAATATTAATTTTTCCTAAGTCCTATTTCCTATGTTCCCAGGACCTTTATTTTCTCCCAAGCTATGAGAAATTTATTTTTAATCCAACGGTGGTTGTTCTCCTGCAATCACAAGATGTAGGTTATTTACTATTTGAGGCATTGTGATGTTGCAACACGTGGCTATCTAAGATCATGGGACCCATTTCATTTTGGCTAGCCATGAGTTTAAAGTCATACATATCTAATTTGATCCTATTGTCATCATTATCCCTTAAAAAAAAGATGCACAAACAAAACTCTTCAAGGTATTACGACATAGTGACAAGTGTCCTTGGTGGGCCAGGTTTGTAGTGGAAGGTGAGGTCAACAACCAAGAAAAAGGGAATCAATCCAACACTTTTTGTGATTCCTTGAACGTTAGATGATCAACTCAAGATTCTTCGTGACATTTCACTTGAAGCACACATGGCAGATTGTGGGTCCCAGTTTCTGAAGGGAATTAAAATGTGATTAGATCTATCTTGGTTGTGCGGTGGGCGTGATTCCTGGAACTAAAGATGATCAAAGGTTTGTCAATGATGGATTACGCGTTCATGCCACATGTCTGATCAAATCATGGGGCTGTCAGTTTCGAAGGAGATAAAGGAATAAAAAATATTTTTCATCATATGGTGTGTGTGATGCCTTCAACAAGAGATGCACAATATTTTATCTTTGAGGGATCATGCCTGGGTGCCATCTGTCAATGTGAGGTCAGTAAAAGTCATGTGGGGTTGTTGGCTCCTAGGTGGTTTTAAAAGGGATCAGAGGATTCATTTTAAAGTTGAATAAATATTTGATCTCGATCATCAATAGTGTTTTCCACACTAGGTGTAGCCATTGAATGAGATTTTTTGAATATTTAAGTTTTATCCTAGGGTTTCTTGGTGGTGGCTCTTCATTTTTTGTTGCAAACATGGTACATGGATCTATCTAAGCTTTTGGGTCATATTCATTAGGTTAAGGGATGCTGCCAAGATAAAATCTGATTGCTTAGAATAGTTTAGAGTGTATTTATGTTCAAAAGCGACAGTTTTAGGGTTTCTAATTAGACTTGGAGATATTTTGTAACTCTTAGTCAGCTCCTTGTCTTGTCTGCCTTTATGTTGGATATACTCCAAGGCCTTGGTGGTTGAGGAGTTAAATACTTGTAAGGACTTAATTTTGAAGTCAGTTATGATTATGCAAAGGATACTTCCTTGTGACAGTTTGATGTCCCTTGAGGTATTTTTGCATAAGTCTGTAACTCATACCTTTAAAATATGATATATAGTGATTGATTTTTTGGAGCAAGTTTTATTCTAGTTATTTCAAGTCTTGTTTCTCTTTTCTTCATATCTGTGTACATCATAAGTGATTGATGAAAGTAATTTTGTGAATGTAATCATTCCTGGTTGTTTTGTCTCATTTAAGTACCCATTTGCTGGAGTGTATGTTTGTTTGTATTTTATATTATGTGTTTATGCTTTGAAGGTTGTTTAAGAGAAAATCTCTTTTTCTTAACAGTCTCAATATAGATCTTACTATGAATCATTTATGCAAGACTATATAGGAATTTTGTACTTACCTCTTAAGTTAGCTAATACCAAGCCAACTCTCAGTCATTTAAAGTTGTGTTTCATGATAGTTTGGTGCATCACCTAGTAGGATATAAGTTCTACATTTTTATTGTTGTTCTTTCAATTCCTTTTCTACAATCTTTCTATCACTTTTCCTTCCAAGCTTTAGTTTAAAAATTTCAATTCAAATAGGTGATTATCCAATAGGAACTAACCTAGAATCTGGAGGTTTCATTTCAAGTTGCATATCCCACATGGAGAAGTGAATCCCATCTTATGATAGATTACTAGACTTTAGAGTTTAGTAGGGTTCAAAATTTGGTTCATAATAGTTTTGGCATGCCTGGTGGGACCAAAGAGGTCATATTTTTTGTAGTTCTTACTAGTTTTGATATGCATCAAATGAATTGCCAACCTTCAAGAGGTCATTTTTCAGCATATCTAGCAACTCTAACTTCATATCTATTGGTTTTAGGAAAATTTAGTGCCTAAAATGGATTACCATTCTCCATTTTATGAAAGTGGTCCACCATTATATTATGTGAATATTATTCATATCAAAACATCTATTTTTTTTTCATTCCAGAATTTGAAGGACAACATACATCTCATTCTTACCACCCTCTCACCCTTCAATCACATAGTACTTACATTGAACCCTTCTATGTTCAGTCTTTTCATCATGTATGTTTCACATTACAGATGCTATAAATATATTGCAGGACCTGACCAAATAGATAGATGATATTAGAAGCAATCAATAGATTTCCAACAAGAATTGAAGTTGCAATAGGAGGAATGGTTTTATCAAGCCCATATGCAGCACTACAAGATGTTTCTTCAACAAGAGAAATTCCATAAGAAGTATTTGGTGCAAAAATATAGACGACATTAGGTGACCCTTTCCGATAAGATGGAAGCATAGAATAAAGTTCATGAGAAAGAGTTGGCGGGTCATAGAGAATTAATAAGGGTCATGTTTTCTAGAGGTGTAAAATGTGAGGAATATTTTGAAATAAAATTAGTAGTGCATGAGGAATTTCACAAAAAAGAGATACATGAGAACAAAGAGAAAATAAGGCTCCTGATTAATACAACAATTAAGTATAGGGAGGCCAGTAAAATACACTATGAAGAAGCTCAAACGAATAATGAAAATGTTGAGGAAGAGGTTATATCTAAGCTTCATACCTTTGTTGATCAAAATGAAATGGTGGTAGATGTGTTTGATGAGATGCCTAAGTTTTTTTAAGAGGATAACATACTAGAATGAGCACCATCATCAAGTTTTGGCCAAGTGGATGAAGAATTTAAGCCTACCCTTATGCAATATCGTGAAGAAGATGTTGAAAATAAGAGGGCAGAAAAAATAGTCCTAGAATAGCAAGGGGGTTTTCAATAGCCTAAAGTTCCACTAATTCAAGATAACTACCATAAGGTAGAAACCAATCTGTTATTGCAAAAGAATGAAGAAGACCATCATGAGAAAGAGAGGGAGGATCAAAGGTATGAGCAAGATCTATTTTCCAAGTAGGTTGTAGATAAAGAGGAGAAAATGAGGTGGTTAATTGCAATATTACAAGAGCTAGAGGCTCAAGCATCTTCTTGTGCCCTAAATCAGCCTAAAATTCAAGAGGTTTCCAAGCTTTAGATTCCAAGTTTTAAGATTTATAAACCTAGAAAAGAAATAGGGCAGCCCCTAAAAGATCCCTTGCGTGAGTATAGTCAACCAACTCACTTTATTGATCCTCAATCTAAGTTATGTTATGTGACTGCACAAAATGACCACTATACCAATCTTCAATACCAACCTTCATGGACTCACTATCCTAGCTATAAAATGCCAAATCTTTTCAAGGTTACCCCTTGTGGGCCAATATAAGATCAGGGATCTGAAAAGGAGGTTGATGTTGCTATTTAAAATTTGATTAGAACACGTAGCATAGGCTCAATAGTAGAGTCAGTTGAGATAGGAGGCATCAAATTTATTTGGAGAGATGCTTTCATATTTTGAGTAGGATGATGAAAAAAACCTCATTGAATGCAGAAGATTATCTTGAGAAAGAAGAAAGGGTTATGATCTTCTTTGATGAGTTACCCACTTTTGTTGATCAGGATGAGGAAGAAGTGATTCCAATCACATTATTATAGAAACAAGATGTTGATGATGTGGAAGCTGACCAAAGCATAAAGGAGCATGATTTTGAAAACATTATCAGGGTCTTCTGTGATAATCTTGTTATTAAAATGTCATAGTATGCACCTATTGAAGGAAGCCTTGTTTTGGAAAAATTTATTCCAAAAGATTATGTGCATGAACACAAATTGGAACCAAGTGCTTATAATTTTCAGTGGGTTAATAGTTTTGATGAGATACTAGCTAACTTAACAAATGGTGATGGTCACCTAACCATGGAGGAGGAGTAATTATGCCAAAAAACCAAGATGAAATAAAGAGAAAAAGTAAAGATACCAAAAAAGAAAACTCCATGTTCATAGTTTCAAGAGGCAGCCCAATCATGTATCTAGACGGGTTAGAGATAAGTTAGAAGGTATCATTTGTATCAGCACCTAAATATGAATATACTGATAAAGAGGACCAAATTATGTATGTTGATTCATTACAAAATGCAAATTTATTTAATCAGCAGAGTGAAGTAAGTCAAAATACTTTCTTTCTTCAAGAAATGTTGCATGAGCTAGTTAAATATGTTTTAATTTTCAATCTTCCTATATTTATTCTTTGAAAACATGTTTATCTTTGAAAATTATGGAGAAAAGGAAAATATTTAAGTGAACCCATAAACGGTTTTGTTTGACCAGTGTCTGTACTGGTTAGTTTATGATAGATTAGGAATTTTATTTTTCCCTACGTGCTTGGAACAGTTAGTTTGCAACCTTTTTAGTTGATTCATTAATAGAATATGTTGGCATAATATAATCCAATACTAAGAAGAAGAGATCAATCATGAGGAATAAGACATGTATCTCAAGTCTTGTAGCACATCATAAAATTGTTGGAAATACAATAATGGGAAAGAAAGATACTGAGAGGGGGTGAATTAGATCTTCAAATTTAAACACTTAAAACAAATTGATCCACATTCATACATATATGAATCTAATGTAATATCAAATAGCATCCACACAATGAAATAAATAACTCATGACACAAGATCTTGGTAACCCAGAAACCCAAATAGGTAAAACTGGGGTGGGGATGACACCCACAAAATTCTCCACTATTGCAGTAATAAAGTGTGCCCATTAGGGCTACAAAAGTTGATTACAAAATGCAATCTACCCTATTAAAGGTCTTCCTGGTTAAGAGCTAAAGATCATTACAATCTACCCTGTGAAAGGAATTCAACTTACAATAAAGTAAGCAATATGTTAGGAGATTAAGAAAGGTCTACTAGAACCACTCTGTTAAGATATTTTCACTTGATACAATGATTAGAATGTCTCAAGTATTGATCCTTCATTATGCACTTTGATGTTAATGACAGATCTCCTCTTTCCAGTACCTTCTATGATATCACAATCTGATATAACTTTACTCTGTTGTTCATTGTGTTGTCACTTTGCTTGATCTCTTCTTCTTAAAAAAATAACCCTCTATTTATTTCACTTCAAAATACAGTCACCACACACTTCATCTACACTCTTCTTGCACACACAAAGTAAGGTTTAGAAGCAATCTAATATATCTATTCAATTTTGATAGCGAGATCTAGATCAATGATCAAGATCTAATACCCATACCTTGATGGTATTACAATTAATGTTTACAATAGATCATACATAGGATAAAATAATTAAATGCATAACTAACTCCATAGAAAAATATTAAATGCATACATAAGTCGACCCAAAAATCTTATACAAGTTGGCATGTTCACTTATCCTCAAAGTTTGAATCATTCCAGACATGTATACAAAAATTGTTCTACTCGGCACTTGACTTCTCTATCGCTTGGCACTTAACATCTCTATATCCTACTCAGCTTGGCATGATACAACTCGGCTTGGCAATGTAACTAGGAAATCTGAATACTGCTCGACAATGTTGTTTGGCCTTACATAGTTTTAGCTCGGCCACAGTGATAGCCAACTAAAACTGCCTAAGTGAATGACTAAGTGGTGGTCACTAATCATCAACACAACTTAGAGATTAACAATGTCCCCCTTTGATATTATTTGCAAAAACACACTTATCATTACTTTCATTCATTTCATTGAAATGTTCCCTAAGTATACTAAGTACTCCCCCTAGGAATATACTCAGTATTATTCATACCAAATTTTTACATGTATTCAAAAATATATACAAGTGTACCTGTTCTGTACTGATGTATCATACTGTATCCTTTCCAACTTTCTTACCAACTTACCCCTTGTTTTTGTCACTGATTGCTAGTGGGGTTAAGTTGCACTTATCCAAAAATTGTTTATGAAGCTACAGGGTGGATTCAAATGTAGTATCCCAACTTTCCTTAGCAATCTTCATAACTTCCAATTTTATTTCTAGCTTGGAAGCTAGACTCGCTAAAATTTCTGCAGTTGATAGATTTGCATTTCTCTGTGATAACTCCATTGCAATTGAAAGTTCCTTATATATTACCTCCAAGTGAGGCAACAGGCTTGTCTGAATAGTTATCAATTTGGCCCTAATTCGCCCATCTTTAGCCATAAGCTCGGCTATTCTCCGTTGTGCATTGATCGACTTAGTAAGATATAAAGAACTAGAAGTAGTATCCTTACCCAAAGTAGTGCTAGTTGATTTCAAATCTAACTGTAGCTTCTCAACAAGCTGTAGATCATCCTTTGTGAAGAATTCAACATCACATAGTTTCCTGTACAAAGAATAAACATTGGCTGTAACTTTCTCTAAAGTTTCTACAAGAATAGAAAGTTCAACCTATTTTGTTGCAATCTCTTCTGAGATTTTCTCCAGAACTTTTCTCTCAAATCTTCTCCTAGACCATTGTAGAAGTTTTTCATTGTTGTCTATGTCATCATCAGTTACCTTATGTATAATGTTAACTAATTGATCAATAATTGAAGCTTGAGGCATTTCATCCTCTAAGTCAAAAGCCTTTGCAAATATATCCTTGATGTCATGCAACACCTTCTTTTTCTTTTTTTCTATCTTCATCTCTTCCTATCTCTTCTTCCTTTTAAGCAATTCTTGAAGAGTCCCTATTTGTTCAAAAGATAATTCATTGGGATCCCATTGTGGAATCACAATGACCTCATCTAATGTTACATCAAGAATTTGAGACTTCTTCTTTAGAACTTTCTTTCTCTTCAACTCTGGTGAACTTATGCTGGGCTGCATAATACCTTTTCCTGTGACAGTGTCAATATCCATTGCTTCTTTTAATTCTGTCAGTATTGTCTATGGATTAGGCATACTCCTAGTTTTAGGACCTATGGGAGTGGATGATGCAGAGTGTGGTAGGCCAACCAACACTTGCACTTCCTCTTCTTCTTTAGGCTTATCAACAATATCCTTTATCACTACTCCACTATCCAAAACTATTTTCACAACCTCTAAAATAGGTGGATTTTGTGAAGTTACCTCTTGTGTATTTGTTTCTTGTTTCTCTTCACTTATCTGATCATTGAAAACTCCAATTATCTCATCAATTTTCTCTTCAGATGCTGTGGCATTTCCTTCTTTAGTATCAGTTTCCTTAATAGGTGAATTAGTGTATGTACCACTCAGCATATCTTGTTCCTTGGCATTCAAATTGCTTGGATCATCAACTTTGAAATCCATCAGACTGTCTACAGTTAGATCAATAGAATTTGTTGAGTCTAATGCATCTTTGGTCTTGTCTTGTTCTATAGAAATTTGACCTTGAGTCATCTGTGGCTCAGGAGTAGTTTCCACTTCAACTTCTTTTGTCTTTTTCTCAGATGTTCCCTTGCCAGATTTCTTATCTTTTGGAATAGCCACTCCAAAGATTTCCTTCCAAATTCTTGTACTCTGTTGTACTAAACCTTCAATATCATTTTTCAAAACAGCATAGCCTCTAAGCTTAGGAACAAACCTATTCTTATATTCTTCAATGAATTTGGTTCTTTGTTTTGAAGTCAATTCAGGTATTACTTTGGCTAGAGTTCCTTCCCTGATCTGTCTCTCTGTGGTAAGTACAAATTCTCATTTGATTGACAGAAAATCATATAGTTCACTCGACACATGATTTCCTATCTCTATAGGAGTTAACTTGAAAGTACTCATCATATCCAAGAGTACTTCCTGAACTTTGTGCCTATCCACATTATTCAATTTTTCATACTTAATGAACTTGAAAGTTGCTAACCCTGCTGAATTTCTCAAAGTGTCACATACCTCATCAATACTAGCTGGTTTCTTGAATTGTGCTTTAGGTATGTTACTGGGTTCATCAATTTTAGTCTTTTCATCATCACTATCTATCTCTAATTGTAATTTCCTTCTAGGTCTCTTTACTGGCTTACTCGGCTCAACCATAGGAGCAATTCTAGCTTCCTTTCCAGAACAACTTTCTGCAACTTTCCTCTTTCCATACACTTTTGTTTGTACTTCTACTAGAGAAGTAATAGTATATTCTCTAGTCCTCAAATTATTAGTTGTAGGAGGTGTAACCTTAGGTTTATCTTTGCTTGGCTTGGTTACTATGACAATTGATGGTCTTTTACCCTTAGCTTTCTTAGTGATCTCCTCAGATGTGCTCACTTCCTGTTCAGTAGACATATCCTCACCTTGTCTAGTAGTTAGGCCTAAATGTGCATCCTCAAGTTCTTCATCACTACCTAAACCAACCATTTTCTTTATATTTTTCACAATCTTCTTTCTTTTCCTCTCCATAGTTCCCTCATTCAAGCTTCTAGAAATTTTAGCTTTAGCTTCAACAAAATTTCCAAATCTCTCTATTGTAGTATCAATTGCCTCGGCTAGGAGTGCAATGATGGAAGTTGATGCTTCATCAATGTTAATTTCATATGGAAATGGTTCTAAACATGTTATCCTTGGTGTCGCAGCCTGGATATAAGTGTTATCTGTATCTACTAGAAAACAAATTTCTTCAAAGTGCTTCTCAACTAGTGATCTAGGAATCCTAGTTCTTAATCTCATTCTCTTCTTGAATTCTAAAAAATATCTCCCCATTATTCTATTGAAATTACTTCCTAGTTTCTCAATACATTCACTAATCTAAAGTATAATGGGTCTATCCTTTTTCCAAACAATATTTCCCAATGTAGGAAATGTATCCTGAATGTAGAAAAATATACAGACTAGTAAGGAACCAAACCTATATGATGAGTTCTTAGCATTTCTAATTGATGCTAGGTTCTTAGATAATTGTGCCTATTGTAGCTCGGAAAGATCATATGTATGATTCTTCTTAACAATTTTCCATGCCTAGTCAATGGATGTACAAGGAACACTATCCAATCTACTTGACTGATAGAACTTATGTGCTATTGCTCTTACTCCAAAATCAATTTCTAGGTCTTTAATTGTAGAGAGAGTCATACCTCTATTGTTCCATATGGCTCTAGTGTTTAGTGTAATTTCTTCTTTGTTGTTATCCCTCATTGTCCATTTTCTATTAACTAGAGGACATTCAGTAACTCAATGAATCATGTTTTTGGTAATCTTGACTGGTCCATTATCTAACCACATACACATATCATGAACTCGGATAAGAATAACATTAATCCATTCATCTTTGAAACCTTGTGGAAAATCTAGGGCACGATTTAACCCTTTGTCGACTAAATGTTTGAATTCTCCCTTCAGAACTCCATCGACACACAATTTGTTGTAGGATTTCCTCAATTCACTATCACCTACTTCACCAATCTTAACCATGTAACATGATTGAACATAATGGATCATAAGTACCTTGAGTGGAATGGATGAGAGGTCTCCCATTAAATCACTCTGAATTGCACTTTTAGGAACGGCTCAAAAGTTGAGAGATGCACATTCATCACTCTGTACTAACTAAATTTTCTCTTATTCTCCCTCCATACTCTTAGCTGGTGTGGAAGAACTTGCAGCCATAATCTTGAAATTAGGGTTTGAAAGATGAAGAATGGAGTACCTCAGAAAGTAATGCTTTGCACTGTTCACCTTAGGATTGTCAACGACACACTGAAAAAATATTCGATGCTAACTTCATTAAGATCAATTCTGAAAATTACTTCAATCGCTTCGTAAAAAGTAAAAATTGCAAGGTAAAAATGAAGTATCAACTATTCATCCTTTATATACTTTGAAAGGTCAGGGTAGGTAAGCAATGAATGTTTTTCCCATTGCGTTAGTGCAATCCAGTTGTCCTCGGATTTCTAAGAAAACTTGCATCCCACCTAGCTTACTAAACTCGGCCATCACAAAACTTACTCGACCAACAAAACTTGGCACACACTAAAGAACTCAGCCTTAGTGTCCATGATTGGTACTCGACACCTATAGTGCAATTGGCTCATCTCAGCATTTGTCTCCAAAATATGTCTTGGTGTATATTAACATATGCAAATATGGACTTTGGTACATTTAATGTTAGGAACTAATGTAAGATAAGAGTTTTTAGATGCAGTTCCCTACATACCACTTTTTCTTAGTTGGAGATGATGTGATCACCTGATCCATTGGATTGGGTGACCTTAGCTTCACTAGCTTCACTGCTGCATGGTTCAGACTTCTTAACCCATGTCTTGTTCATTTCTGCTCTAATTTTCTCAACAATAGGAGCAGGTACCCTAGTCTTACAATCTTTCCTTGTATGACCAATTTTTAGACAATCATGACAAACTAGGCTTCCATTCATCTAGCTTTTAGACTTTCCTCTGAAATGTGTCCTTATGCAATTTTCTGTAACATGTCCATACTCACTAGAGTAATGAAAACTATGCCATGTGTTGTAATCCCACTTGTAAGTATTGCCTTTTCTTGGTGATTTCTCTTGTACCTTTGATGTCCACTACTTTTTACCTTTAGATCTACAATCTTGTGCTCTATGACCATATTTGTGACAGTTATAGAAATTACCATTGAGTCTAGGTTTTTTTCTTTCCTTTGTCTTACATTCATGTGCTTGATGTCCAAACTTATTATAGTTAAAGTAATAACCATTAAAGTTAGTTTTCGGATAGGACTTACCTTTTTTGCTTCGGCAAATGTTTGTTGTATGACCTAGTTTCCCACAATGGTGACAAACATGTTTGTTGTTTCTTGGCTTCGCATACCTTCTTTCACCTATTTTAGATGATTCTCCTTCTTCAATGGTTGTATGTTGTTCAGTGTGACCTAATCTAGAAGAATCTTTAGGTCTTCTTGATGCTTCCACCAGTTGTTCAAAGTAGCTCATAGCTGCATTGGGATCACTCTCTTTGTTATTAAGTTCTTTCTTAGATCTTAATTCATCTTTCAACTGACTGTTCTCAGATCTAAGATTTAAAATCTCCAAGTCTTTCTTACTAATCTCCTGATTCACAAGTAGTAGTTGATTTGCCATGTCTACTTGATTGACTGTCATTATTTGTACATCATGTGTTCTTTCATCAAGTCTAATAGTCATCATTCTTTTTTCTTCTTCTGCCATAGCCTTGTCATCTTTGGCTTTCTTTTTCTATTCAACAACTTTGCAAATTCTTATTGATTGGGATTCTTGTTCCTTTTTCAAGTTTCTGACTTCTTCATATAGTGCACTGTTCTTTTCTAGTAGATATACTATTTTTTCATCTCTCTTAGTATAAACTCCATTTTGAAATAGATTTATAGTGTCCTCTTATTGATAAAAAGTGTCATTCATTTGTTTGGCCAAATCTTTCATTGCAGTCAAGGACTTCTTTAATTCTTGTCTTGTTGTCTCAAGCTGTTGTAGTGCTAGCTGAATATCAATCTTTTGATTCTCAATGACTTTACCCATCTTGTAGATCTCCATCTAAAGATCTATATTCTCAATCTGATTATAACCTTTCTATAGAACTTAGCTCTGATACCAATTGTTGGAAATACAATAATGGGAAAGCAAGATACTGAGAGGTGGGGTGAATCAGATCTTCAAATTTAAACACTTAAAACAAACTAATCCACTTTCATACGTATATGAATCTAACGTAATATCAAATAGCATCCACACAATGAAATAAATAACTCATAACACAAGAACTTGGTAACCCAGAAACCCAAATAGGTAAAACTGGGGTGGGGATGACACCCACAAAATTCTCAACTACTGCAGTAATAAGTGCGCCTGTTAGGGCTACAAAAGTTGATTACAAATGCAATCTACCCTATTAAAGGTCTTCCTTGTTAAGAGCTAAAGATCATTACAATCTACCCTATGAAAGGATTTCAACTTACAATAAATTAAGCACAATGTTAGGAGATTAAGAAAGGTCTGCTAGAACCACTCTGTTAAGAGATTTTCACCTGATACAATGATTAGAATGTCTCAAGTATTGATCCTTCATTATGCACTCTAATGATAATGATGGATCTCCTTTTCCCAGTACCTTCTATGATCTCACAATCTGATATAACTTTACTCTGTTGTTCATTGTGTTGTCACTTTGCTTAATCTCTGCTTCTTAACAAAATAACCCTATGTGCATTTCACTTCAAAATGCAATCACCACACACTTCGTCTACACTCTTCTTGCACACAAAAAATAGGGTTTAGAAGCAATCTAATATATCTATTCAAGTCTGATAGCGAGATCTAGATCAATGATCAAGATCTAATACCCATACCTTGATAGTATTACAATTAATGTTTACCATAGATCATGCATAGGATAAAACAATTAAATGCATAACTAACTCTGTAGAAAATATTAAATCCATACATAAGTTGGCCCAAAAATATTATACAAGTTGGCCTATTCACTTATCCTCAAATTTTGAATCATTCTAGACATGTATACAAAAATTGTTCTGCTTGGCACTTGACTTCTCTATCGCTCAGCACTTAACATCTCTGTATCCTACTCGGCTCGGCATGATACTACTTGGCTCGGCAATGTAACTAGGAAATTTGAATACTAATCGGCAATGTTTCTCAGCCTTGCATAGTTTTAGCTCAGCCATAATGATAGCCAACTAGAACTGCCTAAGTAAATGACTAAGTGTTGGTCACTAATCATCAACAGAACTTAGAGATTAACAAAAATATCTTCTGCACAATAAATAATAACAGAATACTCTATAAAATATACAATAAGATATCATTAGATACCAGTCCAATATGCATCAGGTACCAAAAAAATTTTATGATCAAGAACACATGGTGCATACCAGAGGACATTATGGTAGCTTCCTATAGTTTAGATCAACATAAAAGTTATCACTAGTTCAGTTAGTTTGTTTTGCCTAAGGTTTTCTTAACACATTTTTGAATTTGAGTTCTCAGGTTCTTGGTAAGCTTCAGGAAGTGTAATCTACATAAAACTAATTGAATGTAAACCTATCACTTATGGTAGGGGAGCTTTGGCACTTAAATTCCATAAGCCATAAATCTACATCTAGATAGTTCAGACGGGGTTATCTTTTCAATCGGGAAGGTTTTCATGTTTCTATGTTTCAGTGACTCTTGTGCCCAATGGTTAGCTATAGCTACTGGGTTCTATGTCTAACAGACATACATACATATTAAATTTCCAAAAATGCTACCCACAATTTCATATCCTACACTTTGTAGTTAACAATTGGGGTAATTGTGTCTCCCACAAGGGTTGAGACCAGCTTATGATTGCATAGTGTCAATATCCCATGAGGCATTAATGAGAGCATGTTGTTAGGACTGTAAAAAATTTCCATGGCTCTGAGGTCCTAATCATATTTCATGCAACATTTTAAACTTGGTTCTTAGGCCCTAATTGTCTTTTCTTCTAAACCCTTGATCCATTTCATGTTTAAACCCTAAGTCTCCTCTGTCCCTGTTATAAAATGACATTACTTTTCTGGGTCACTTAAGTCATTTTTTCCCATGGGTCTTAAGTCGTCGAATGGGGCCAATTATTTAATATTTCCTAAGCCTAGTGGGATCAGTATTAATTTTTCCTAAGTCATATTTGCTATGATCCCGTGACCTTTATTTTCTCCCAAGCGGCGAGCAAGTTCTTTTTAATCCAATGTTGGCCGTTATTCCAAAATCACAAGATGTAGGTCATTTATTGTTTGAGGTATTGCAATGTTGCAAAAAATGACCATCTAAGATTATGGAACCCATTTAATTTTGGCTAGTAGTGAGTTTAAAGTCAAACATATCTAATTTGATCTTACGATCATCACTGTCCATTAAACATAAGATGCACAAAAAAAACTCTTCAAGGCGTTATGACAGATTGATAGGTGTCCTTGGCAGGCTAGGTCTATAGTGGACTATGAGGTCAATAGCTAAGAAAAATGGAATCAATCCAATGGTTGTCATGATGCCTTGAACATTAGATGATTAGCTCAAGATTCTTCCTGGGATTGCACCTGAAGGAAATGTGTTAGATCATGGGTACGGGTTTCAGAGGGGAATTAATATGTGATCAAATCTCTCCTGACTATGTGGTCAACATAATGCCTAGAACTAACGATACTCAAAGTTTTGTCTTTGAGGGATTATGCATGCATGCCACGTGTCCTATCAGATTGTGGGGCAGTCAGTTTTGAAGGAGATAAAACACTAATAGATCTGTTTTCATCGTACGGTGGGCATAATGCCTTCAACAAGAGATGGATGATATTTTGTCTTTGAATGATCACACCTGGGTGTCATCTCTCAAGGTGAGATCAATGAAAATCATGTGGGGTCATTGGCTCATAGGTAGTTTTAAAAGGGATTGACGACTACGTTTTAAATTTGAGTAAAGATTTTATCTTGATCATTCATAGTGTTTTCCACACCAGGTGTAGTCATTTAATAATATTTTTTGAATATTTAAGTTGTTTCTTGGGGTTTCATGGTAGTGGCTCTACAATTTTTGTTGCAAATTTAGTAGATGTATCGATTTGATCTTCTGGATCATATTTATCAGGTTAAGGGATGCTACCAAGATAAAATATGATTTCTTGGAATCTTTTAGAGTGCATTTATGTTAAGAAGTGATGGTTTTAGGGTTTCTAATCAGATTTGTAGATATTTTTCAACCCTTAGTAGGCTCCTTGTCTTGTCTTCCTTTATATTAGATCTACTCTTGAGCCTTGGTGGCCAAGGAGTTGAATACTTGTAAGGACTTCATTTTGAAGACAGTTCTGATTCTGCACAGGAAAATTCCTTGTGACAGTTTGATGTCCCTTGAAGTATTTTGGCATAAGTATGTAACTCATACCTTTGAAATATCATATACAGTGACTGAGTTTTTTGGAGAAAGCTTTATCTGAGTTATTTCAAGTCTTCTTTCTTTTTTTTGCACAACTGTGTACATCATAAGTGATTGATGAAATTAATCTCATGAATGTTATCATTCTTGGTTGTTTTGTCTAATTTAAGTACCCATGTTTGTAGTGTATGTTTGTTTGAAGGTTATAGTATGTGTTTATGCATTGAACGTTGTTTAAGTGAAAATATATTTTCCTTAATAGTCTCATTACAGACCTTACTACGAAACATTTATGCCATCCTATATACAATTTTTTTACTTACCCCTTAAGTCAGATAATACCAAGCCAACTCTCTGTCATTTAAAGTTCTGTTTCATGATAGTTTGGTGTATCCCTTAGTAGGATAGAAGTTCTTCAATTTTATTGTTTTTCTTTTAGTTCCTTTTCTACAATCTTTCTTTCCCTTTTCCTTCCAAGGTTTAGTTTAAATATTTTAAGTCAAACTGGTGATTATGCAATAGGAACCAGCGTAGAATCTAGAGGTTTCATTTCAAGTTGCATATCCCACATGCAGGAGTGAATCCCATGTTATGCCAGATTACTAGACTTTAGAGTTTAGTAGGGTCTAAAATTTTGTGCATAACAGTAACTTTATTAAAACATTTGTAGGCTTTACTCCATGTAGAATATCCCAAAAATATTCCTTCTTCTCCTTTAGAATAAAACTTTCCATCTCTAGAATCTTTCAATATATAACATCTGCTTCCAAAAAGTTTGAAATACCTGACATTGGGTTTGTGATCATACCATATTTCATAAGGTGTTTTTTTGGTACCTTTCTTCAAATTGTACTTGGTTCAATGTGTAAACAATTGTATTGGGCACTTCTCTCCAAAATTTCTATGATATACCTTTCTCAATCATCAATGTCCTTGCATAATCAACAATAGATTTGTTTCTTCTTTCAGAAATACCATTCTTTTGTGTTTTCCTTGGTGCTGACATCCGCCTCTTGATTTCATTCTTATTTCAAAATAGTGTAAACTCATCAGGTGTAAAATCACCACCTTTTTCAGATCTCAAACATTTCAGTTGTCTTCAACTTTCTTTTTCAACTTTAACCTTGTACCACTTAAAAATTTGAAATGCATCAGATTTTTCTTTTAAAAATAGAATAGATATCATTATAGAATAGTCATCCACAAATAGAATATAAAATATATCTCCATAGTAGCTATGTGTTCTCATGGGACCATATAGGTAGGTGTGCACTAAATCAAAAACTCCTTTAGTAACATAAGTATTTCTTGAAAAACTAGATATAGTCATTTTTCCAACTTCACATTCTCTACACATAAAATTCTTGGGTTTCTCTAATCTCAGTAATCCTTTTACTCTATTCTTCTTACTCACTTTTATTAATTTTTCAAATTTATATGACATAGCCTTTTGTGCCATAACCAAACATCTTAAAATTTAGCAAACATGCAACTCTATAGAAGTATCAAGATAAAATAAATTACCTTTAGATTGTTCTCCACTAGCAATCTTACTCTCCTTCTTATCAACATATTTTACCTTTCCATGTTGAATTTCTAGTCGGTGACCTATGTTATTTAGCTATGCAACACTCAACAGATTATACTTTTCACCTTCAACCCAATAAACATCATCACATCTTGTGTTATTCAACAGAGTTATAGAACCTTTTCCTTACACAGGATATGGAGGATCATTACCAAATCTAACAAATCTTTCATCATGATTTTCTAGGGAAGTAAACTTAAGTGTGTCACCAATAATTTTATGTGAACAACCACTATCTATAATCCATGTATCATTCTTACTTACTTGTGATATTAGGGATTTTGGTTCTTCAATCTTTTCTCTATAAGAATCATCTTCAAAAGAAACATACACAACTTCTTCACAATAATTGTCATCTGGGTCATAATCACTTAATCCGTCATTATCAATATGAGAAGATTTCTTACCTTTGTTGTTACATAGTCTCTAAAATTCCTTAATCTGTTCTCTCTTTTGTCCTTATCTCTGTTGTCTTTCTTCTCCTCATTATCTTTCTCAGACCAGCTAGATGCAATATGACCAATCTTGTTGCAGTTAAGACATTTCAAGGGTTAATTACCTCACTATTTTCCTCTACCTCTTTATAGCCTCCTAGCCAAAAAAGCTTCAAATTCTCTTTCATTCTCTTCATCTCCAGCTTATAACTCTTCTATTCCACTTTGGGAACTATTAAATTTTTCACTAGAACTTCTCACATATGCATCACTAGATCTAGAATCCTTAGAACTTCAAATCTGCAAAGATGACTTCCACGAAGACGCAATCTTAGATGTAGCAGCTAAACTATTATTGAAATAATTAATCTCAAATGCAATTAGCTTACCAATAGTAGCTTCAAGTGAAACATTCATATGAGGAATGGATCTCATTTCTTGTATAGATGATACTCAAATATCATAGCCCATTAGCAAGGTTCTCAACATTTTTCTTATAACATCTTCATATGTTATGATTCCCCTAAATCTTTTGATAGAATTCACTATATCCTTAAGTCTAGTGTTGTAATATTTTACGTTTTCTCCTTTCATCCTCATTGAATCAATTTTTCCTCTCAAACTTTTTGCTCTAGCTTTTTGAACATGTTGATCTCCACCATAGGTCAAAATAAGCTTATCATATTCTTGGTGAGTAAGTGTAGCAGAAATATCAATCATGACTTGTGTGTTCTCTTTCTTTTGTCTTTGATTATCATATCAATCATGACTTGTGTGTTCTCTTTATTTTGTCTTTGATTATCAAGTGTCAAGGGTGGAGTGTTTGGTGCAACTACTCATTATCAATAAAATGAATTTCATATTCTCCTATACCAGACACATGCAATCTCATTCTCCTTTTCCATGTAGAGAAATGATCTCTATTCAACTTTGGTGCTTCCCTCTTATACATCTTTTATCTTTAACTCAATTCCTTTTAAACTTAACACTTTAGACTACAAAGCTCTGATACCAATTTTTGGTCCACTGAGAGGGGGGTGAGTCAAATAAAATCAAACTTAAACTCTTAAACTTATCTCACTAATTCAATCGGTGGTAGTGAAAAAATAATAACCAATTCACCAAATAACTTAAGAAGTTAAACAATCATATATATCACAATATGAAAATCAATCATTCAAACTCATGTAGCACTAGATTTAATGAGGAAAACCAATAAGTGAAAAACATCTGTGGGAATTGTGACCCACAATAAAAATTGTACCCTTCTGAAGTATGCTAGGTTAAAATCTTATACTATTAAAGAAAACATACACATAATTAAATGTGGCCATGTTAGGGGATTTCCCTTAGACCTGTTAAGATATTCACATTGTTAGGAGTGGCCTTGCTAGAGAACTTTAAACACTCTTTTGGAATGTCACATACTTCTACGATTTAAAAATAAGACTGTTACAAATGTTAATAAGAAACAATAAATTATGATCTCTGTAGTACCCACTCATATTTTGCTTTCAGTTGTGATGCCGTACTCTTTTAGGCATTGGTTTCAGTTGATAGGCCAGATTATTTTAGGCTACTTTCATGAGAGCTACTATTCTTTCAGTTGATGGTGACTATTGGTTATGATGTTATGATTATTATCAGGATGTGATGATTTATGGTTCGATTATATTGTACTTACCCCATACTTGCATGTGTATGGTTATCTTGTTTATGTATCTGTTTGCATGTTGTTATGGTAGAGGACGGAGACGTA
>MU225477.1:1813854-1864773 GCA_018584345.1 Thuja plicata
ATTATTGTATATCTTGTATTAGTGTATCGCATGTGATACCTAATCTGGAAATTGTAATAGTAAGTGGTTTAGAGTGATTACTACATACCCTGCGACATGTGCAGTGGATGGGAGTTTATAGTAGTTCCATGGTTATCCATGAGGATTGTAATTATGGATATGTAAGTTGTATTTGTTATGTTTAAATCAGATGGAATCTTTTGTGTTTATGTTAGTTGTGTTTTGCTTTAAGTAATTCAACGTCATGGAACCCCTGAGTCGTGTAATCTATGTGAGTGTAAGACATGTGTATAAATGGTAATCGCTTCCGCATGATTGTATGTTTCTTTATGTTAACTTTAAAAAAAAAAAAAAAAAAAATTATTCAGCACACATAGTGACATATTTAGGTTAATCTCTCTTGGGTTCCCTGGCGGGGCGTTACAATCTCTAAATGTATAAACTTACTATGTTTATGTCAGATCCTTTATGCTCATGTGAATACTGGCCTCATACACTTCATATATATCTATATCAGACTATAAATTCTTCCTTTTCTGCTTCTCTTCTCTTCTCGGTATCTTTGTTCTTCAAGCTTCTTTCCTTCTATTTTTAACTCACCACTATATCTATCTTCCAATAGATCTCATCCTTTATATATACTTTATTTTTCCTCTTAATCACTTTGATTTGGTTTTCCATGATTTTATCTCAGTCGTTCGATCATCTTTTTCATGAATCTTTGCTCAATAAATCGTATAACTTTTACCTCGTGAGTTGAAATTTTCTTGGAACTCACATAATCAGGTTTAACCACTTAATCTTTGCCTTTTATCTTGAAATAAAATTTTCCTGATCGTAGATCTTCAAACAAACTTCCTCTTCATCTTTATAATCATGCAAATCATCATGTATTTGCATTAAATTACATCTTATCATCATTCTTAATCAATATTTTGTACTTGGTAACTTACTTCCAACTCGGTAACATTCTTATTGACTACTTAGTGTCTTAGCTTTTTCGGTGCTTAAATCAGTCAGTAACTATGACCGACTACCATGTATCTATATCGACTAACTCTATATAGCTCAATAGAGTAACTCCTTGCAATCAAAACTTAACTCTTTCCCATTTATGACTTGTCCAACAAAATTTACTAACTTGATAACATCAAATATATAGTAGAAAACAACTATATCAATATCACTCTACCATTGTCTGATCTGTATTTGTCATCCATTTAACATCTCCTTCTTATGATATGGTAACTTAATATAAATGAGTAATCAATTGCTTGACATAAATGAAAAAATAACAACTAATCTAACCTTTTCTACAAACATGTATACTATATATCATTCAGTCTTCATCATCTCTATCAGTTTAATCAACATATTTAAGCTACTAGAAACACACAAATAGGTAAGTGAATGATTGGTTAAAGGGGAAAATTACATTTTACTTATTTCAAAGTTATTTTTTTACTTTACGATAATTTTATTTCATTTATTTTTTGAAATTATAATAAATCATCTACATATACCTTTTACCATTCATACGATTTAAATATACTTAAACAATAGAAGCATTTAGAAGAAACAAAAGAAAAATTTTCTTATTCAGATTATTGTATTTTTAGATAATGAAAATAAAATAAATATTCTTATATTATGAATTTATTTCTAAATAGACTTTCTCCCAGTATCAAACTTTTGATAGCTTAAGAATAAATTACCATTATATTATCATATTCCCACTGACCATGTTTGATATACTATTTCATTATATTATAATATTCTCATTGACTATGCTTGATATACTATTTTTGATATATTATCATTGACTATGTTTGATATATATTTTGTGACAGTCGATGATACACAAGTTCAAGCACATTAATTTATCTAAAGCTTTGCAAAAGGCCATTAATTTATTTAAGTATTTGCAAAAGACCATTATCTTAATCATCATATTCATCTGATCAACTGACTCTAATCAAGTCACCTTATTAGTTATTTTGACATTGAGGAACACTAGGAGAGAGGAGAAACAGTCTCATAGCCCAAGTGGTCACAATCCACTTGTATTACATTAATCCTTATTAATATACTTATTTTTAGATGCATTTAGTTTTGAATAACCTAAATTCTAGTTAATCCTTCCAACATTACCTTTTTTTGTGCTTTACGCTCACTGTAAGCATTTTATTTAGATTTTATCATCATCATGTTTGTCTCGATAATATATTGTTAAAATTTTTAAACAATTAAAATAAATTTTGCATATTACACATTCTTTCGTATTTTGCAGAAGAGAGAATCCATAACAGTTTGATTCAGATAATTGTTGTAGTGTGGTTGTTTGTAGCATTCATTTTAACTTGCATCTACACAACTAATCTTGCTTCAATATTTACTGTTCAATAAATTATGTCAGTCATGAATGGTTTTGGAAACCATAAAGTGGTTTATCATGGTTCATATGTTTGTGCTTTCTTGTTTAGCCGATGTTGTTATTCAATAGTGGGGCTAATGTAATGAAGTAGATGATTTGGTTTTGTAAGTCTTTGAGTTTTTTTTTTTTTTCATGGGTACAACTTGTAAGTCTTTGAATTTATATTATATTATTTTATTTAAATACCTTTCAATTTAAATGTTAAATTGATAACAGTCAATGGTAAGTTTATAATTAAATTATTATAAGCAATATTTAATATTTAATTTATTATTAATGGTTAAAACTTCAATTATTTAATTTTTTAATAGAGTAATGTTAAAAAGGTAGTTTATCTACTTATTATTTTTTTTGAAACATTATTTGAAGGATTATACATTTTGTTTTGTTTCTTATGGTGCTTCTCTATCATTGCAAGACTTTCTTGGGCAATTTTAGATCTTTCAGATCATGGTGTCCTTCAAGAGATTCAAGACAAATATCTCAAAGTATCTTCTTGTAGGTGTTCTAACTTTTCAAAATATTTAAGGCGTGATTTAAGAAGCTTCCAAGGTCTCTATCTTATCACAGGAATAATATCCTCTTTGGTTCTAATCATATTCCTTTCTCAAGCACTATATAATTTTTCAAAAGATATGAATTCTTTACGACAAAAGAATCATACAAGAAGCATCTATCCAATCTTAGATTCCCATCTTTTTTTATAAAGTTTTCCCAAATTTCATCCCAATTTTGAAGGTGATAAAAGAGACAAGTGATGGTAAGCTTCTTGAAAAAATAGTTTTTAAACCAGAGACCATCAACTTGCCTGAAATGCAGTTTTGATCAATAAAGATGGCTATCAAAGACTTCAAGAAATAGAACTCTACTTTAGCTAGGGGACACTCTATAGGTACTTTGATGAGGATAAATAATAATTTGGTCACCTTCTCCATCAATTTATTAATGTTTTTGGAATAACTTCTAATATTTGTTATTTCCTACACTCCGAGGTAAGATTATTTACTTATATCTAATATGGATTCAATTTATTATCTCGATGTTTAACATTGAATTTGGGAGACCAAATTCTCATATGTAGTTAGTTTTTTTTTAAAACTAACATTTTTGTCTTAAAATGTTCTCTTTACCCTCATTTGACTTGATAATGACTATGAAAAACCCTTTATAATTATCTAATAAAGCTACATATAATGCAATGACAGTTAATGTTCAGGGCCAAAGGGACTCCTGAGAATTAAACCTACTTATAGAAACAACGTAAAACCATAAAACATACAGAGGAGGGAAGAAATATAGAGAATTATATTTACTTCATCAAACTTCATACATGTCAGGTTGTAATACCTTCCTGATTACGTCCAATATAATATCAAAATATTATAGAATAGACTTCATTCATGTGATATCCATAAACCCTAGATCCCCAGATTGTCTAACTGATAATCATCTAACTCTTTCTCTCTGCCAATTTCTAACCTCCTTAAACTAAGAACATAACACTAAATTTATATAACCTCCAAAGAGGTCAGCCTCAAAGATCCAATATAGGGATGAGAAACAACCCTAAATTAGGTCTACACATTCCCCAAAGATAGATCCTAACATTAACTATGCAACCAAAATTAAATGCAGATGTCAGCCCAAAGAACCAACAAAGGAAACCAACTCAGTCAAACAGGAAGCATAAAATCACAAGGCACACCAAGGTAGGTCGATAAAGCCACGCCAAAATTAGTAACCAAGTGCAGTTAGTGAAGAAAAAATAAAATGGTCAATCGATCACTCCAAAGAGGTTACCAAGTGCTCTACCGAGTAGTCCCCAACAAGCTACCGAGAAACAAAAAATATATTTTTGGATGATACAGGTTTGTCAACAGCCCAAGATGCTCCTACATCATAAATATGGGGTTAAAAGAAATTATTTTCCAAATCATGTGTCAGGTATGACCAGAACTAAATCCAACTCAGATTGAGAAATCCAAGTAGAATCTTCAACTGGTCTATTCTTCCACTTTACCAATTATTCCATGTAATTCTTTTCTCTTTTACTTCTTCCAATTCTTTGCTCCAAAATTTGTTCAACTTCTTGAATTTGTTTCTGAGGATAATCACTCAGAACTATCACTTATTTATTGGGTTCATGATACTCATACAAATCTAAAATATTGAATATATGTGATATATCCATGTCATCGAGTAACTCTACTTCATATGCGTTTCCATTGTCAATCTTCCTCAATATCTTGCAAGTACCAAACTTCTTCATCTTCAATTTACCATATGTTCCAACAGGAAATATGAATTTCTTTAAATGAACCAACACTTCATTTCCAACTTCAAATTATTTATGTCTTCTCGATTTATCTAACCTATCCTTGTATTTTTGATTACTCTGTTGATGTGGACAGAAGTCTTGTGCTGCTTTTAGAACCAGCTTGGCTCTGTTATGAGATGTTTCTCCTAGGTCTCTTAGGGTGCTCACAACCCTAAACTATGGTAAGTTACTCTCAAATTTACCTCCTCTTCAAGAATTAGTCCCCATCAAAATTCTTTTCATCTTCTTCTTCTGCTAAACCTACACAAATAGATTCATTCTTCTCACTTATTCAATGTTTTCTAAACATTGTTCTCATTTTCTTCCCTAGCCGGACGATCACCGAGCTCGCCCAGAGTAAGATCTCAAGACTTGTTGTTGTTTCTTCTCCTATAGAAAACAAAAAGGAAACTATGTACAAGGGGTCCTATCAAGCTCCATCCCAAAACATGACTCTCACCATGGATTCAAGAATCTCGAGGGGCCATTACTACTTACAACCCAGAATGGGTGAAGAACTAAGAACTTACAAAATAGAAAATAAAGTAACTAATCTACTTGCATGCAAAATGAACAAAGAAGGTTGATATCCACTAAACACACTATCTACAATTTCTCATTATTGGAAAAAAAACAAAACAGTACAATAATCTACAACTCTGTGATTTTTGTAGCTTCTCTTCTTTTTCAGTCTCTACTCTCTAAGATCTCCAAAATGAAGGCTTGGGATGTTATTAATAACCATCCTCTCATTGAAATGACCCTAACTGCCCACATATTCGCAAGCATCTCTTCCAAAACTGTTACAAATGACCATACTGTCCATAAAAGACAAGATTCACTTTTCATGGGCCGTTACGACTGACTTTACTGACCAACAGTAATGCAAAACTGACCACCAGTCTAAATCAGTGCCAGTGTTAGCCGACGGTGTTAGAAAATAGTGATAACTGACGGTGTTAGAAAATAGTGTTCACTAATGGTGTTAGCAGACAGTGTTCACCGATGGTGTTAGCAAATAGTGATAACCGACGGTGTTAGCAGACAGTGTTCACTGATGGTGTTAACCGAGCGCCAGACAAAATTAGTGCCAGTTGTACTTACCAGCTTACCAAAAGTTCCTGATGCCTTGGTTGGGTTTCCAGAGGCTTACAAACTACCTCACACCCACACATAACTAAAATAAACCAACTAAGCAGCCTATCTAGACATGTATTTATCTAGTCATAACCACTTCAGGGGAAAAAAAAGACCTTCTAAGGTCCACAAAAACTCTCCTAACTTGGCTAGAGTCAGTACATGCCAGAAATAAAGAGCTAAGGGTTGAGTTAGGAGTGCTCCTGCACCATACTCCCCCAAGAAAAAGAAATTTTAATCCATCCTTGGATTGAGCATGTTTGGATCAATTCCCAACCTCTTGAAGTATGTTTCTCTAATCCATGTAGCATCAACATCTTCTTTTTCATGCCATTTTACAAGGTGCTCCATATAGTCTTTGTTCCTAGTCTTCTTGTAGACCCTTGAGTCCAGTATATTTTCAACTTTCATAGATGGAGTAGGAGTTAATTTAAGATCTTTTACCTCTTGTATTACCTCTTGGAGGTTTTGATCATCATCTTGAATGGGTCCTTTGTATGCTATCAAATCTGCAATGTTAAAAAATGGTGACAACCCAATGTTGTCAGTAAGCTCCACCTTGTATGCATTATTTCCATACTTTGCAAGTATCTTACATGGACCTATCCTCTTCATCTATAGCTTGTGAGGAACACATTTTTTCAGCCTATATTTTTTCTAGTGTACCATCATAAAGTATCCAATCTCAAACTGAACATCCCTCTTTGTTGCATCCACCTTTTGCTTTACTTTTTCAACATTTTCAATCAAATTATTTCTCACACTTTCATTTACTTCCCTCATTTAATGAGAAAATTCCTCAGCATATTGACTACCATGCATTCCTCCATTCAATTCTCTAAGCTCAAAAATTACTCTTGGGTTAAATCCATAAACTATTTCAAAAGGACTCTTACCAGTTGATCTGTTCACTGTATCATTGTATGCATATTCAGCTTGTCCAATGATTTGGTCCCATGCTCGACCATACTCCTTTGTGAGGCATCTCACTAAGTTACCAAGACTCCTATTGACCACCTTTGTTTGGTTGTCTGTCTATGGGTTATATGCAGATCCAAAAGACAAGTTAGTGCCCAACTTTTGCCATAATTTCTTCCAAAAATGGCTCATGAATTTGATTTCCCTGTCTGAAACAATACTAAGTGGGAGTCCATGTATCCTCACCACTCCACTGAAAAACAACTGTGCAATGTTACAAGCATTGTGAATGGTCTTACAAGGTATAAAATGTGCCATCTTGCTAAATCTGTCTACAACAACATAAATACTATCATATCCATGCCTTTTTCTTGGCAAACCAACTACAAAATCCATGCTTATGCATTCCCATGGTCTGGTTGGGATTCGAAGTGGCTAATAAAGACCTGCATTTGAAGATGTTCCCTTTGCTTTTTGACACACTACATAGCTCTCAACATATTGTCTGACATCTCTATTCATTCTAGGCCAACAATAGAACCTAGTGACTAGCTCTTGAGTCTTACTGACCCCAAAATGACCACTAAGTGCTCCATTATGTTTTTCTTGAATCAAATTCTCTTTTATAGACCTTTTAGGAACACAAAGTTGACCTCCTTTAAACAACAAATTATTCTGCAAAGTATATTCAGAAAACTCACCATGAAAGTTGTTTTTAAACTCCTTGCATACCTTGTAGATTTGGGAAAAATCTTTGTCTTTAGCATATAGATCTTTGAAGCTATCAATAACTATGCTTTGTAGCTGAACTTCTTGGAATATGAGAAGCCTTATGCTCAATGCATCAGCAACCTTATTCTATACTCCCTTTTTATGTTTGATATTGAAAGTGTAATCTTGTAGATACTCCACCCACTTCATGTGTTTGCTGCTAAGTTTGTCTTGAGAGTTAGGGAAGCTGAGAGCTTGGTTATCGGTATATACTATGAACTCCTTTGGCAGCAAGTAGTGTGTCCACTTCTTGAGTGCTTGGACTAGAGCATACAACTCTAAGTCATAAGAAGAGTACTTCTTATTTGCATCATTTAGCTTCTCACTATGGAAAGATATTGGTCTTCCTTCTTGGCTTATGAAAGCCCCAATTGCCACATTACTTGCATCACATTATACTAAAAAAAGCTTATCAAAGCTTGAAAGAACTAGAGTAGGCAACTCTGCTATCTTTTCCTTGAGTGTTTCAAACCCTTTGTCAGCTTGTGGTGTCCATTGAAAATTTGTCTTCATCCCACCTTTGATGGTGTCTAACATGGGTGCACAAATCCCATTGAAATGTCTAATGAACTTTCTATAATACTGAGCTAAACCATGGAAACTTCTCACCTCAGTGGCAGCCTTGGGAGTAGGCCAACTTAGAATGGCTTCCCCCTCTTCTTGGTCCATTTTGAGGTTACCCTGTCACAAAACAAAATTGAGATATACAAGCTCCTGCTTCATGAAGTCACACTTCTATAAATTGATCATTAGCTTTTCATCATTCAATTTCTTGAAAACATTTTTCAAATGCCTAATATGCTCCTCCTTAGTTCTGCTGAAAACTAAAATGTCATCTAGGTAGACAACAACAAATTTACCAATTCATTCTACCAATACCTCATTCATCAACCTCATAAAATTTGAGGGAGCATTAGACAAACCAAATGGCATTACAAGCCATTCATACAAACCTTCTATAGTTTTGAAGGTTGTCTTCCATTCATCTCCTTCATTTATCCGGATTTGGTGGTAGCCACTCTTAAGATCAATCTTACTGAAGTACTTTGCCTCCCCTAAACAATCCATTAGGTCTTCAATTATAGGTATTGGAAACCTATACCTAATGGTGATTCTATTTATGGCTCTAAAATCAGTACAAAGTCTCCAATCTCCTCCTTTCTTAGGTGCTAAAATAGTAGGGACTACACACGGGCTTATGCTCTTTCTGAATAGGCCTTGGTCTAATAACTCTCTAATTTGCTTGGCTATTTCCTCATTCTGTTGAGGGGTCATCTGATAGACAGCTTTATTGGGTAAGGTATCTCCTGGTATGAAGTCAATCTTGTGGCTAACAAGTCTCTTAGGAGGTAGGGGAGTGGGTTGGCCATCATTCACAATATCCTTATACACTACAAGTATTTCTTTTACCTCATTCGGTATCTCTGATTTGTTGACAATAACTTCATCTTTTGGCTTCAATACTAAAGAAAACCCAACTCTTTCTCCTTCTTCTAGAGTCTTCAAGAAATCCTTCTCACAAACCACGAGCACACTTGGACTTGATGTTTTCACCTCTCCTTCTTCTATTAGTGACTGAATTTTGAAATTCACCCCATCTTTCTTGAATGAGTATGCATCCTTGGTTCCATCATGCATGGCTTGGCTATCAAATTGCCATGTCCTTTCAAGTAGAAGGTGGCATGCATCCATGGGAAGAATTTCACATAGAAATCTATCTTTATACTTGCCAATGGTGAATTCTACCCATGCTTGTTCTCCTACAAACACATGTTGTCCTTTGTTAAGCCATGTAACCTTGTATGGATTGTAATGTGGAATCCTTTTAAAATTTAACTCGCTGGCTGCTTCTTCACTAATGATATTATCAGTTGAGCTTGAATCAATAATGACTCTACACACCTTTCCTTTAATCTTGCACTTCACTCTAAAGAGTTCTCTCCTTTGGCTTGGTTCTTCTTTGCTTGGCTCTCTGATTAAGGTCCTTCTTATCATGAGGTTCTCACCTTCTTCTGATTCTACTGGTACCTCAGATGGCTTGCTACTGCAACTTGATTCTTCTTGGACATAGTTAACTCTTTTCCCACCTCCCTATGAAGTAGAACCTTTTTCAAGACATTGATATGCAGGGTGTCCAAACTGTTGACAGTTGTAACACTTCATTGAAGAGAAGTAAGATCCTCTTCCTTGGTTATTAGCTCTCCCTCTTGAACTACTATTTGAACCTCTTCCATGGTTCTAACCACCTCTTATTTTAGTGGGTTCTCCTTTATTCTTAGTGAGTTTGGACTCACTCTGATTTCTTCCTCCATATCCTCCTCTATGGCCTCTACTATCTCTTCGTCTTCCTCTGCTATTTGAATCTTGCTTCTTCTTGAATTTTTCCTCCACTTTGAGGGATAGCTGGTAACATTGGTGTATAGTCTTGGGGTTTAAGAGACTAATTTCCTCTTGGATACTCAACTTGAGTCCATTCAAGTACCTAGCCACTTTCAAGCTTTCTTCTTCCACCACATGCGACCTTAAGCATAGTTTGTGAAATTCTTCGGTGTAGGAACTGACTTCTAAATCTTTCAGTCTTAGATTCTTTCTCTTTTTGTGCAACTGCACTTCATAATCATCAGTAAGGTAAGCTTCCTTCATCTTGGCCACCATACCCTTCCAACTAGTTATGGGGTTATTTCCTTCTTTTTCCCTCTCATCTTGGACAAACTTCCACCAAGTGAGAGTAGTTCCTCTCAATCTTGTCTTGGCTATTCTTACTTTCTGAGCTTCAGTCACATTATCATAGTCAAAGTGATTTTCAAGACTTTATATCCATTCCATGATTAATTCTGGTTCCATCTTGCCACTAAATAGAGACACACCTTCTAAGGACTTACCACTCATTGCCTTCAATGCTTTCAAGAATGGCTCTTCTTGAAGCACAGGGTCTAGCTCAGGAATAATGTCTTCCTTTTCCACTGCTTTACCCTTTCCATCAGCTTCTCTCATCCATTCATTGACTACTACAGTCCTAAGCTGTACTTCTTCCAACTTAGTTGCCATTTTGGCTAACTACTCTTTTAGGGGTCTATTCTCCTCATTTTTCTCTTCCACATCTTTTTCGAGTTCCGCATTGGTCACCATCTTGGATGAGTTGACATAAATTTCTACACATAACACCCAAACAACACATGTCCAGATATTTTAGGGCTTTGATACCAATCTGATGTGGACAGAAGTCATGTTGCTGCTACAAAACCAGCTTGGCTCTATTCTGAGATCTTTCTCCTAGACCTCTTAGGGTGTTCGCAACCCTAAACTGAGATAATTCACTCCCAAATTTACCTCCTCTTCAAGACTTATTCCCCATCGAAATTTTTTCCATCTTCTTCTCCTACTAAACCTACATAAATAGATTCATTCTGCTCACTTATTCAATGTTTTATGAACATTGTTCTCATTCTCTTCCCTAGCTGGACTATCACCGAGCTCGCCAAGAGTAAGATTTCCAAACTTGTTGTTGTTGCTTCTCCTACCAAAAACAAAAAGGAAACTATGTAAAAGGGATCCTCTTGAGCTCCATCCCAACACATGACTCTCACCATGGATTCAGGAATCTCGAGGGGCCATTACTGCTTACAACCCAGAACGGGTGAAGAACTAAGAACTTACAAAACATAAAATAAAGTAACTAATCTACTTGCATGAAAAATGAACATAGAAGGTTGATATCCACTAAACACACTATCTGTAACTTCTCATTACTGGAAACAAAACAAAATAGTACAATAATCTGCAACTCTATGATTTATGTAGCTTCTCTTCTTTTTTATTCTCTACTCTCTAAGATCTCCAAAATGAAGGCATGAGATGTTATTAATAACCATCCTCTCATTGAAATGACCCTAATTATCCACATATTCAAAAGAATCTCTTTTAGAACCATTACAACTGACAATACTATCCATAAAAGACAAGATTCACTTTTCATGGGCCGTTACGACTGACTTTATCGACCAACAGTAATGAAAAACCAACCACTAGTCTAAATTAGTGCCAGTGTTATCCGACAGTGTTAGCAAACAGTGATAACTGATGGTGTTAGTAGACAATGTTCACTTACGGTGTTAGCAAACAGTGATAACCGATGGTGTTAGCAGACAGTTTTCATCGATGGTGTTAACCGACAATGTTAGCAAATAGTGATAATCGATGGTGTTAGCAGACAGTATTCACCGACACTGTTAACTAAGCGCTAGAGAAAATGAGTTCCATTCATACTTAGCAGCTTACCAAAAGTTCCTGATGCCTTGGTTGGGTTTCTAGAGGCTTACAAACTACCTCGCACCCACACATAACTAAAATAAACCAACTAAGCAGCCTATCTATACATGGATTGATCTAGTCATATCCACCTCAGGGAAAACAAAAGACCTTCTAAGGTCCACACAAACTCTTTTGACTTGGATAGATTCAGTACATGCCAGAAATAAAGAGCTAAGGGTTGAGTTAGGTGTGCTCCCACAACATCTGTTCTAACTTATGTTTTACTTCCTTGTGCAGTGACTTCATAAACATAATAAATTATTCTGCTTCAACACTTCTTCTCTCTTCTCCAACATTATCTCTCAAGTTTGATATACCTCTCAGTTGTATGCCAGTAACAATATGAAAGGGTGTCTTGCCAGTGCTCCTATTTATTGAATTATTATATGCAAACTCTGCTTGGATTAACATGAAATCCCAACTACTTGGTTTATCTCTAACTAAGCATCTCAATAAATTACCCAAAATTCTATTTACAACCTATGTTTTTCCATTAGTCTATGGATGAAATGTTGAACTATTTTTAAACTTGATGTCCAGCTTCTTTCAAAGAGTCTTCCAAAAATAGGCAAAAAACTTGTTGTCTTGGTTAGAGATGACACTCCTCAATAATCCATGCAATCCGACATTCTCTTTGAAGAAAAATCCTACTATATGCACTGCATCTGATGTTTTCCTACATGGTATGAAATGTGTCATCTTCAAAAATCTATCCATAATAACAAATATGGAATCATTACCTCTTACTGTTTGCAATAAGCCAAGAACAAAATCCATGCTGATGTCACTCCAAGGTTTCTTAGGAATAGGAATTGGTGTATACAATCCAGTATTCTAACTTATTTCTTTTGCAACTTGACAAAATCCACAAATTGTTAGAAATTTCTAAACATCCTTGTACAACTGAGGCCAAAAATACCTTTTCTTATGTAAACTCAATGTCTTATGAATGCCAAAACGTCCAACCAATCCACTACTATGTTTTTTTTTCTTTATGAAATTTATTCTCACTGATCCCCTCGGTATAAGTAACTGAATACCTTAAACAACATATATTCTTGATTGAAATAGTCTTCAATTCTACTTGGTTGTTCTAGAATAGGTTCTTTTTAGATTCTCTACTACTCAAAAAATCAGGGTCAATTTTATACAAATGCTTCATATCATCAAAACCAAGAACCTCAATTCTCATTCCAGTCATCAAAGATCTTCTTCTACTCAATGCATCAACAACTTGGTTGGATACTCCACTCTTATGCTTTATCACAAATGTGAAATTATGTAAATACTCTACCAATTTCATATGTCTTTGATTCAAATTAGTTTGACTACCCAAATATTGCAAATCCTTATTATCAGTATACAACATAAATTCACTCAACATCAAATAGTGTCTCCACTTCTTCAGAGCTTGAAAATTAGCATAGAACTCTTAGTCATACACAAAATATTTCCTTTTAGCATCATTAAACTTTTCACTAAAGAAAGCAATAGGTTTACCTTCTTGAGTCAACGAAACTCTTATTGCACTACCACTTGCATCACATTCAACTTGGAATACCTTATTAAAATTAGGTGGGGCTAACATAGGCAATTCAACAACATTTTGTTTCAAAGTCTCAAAACTCTTATTAGCTCCATTTGTCCACCTAAATTTCCTTTTATCTACTCTCTTTGTCTGACTCATAGCATTACAAATTAAACTAAAATTTCTGATAAATATTCTATAAAAACTTTTCTAATCCCTGAAATGATCTTACCTCTCTGAAATTTTCAGGTGTAGGCCAATTAATAATAGCTTCAACCTTCTCAGAATCCATCTTCAAACCATATGCTGAAACTACAAAACCTAAATAAAAAATTTATTTTTTCATGAAGAAACACTTTTTGAAATTAATCAACATATTTTCCTGTTTCAAACTCTGCAATACTTGTCTTATATGAAATAAATATTTTACTATGGTCTTACTAAATATCATAATGTCATCTAAATACACAATCACAAATTTTCCCAAAAAAATCTTCAAAACCTCATTCATTAACCTCATAAAAGTACTCGATGCATTAGTTAAACCAAAGGGCATAACCAAACACTCATACAAACCTTCTTTTATTTTGAAAGTAGTCTTCCATTCATCACCTTATCTAATTCTTCTTTGATGATATCCACTTTAAAATATTTTTCTCCACTCTAACAATCCATTATTTCATCCATCCTTAGTATAGGAAACCTATACTTAACTGTGATCTTGTTGATTTCTCTTGAATCAGTACACATTCTCCATTCTCCATTGTTTTTAGGTACCAATACTACTGGTACTACACATGTACTCAAACTTTCTCTAATCAAACCCTTCCACACTAAATCATGAATTTTTCAGTTAAGCTCCTCATTTCTAACTCAGTTTCAGTCAGTGTGCTGCCTTGTTTGGCAAACTAGCTCCTGGAATAAGATCCATAAAATGACTAATGTCTCTCATTGGTGGTAAAC
This sequence comes from Thuja plicata, assembly GCA_018584345.1. Lineage (NCBI taxonomy): Eukaryota > Viridiplantae > Streptophyta > Pinopsida > Cupressales > Cupressaceae > Thuja > Thuja plicata. The sequence continues at coordinate 1,828,234 of MU225477.1, forward strand.
CATTAGGTACATTATCTAAAATGATCTCTTTGTACTCAGTGAGAAACTTATCAACCTCTTTAGGGACTTTATCTTCTGTCTTCTTAATCATTTTGTTAGGAATCAAAGCATAAAAACATCATTCCTTTTAAGATCTTTAACAAACTATCTACCTTCCATTAAACAAAATTTCAGAGATTTAGATATGTCCCCAATAGATTCTTCAACCAAAGGTAATAGGATTTTCTTCTTTCCATCTACCCAAATAGTATATTTGTTCACTCGTGCATCATGTATAGAATGTCTATCATATTTACAAGGTCTACGCAAAAAAATGTGACAACAATCCATAGGCATAATATCACACAACACCTTACCATAATACTTTCCATTCTTTAGATTCACAAAACATCACCCACTTACCATTAGTGTATGTTCATCCTTGATCCATGAAGTTCGATAGGGATGAGGGTGCTTCAATATTTCCAACTGTAACTTTGCCACCATCTCCTTGGATACTAGATTCTATGAACTCCCACTATCAACAATCACTTTACAAACTTTATGTGCAACTCTGCATCTGGTCTTGAACAAACTCTTTCTTCCATGATCTTTCTTATTATTTTCACTCCGCAATAGTCTTCTACCCATCAAGTTTCCTTTATTTTCATGTTCATTCAGTGAATCTTCTCATACCAAAGAATTTTTTCTACTTCCATTCTTCTTGCTTGCATGTCTGAACTCAAATGATCTATGTCCTTCTCCATGATTCTAACAAGTTCCTTAGAACCCTCTTCTTATATAACCACCTCAGTAGGAATTACCTCTACCATTGAATGAACTTTCACCTCTTTGCTCAGTCTTTCATTTGTCTTGATCTGTCTTGTCCTGATCAAATCTATTATTTCACCATTAGATCTACCTCTTCTTTGAGAGAATCTACCACGTTTGCCTTTTTCCTTTGTTCATGTGTTTTTTTAATTTTCTCCTCAACTTTTAGGGAAAAATCATAAGCTTCCTCAATTCTCTCCATTTTTACAAAAAAGATTTCTTCTTGAATAGAATTCTATAAGCCATTAAGGTATCTTGTAATTCTTTCCACCTCATCTTTAGTATGTCTAGATCTGATATCTAACCTATAAAATTCCTCCGTGTAATCCTTTACTAATCTATCTTTCTATCTCAAACCTTGTATTGTCCTACCTGGTTTAAACTGATAATCACAATGTAGAAGCTTTCCTTTCAACCTATTTATCATCTTGTTCTATACATTGATCTTTTCCTTACCCTTGTTCTTTAGATACAATTGGAGGTGATCCCACCATAAGGATGGATGACCTTTCAATTTTGTGCTTTCAATCTTTAAATTTTTCTCCTGTGTTATGTTCTCATATTCAAAGTATTTCTCTATCTCAGTTATCCAATCTATCAATTCATGAGAATCCAACTTTCCACTATACTCAAGAGGATTAATCTAAGGTGTGGACTTCAAACTTGTCAATTCCTTTAAAAAAAATTCTTCGTCTTGATCCATTATAGGCTATGGTGCAACTTCTTCCTACACTTATTCAATTTCATCATCATTAACATCCTCAAGGTGTCTTTCTCTATGTTGGGTTGTCTCAACAACATCCAATCTAGCAGCAATCTGCCTTAACATATCAACTAGGCCTAGATCTGCAACATTCCTTCCTTGAACCATCTTGAAACCCTCTGCAATTGCAGGTCAAATCACAATTTTCTACACCACAACAATAACCAACTATGATTTACAAAAGGAACCTTGGATCTAACCTTTTCTCTGATACCACTTGATGCAAGGAGTGGGTAATTTTTAGGGATAAGGACACTCCCAAGCACTAAACCTACTTGTAGAAACAACACGGGTGCATAAAACAAACAGAGAAGGAGGGAACAAATGCAGATAATTAAATTTAATTCATCAAACTTAATACATGTTAGGTTGTAAGGTCTTCTCGGGTATGACCAATACAATATCAAAATATTACATAATAGACTTCATGCATGTGAGGTCTAGAAATTATAGATCCCTAGAATTCTCTAACTAGTAATCATCTATCTCTTTCTCTCTACCAACTGCTGACCCCCTTAAACTAAGAACATAACACAATTTATACAACATCCACCAAATATGTTGGCCTCAAAGATCCAAAATGGGGAGGAGAAACGATCCCAACTTAGGTCCACACATTCCGCAAAGATAGACCCAACATTAACTACACAACCAAAATTAAATACATATGTCAGCCCTTTTGGAAATGAATAGAATAACTACGAGGGGGGGTGAATCAGTTATCCCAAAAACAAATCCATGTCCCTTATATGTCTTAAACAATATATCACTGTCAGTCAGTAAATTAAGATATTCTTTTGGAACTTGAAGAATAAAGAAATCTTAAGATATTCAATGTAATTATACTTTAGTGATTATAAACAGAAACATAAAGCATGAAAAAACAACATGTACATAGATGACACCAAGATTTAATGTGGAAACCCAATATGGGAGAAACTACCAATGTAACTAGTTACTGTTTTTCACTCTTTTGAAGTGAGCCCTTTTAGGATCCAACCATGTTAAAGGTTAAGAAAGAACGTTGCTAGGTGTGAACCTGTTAGAGGATTTAAAACACCCTATAAGGAGTGGCCTAGTTAGAGGTCTTCAAACACTTCAACATAGAAATTCAACCTTGTGAGAGGATTTACAAAAAGACTGTTAAGTATACTCTGTTAAGAGATTTAAGATCACTGCTACAATTGTTACAGAGTAACAATGAATTGACCTATTTGTGTAGGAAACTATCTTTTCTGATTCAGATCTTTGTACTATCTTCAAACTAGATCCTTACTGATCAATTATTCTTTTGTAGCTCTAAATGTTCTATCCTCAATCAAAATCCCATCTGATTTCACCTTCACTCTTCCTATCACAAATATCTTTCCACTTCCACACATTCAATCCAAACTTGACCTTTCATATATATGATAAGAATTGTCAAGTCAACTTGAATACCTTTCCAAATAAATAATAAAACTTAAATTTTTTGGTTGCAATTAACTAATTATACATAAAATATAAACACTCTTAGTCGGATGACACTAAATGCAAAACTTGGTTAACACCAAACTTTCTGTATCACCTGAGTGAACTCAGTCAATACATAACTTCATCACTACCCGAATGAGCATGGTCAACACTAAAAATCACATGTCATGAACTAACTGTGCTCGATTTGGATGTAGACATTTATGTAACATCACTCATAAGTGTATATACATGTGTAACATAAATGACAATATACAATTGAATAATTTTCTTCAACAATCTCCCTCTTTGGCATTAATGGCAACACAACATGTCATAATAAAAAAAAGTATAAAGAAACATAAAGCTTTATTTAATGTCCTTAGCTTTATTCTGTTTCTTATCCAAAAAATCCCTCTATCATCAATCTCTGATATACTGAATTCTTTCAACTCTCCCTCAAATAATTTAATTTGTATGACATTAATAAAGTCTCCCTCTTTGGAAAAAAGTGCCAAACACTTCATCTAATACAATGTCTCTCTTTAAAGTTGTAATGTACTTATTGTACTGATTCATATGCAATAAGCTCTGACAAACCTACATCAATTGATAGATCTTCACTGTAGCTCAGGTTGATGCATCACTAAACTATGTTTTAGTGAGCTTCAGTTAGGGGAATTACTCCTAGCTTTCCTCTGAGATACGAAAATGCATCCTTGGGTAAAGGTTTTGTGAATATGTCTGCAATTTGTTCTTTAGTATTCACATATTCCAACCTTAGTTCTTTGTCTTGAATTAATTCCCTTAAGAAATGGTACTTTATTGCAATATACTTAGTTTTAGTATGCATCATAGGGTTCTTTGAGATGTTAATATAACTAGTGTTGTTACAGTAGATAACAACTAGTTCTTTGATTTCCTCCTTCATACCTGACAATAATTGTTTAAACCATATGATATTTGAACAATTTACTGCTACAACAACATACTCTGCCTCTGTTGTAGAGTGAGATATGCAGTTTTGTTTCTTGCTAGTCCAGGAAACTAATCTCTTTCCAAGAAATAATGCTCCACCACTTGTGCTCTTCCTATCATCAACACTTCCAGCCCAATCAGCATCAGTAAAAGTCTTCAAATCAAAGTTTCCTCCTTTCTTCTACCATAATCCATACTCTTCAATTCCCTGAAGGTATCTCAGAATCCTTTTGATAGCCATCAAATGATTCTCTCTCAGATTAGCTGAAAATATTGCAACAATACCAACTGCTAATGCAATATCATGTCTAGTGTGAACAACATATTGTAGTTTTCCAATCGTGGATCTATAGGTAGTCTGATCTACCTCCTTTGAATAATCATCCTTAGTCAACTTATGTCCAATACACATAGGTATCCCAACTGGTCTAGAATATTCCATTCCAAATTTCTTTAGTATATCTTTGATGTATTTAGACTGAGTAATTTAGATACCATCCTTCAGTTCATGAACTTGTAAACCCACAAATAATTTAAATTTTCATCAAACATAGACATATCAAATTCCTTAATAATTTCTTCATAAAATGCTTTACATAGGTCATCATATCCAGTGAATAATATATTATCAACAAATATTTATGCTAACAATATTTTGTTTTAAGGTTGTTCTTTGATGTACAAGCTACTATTATCATTAGTTCTTTGAAATCCAATACTTTCTAGGTAACCATGAAGTCTTTCATACTAGGCTCTAGGTGCTCGCTTTAATCCATATAAAGCTTTGTGGGATTTTCAAACCAAATTTCTTCTATTAGGATCAACAAATCCTTCAGGTTGCTTAATATAGACTTCATCTTCTAGAATTTCATTCTGAAATTCAGATTTCACATCCATTTGATATACTTTGTATCCTTTATGCGCAGCATATTCCAGAAGAGTTCTGACTCCTTCAAGTATTTCTATAGGAGAAAAAATTTCTCCATAATCAATACCTTCTTCTTGAGAATATCCTTTACAAACTAGTCTTGCCTTGTTTCTAGAGACTTCACCTTTTTTATTCAACTTGTTTCTAAAAACCCACTTGGTTCCAATCACATTATTTTCTTTTGGTGTAGTCACAAGAGTCCAGGTTTTGTTCTTCTTAATCTGCTCAATTTCCTCATTCATGGATTCTATCCAACTTTCATCCTTCAATGCATGTTTAACAGTTCTAGGTTAAAATTTACTAAGTAAACATGCACCTTTAAATTTGTTCCTTGTCATTATACCTTCTGTCTGATCTCCAATTATTTTCTCAGGTGCATGATGCCTTCTAACATATTTAGCAAGTGTAGGTTCCTTAAAATCTTGATTATGGGCTTGCTCCACTGGGTTCACCATGATGAAAGATTCTGTTATTCTCTTCTGTGTGATACTCGGGTTCCACTGTCTGAGACTTGGTTTCCTCTGTCTATGACTTAGGTCCCTCTATCTAAGACTTAGTTTCCTCTACTAGTAGCTTAGGTTGCACTGTACGGAACTCGGGTTGAAATTATTGTAGAAAATTTTTCACTGATGAATTCAATGGCTAACATGGTTGCTGACCAATCACCATTTCTTGTTTCTTAGGAATAGTATCAGGTTCATAATACACAAAGTTCATGTATTCCTTAGATTCTTTGCTTCTCTATTCTTCACTTCTTTCTACAAAATCATCAATCTTTACTTGTACACTTTCTATAACTTTGTGAGTATCGATATTCAGAAATTTGTATGCTTTTCTTTTGCTTGAGTAACCTAGGAATATTCCTTCATCTCCTTTTACATCAAATTTTCCATTTCTTGCTTCCTTCAAGATGTAACATTTACTTCCAAATACTTGGAAATATCAAACATTGGGTTTATATCCATACCATAATTCAAAAGGTATCTGATTAGTACCTTTCTTCAATTGAACTTCGTTCAAGGTGTCTACTATAGTGTTGATACCCTCCTAGTATTTTGTTGCAACATTATTTTCAATCATCAAGGTTCTTGCACAATCCATAATGGATATGTTCCTTCTTTCTGCTATTCCATTCTACTATGGAGTACCAAGGGAAGATACCTATCTTTTGATTCCTCTTTCATTACATAATTCATTCAACTCATTAGAAATGAACTCACCACCTCTATCAAATCTTAGGAATTTTAGTTTCTTTCCAGTTTCCTTCTGAACTCTGGCAAGGTACCACTTGAATTTATGAAAAGCTTCTAAATTTTCTCTTAGAAACATAACAGTAATCATCCTTGAATGGTCATCTACAAATAGAGTAATATATTTTTCCAGTGTAGCATGTTCCAATTGATCCACACAAATCAGTATGCACTAACTCCAATACTTCTTGAGTATTATGGCTCTTGCTCTTGAAGCTATATTTTCTCATTTTCCTAATTTGACATTGTTTGCATAAAGCCAAATCGGGTTTCTTCTAGATAGGAATACCTCTTACTCTTTTGTTCTTTCTTATGTTGACCAGATTATCAAAATTCACATGACACAACCTTTTATTCCATAGCCAACTCTCTTCTACTTGTGCAATAAAACATGAACTTTTAGTGAGATCAAGATAGAATAAATTACCTTTTGTTTGCCTGCCAGTTCCAACTAGGTTTCCCTTACCATCCAGGAGCTTGACCTTACCATTCATGAATTCTACCTTTAAACAATTGTTGTTCACTTGTGCTACACTCAGTAAATTGTGCCTTAGTCCTTCAACCCAATAAGAATTATCACACTTAATTCCTTTAGTTAGAGTAATGCAACCTTTTCCTTTCACATAGCAAGGTTCATCATTCCCAAAACTAACACTCCCACCATCATAGTGTTCAAGATGTTCAAATTTGGTCTTATCACCAGTCATATGATGAGAACAACCACTATCAATTATCCATGTGTCATTTTTACCAATATGTGAGAAAAGTGTTGTCTTTTCATCTTCTTGATTATATGACTCATCCTTAATAGAAATTAAACCATTTCATCTTAATCTTCATCACAATCAGAATCTTTAACAATATAATAGGATTTCTTACCTTTGTCCTTGTAGCTCTTGTAGTTCTTAAAATCTTTCTTGCCTTTGTACTTGTTAAACTTTTCCTCATCTTTGTCTTCTTTGTTCAGACACTTAGCAACAATGTGACCAACCTCATTACATGAAAAGAAAATAAATGGTATTCTTCCTTTGTAATTTCCCTTGGCAGCTCTCTTTTCAAGTAATTTTTCAATGATATCTAGATCTTCATCATCAGATTCATCAACACTATCACTTTCAATTTGTTTTCCTTTTGAGTTTCTATCCTTCTTTCCAAGGTTCAATTTAGCTTTGAATGACGAAAAAATTGCTAGGATTAGGAGAATAATTGTCAAAATTGTCCAATTCAAGCTAACAACCTTCCAATAAATGCATGTAGGGTTATATCATTGTTGCACCTTATCTCTTGAATAACTGAAACTCTAATTGCATAGATAGGAAGTAAAGTTCTCAATACCTTACTAACCACTGTTTTGTCCTCAATGATTCCACCTACTACTCTGATTGCACTGACACTCCTTTTAATTCATTCACTGTATTTTGTAATTTCTTCTCCTTCTTTCATTTTCATCAGATAAATTGACCTCTGAGACTCTCTTCTTTGGCTCTCTTGAAATTGAAATCTCCTCCATGAATTTCCTATACTTTCTTCCACATATCATAGGTAGTAGGGTAGTCCTTGACTTCATTGAATTTGAAATAGTTGAGTGAAGAAGCTATGTCAATCATTATTATATTATGATGCTTCATGTCCACCACGTGATCCACAGACATAGGTCTCGGTGGTTCCACATACCTATGATCTAGGAATTGCAAACAAGTATCTCCAATAGTAGATAGATGTAGCCTCATCAAATCTTGCCATGCAAAAAAGTTATCTTTGTTCAGATTGGGGATCTCCCTTCTGTAATACATCTCTGATCTTTATCTTAGGCCTTGAAACCTTCCTGAAAGCACCAAATAGCTCTGATACCAATTGTTGGAAATGAATAGAATAACTGAGATTGAGGGGGTGAATCAGTTATCCCAAAAATAAATCCATGTCCCTTAAATGTCTTAAACAATATGTTACTGTCACTCGGTAAATTACGATATTCTTCTGTAACTCAAAGAATAAAGAAATCTTAAGATATTCAATGTAATTATCCTTTAGTGATTATGAGAAAAAACATAAAGCATGAAAAAAAAAACATGTACAAAGATGACACACAGATTTAAGGTGGAAACCCAATATGGGAAAAACCACCAATGTAACAAGTTACTCTTTTTCACTCTTATGAAGTGAGCCACGTTAGGAGCCAATCCTCTTAAAGGTTACAAAAGCACACTGCTAGGTGTGACCCTGTTAGAGGATTTAAAACACTTTGTAAGGAGTAACCTTGTTAGAGGTCTTCAAACACTTCAACATAGAAATGCTACCTTGTGAGGGGATTTACAAAAGGACTATTAAGTCTACTATGTTGACATATTTAAAATCAATGTTACAATTGTTAGAGAGTAACAAGGAATTGACATATTTGTGTAGGCTACTGTCTTTGTTGATTCAATCCAAACTTGAACTTTCATATATATGATAAGCCTTGTCAAGTCATCTTGAATACCTTTCCAAATAAAGAATAAAACTTAATTCTATCAGCTGCAATTAACCAATTATACATAAAATGTAAACCATTTTTAGTCAGCTAATACTAAATGCACAACTCGGTTAACAACAAACTTTCTATGTCACTTGAGTGCATTCAATCAATAAATAACTTCTTCACTACCCAACTTAGCTTGGTCAACACTAAAAATCACATGTCATGAATGAACTATGCTCGGTTTGGATGTAGACATTTGAGTAACATCACTACATAAGTGTATATACATGTGTAACATCAATGACAATACACAATTGAATAATTATCTTCAACAAGCCCAAAGAACTGACAAAGAAAAGCAACTCCTTGATATAGGAAGAAAAATACCACCAAGTACATTGAGAGAGGTTGGGAAAGCCATGCCAGAAGGCATAACCAAGCACTATCAGTGGAGCAATATCATTACATTCAACTAAGAAATCCAAAGAGGTTACCAAGCAGTCTACCGAGAAGTCTCCAACGAGCTACCAAGCAACAAAAACATATTTTTTGCTAATACAGGATTGCCAAGAACCCAAGATGCTCCTGCATCAACATCTCTTACATCTTACATGTTATCATTTATCCCTCTATTCAAATCTATAAGCCAAATAGATGATTTCCAAAAATTACATATTATGGCTTGTTTTTGTAGTTCTCTAATGCATTTTCTTAATGATTCTTTTAGAAAAACCATGGTTATCTCTTCTCTTCTAGATTCTACCTCTCGATACCACAACTTCTACAATCTATTTTCTTTCCCATCCTCAAGGTTTTGTTTTATATCCTTTCCTTTTTCATTTAAAAGCTAACTTGCCCTAGCTCATGTAGCTATTTCAACCTCATATATTTCTAGGTTCACTTTTCTTATCATTCACAAATTTCCTCCTTGAATAGGGACAAAACTCTAAACCACTCCTTGAAAATTGTCTCCTTGAATAGGGAGTGACCCTAAAGCCCTTTCCTATAAATTGGTCTCTTCTGTTATATGCTTCTCTCTCTATTATCTTTTATTTTCCTTGTTCGTCTATTACTCTATTGATATACTTCTCTCTCTCTCTCTCTCTCTCTCTCTCTCTCTCTCTCTCTCTCTCTCNTTTATATATCTCTCTCTCTCTCTCTCTCTCTCTCTCTCTCTCTCTCTCTCTCTCTCTCTCTCTCTCTCTCTCTCTCTCTCTCTCCATCTTTTATGTTGAAATTTTTCATCTTGGCCAATAAACTTAATCTTCCTAAATTAATTTTCAAAAATTGATCTTCCTAGTAATTTACTTATTTTATTTAACTATGTTGTTTATTAATCTGGTAAAAACAATATGTTAGATTTCTATTTCTATTTTATTATTTTAAATTAAAAATATTTTATTATTAATTTCCATTAGTAATTAATATTTTGACATGTAAATGACTATCAAATTTAAAGTAAAAAGTAAAAAAATGTTTTCGATTAAAGGCAAAAATAGGTTTTTAGCTGACCCAAAACCCTATTACAAAAGGTTACATAAAGATGTTCAAAAGGAGACCCAAAATGAGACTATGTTATTAAACAAAAACACCAATAGGAGAAACCCAAAAAAAACTAATATCCAAAACCCAAAACTGAAAAAAGGGAAGCTAGAAACATCAAAGCAACTCTTTGATACAAGCCACCATGTCCTCCTTTAGCCCCGAAAGGTTACGTACAAAACACTTCAGATCAAGAGGCTGAGGAGCATTAGCCACAAAATTTCTCATCCTTACTTGAGTATGTTTCCTAGGCCAAAGGAATGTACATTCACATTGCCAACTTCCACAACTAGAATCAAAGGAGAAACAGATAAAGCTTTTAGCATACCAAGCACTTTGTTGAGACTATCGACCAAGGACCAAAGAATTGCATGACTTTTCTAGGTAAGGACCTTCATACTAATTTCCATGTTCCCCATTTTATCCATCAAGTCATTGACCTTCTTCTATAGACCACCTTCATCTCTTGGATGATATCATTTTTGGTGTTGATTAGGATGTTGATATTCATGTTTTGTCGTTGATGTCAACATATGTTTATGTAGAGAAAAAAGACTGGTTACTTGACTGGCAGAAGTGTACAGATAGTGTACAGATGATTCAAAATGATCAAAGTTTGATATATGAAGATAGATGTGTGTTTACCTTATTCCTAAGGTCTATTGACTTTATGTTGCATATTGCAGATGTTACATTTGATTTGGTTAAGACTAGTTTCTAGGCTGTAACTATAATGCTTAACAGAGCAGGTCTCTATGTTTTGTTGATATTTTACTAGCGAAGACATTTCAAATGAAGCAAGCTTATTGGTGGACAATGGACACATTTTGTAATAATGGGTTGAGTTTAATAGTCATTTTATTATTGGTGATGTGAGTTGTGGTGTGTATTCTAGAGGAGACCTCTTTGGTGCTGACTTTAGACATGTAGCATGTAAAATTTTTTGTAAGCATGGATTGTGGATCTGGGAGTATATGTGATGGATTGTAATAGATGTTTGCTTGTTATAGATACCATGTGTATCTTAGCAAGGGTATATATAATTATTTGTGTATTGGAAAGCCTTAATTGGTTGATCTAACTAATTTATTATGTATTGGGAAAGCTTAATTAGCTGACCTAACTAATTGATTATGTATTGGGAAAGTTTAATTGGCCGACCTAATGAATTATTGTAAAAGGGTATATATGTGAGATCTTTTCTTTTGGAAAGATGTGGTAGAGATGGAAAAGGCATAGAATTGTGGGAGCTGCAAGGCTTGTTGGCTATTGGATGTAGAGAAGAGTTGATTGTTATACTTCATTGGAAATGACCAAGCAAAGATAGTTCCTATATGACAGTTCACTAGATTGTATATTCCTATATACACTTGTTCAGATTGTGAATCCTTGAGGGTGGCTTTAACCTTATTTGGAAATTGTACTTGGGTAGTAAGCCTACTACTTTTCGTGACTCCTAAGAAGGTCTGACTCCTAATAGGGACTATGTACTGTAATGTTTAAATAAGATCCTAACATGGATAAATCTTTTAATAGGGATACTATACTCTCAGTACATTATATGTGGGTGCTAATTCCCACTAGGGATTTACCTTTAACAGGTTTTACTCAACAACAAGTATTGTTTTATTGTGTTGGAATTTATTGTGTTATCATTTGGATTGCCATTTTGGTTTACAAAATTTAAAGTTTAATAATCTATATCAAAACTGATTCACCCCCCCTCTCAATTGTCATGTGGGATATTATTCCTAACAATTTTTATCAGAGCTACTAGTCCTTAGAGAGAAATATTAATAGCTTGAGGTGATCCTAAAGTTAACTTACCACAGGGAGGATAGTCCAAAATTTGATCCTAAAAACTTTGACAGTTGGAAAAACAAGATGAGAACACATTTTCTATGTTTGGGAATTGGCTACTGGTTGATCACAAAGAAGAATGAGAAGATAGCGACTGAGGATGACCTGGAGAAGTCTAATGAAGGTGAAAATAATTTATTTTCATGCAATATGGTTGCAAGAGAATCATTGATCAACGCACTTTATGAATTGTAATTCATAGAAGTAAAAGACTTTGATTCTGCACATGCCATCTAGACAAGATTCAAAGCATTATATATAGGAGACAAATTTACAAAGCTAGAAAAGCTACAGAACTAGAAGACAAAGATGGAATCACTGAAGATGAGAGAAGATGAGAACATTAGGGCATATGGATAGAGAATTATTGAAGTGGTTATTGGCATTACAAACTCTAGAAGTAATTATAGTGAGGAAGAGGTGACTGCAAAGATACTCAAATCTTTGACACCTTCTTATAGAACCAAAGTACAAGCTATAGAGTAGATTATACCTTTGACACCGAACTTCACTAGAGAGATGTTGATTGGAAAGCTAACTACTTTTGAGGCCACAGAAATGGGAGATACTTTACCTAAGTTTGAGTCAGCATTCAAGACAACTATGCATAAGAACAAAAAGATTTTATCTTGAAATGTGAGCACCAACAATGGTGACCTAAGAGAAGAGCTTGGAGAATATGTTGATGAATGGGAATAGATACTAGAAGAAAAAAGAAAGCTAGATGAAGTGGTGGCACTAATTGATAAAAGAGAAAAGAGAGGTAACGGTAAATTTGAAGGCAAACTACCTTTTAAATATTTTTCATGTAACAAGATTGGTCATTTTGCATCTATATGTCCTACAAGGGTTCTTAAGCACAAAGCTAATTTTTACAAATCAAGGTATCGTATAGAAAAGGAATGTTATTATGCTAGTGAGGGTATTTATGATGATGATGGTGACTATGATGAAATTGGATTTATTTCTATAAAGGATGATGAGCCTATACATGAGGAAAAATCATTACTATCTTGTGTTGAAAAGAAACCTCAATGGGTTATAGATAGTGGTTGTTCACATCATATGACTGGAGATAAAAATAAGTTTGTGAGTTTGAAAAGACATGATGGTGGTGTTGTCATATTTTGTGACAATACTCCTAAACTTATCATTGGAGTAGGACCTTTTCTTTGGATGGTAAGACAAATACTGACAATGTATTATTTTTTGATGGACTTAAGCATAATTTGTTGAGTGTTGGAAACTCAGTGGACAAGGGTTATCAACTGAAATTCATTAATGAGAAATGCTCTATCAGAACTAAAATAGGATACTTGATCACATCTTATATTAAGTCTAAAGGTAATATATTTGAATTGAAAACATCTGAAGCTTCTTGTTTTATTGAGAAGGTTGATGATAGTTGGTTATGGTACAAAAGATTTTGTCATGTTAACTTTGATAAAATTATGAAGGTGAGTATGATAAATGTAGTAAAAGATCTACCTCAGATTGTGAATCCATCTAACACTATGTGTAGAGAATGTGTTATGGGAAAGCAAACTAGAAACACTTTTAAAAGAAAAACGTATTCAGCAAAAGGGAAGTTGGAACTGGTGCACATAGATCTGTGTGTTCCTAAAAGAGAAATATCATACTATGGTGAAAGGTACTTTATAATTTTTATTGATGAATTTTATAGGATGATGTGGGTTACATATTTGAGAGAGAAATCTAAAGCATTTGACAAGTTCAATCTATTTAAAGAAACAGTTGAGAATGAATCTAGTTTGAAGATAAAGTGTTTGAGATCAGACAGAGGTGGTGAATTTACATTAGAGTTATTTAATTCATACTGTGAAGAGAATGGAGTATTCAGATAGACATCTGCACAAAGGACACCACAACAGAATAGGATTATAGAGTGAAGAAATATAACTATATTAGATGCTGCAACAAGTATGATGCTGAAAGGAAATGTATCACATGTTCATTATAGAGAAGTTGTTGGTAATGTTTTGTACGGCTTGAACAAAATTTAGATTAGAGAAGGTACAAATAAAACTCCTTATGAATCATGGTTTGATCATACACCTACTATGAAATATTTTAGAATATTTGGTAGTAAATGTTATATCAAGAGAGATGATGAGATCGGAAAGTTTGATTCTAAAAGTAATGAAGGAATTTTTCTTGGTTATTCTACTAAGAGTAAAGCATATAAATGTTACAATTTGAGATTGAGAAAGTTGATTGAAAGCACCAATGTGAGGATAGATGAAAAGTTTTAGATTCAGGAAAGAATATATGACTGTGGTCATATTACATAAATGAAAGAGGTTACTACTGAACTTCAAGAACCTTTGATGATTGAATATGTAACTAAAGATGAACTAATTAAGGTTACTGAGAATCCAAATAATCTAAGGTATGTGAAGAAGAACCATCCTGAAGATCAAATAATTGGTGATGTAAGTAAAGGCATGATGACTAGATGTAGAGTTAGAGATTAAATTTGTTTGACTTCTCAAGTTGAGCCGAAAACTATTGATGAAGCATGTAGAGATGAATCTTGGACTAAAGATATGGAAGAAGAGCTTGAATAGATAAGGAAAAATAATACTTAGGAATTGGTTCCAAGACCTAAGAATAAAAATGTGATTGGCACCAAATGGTTTTTCAGAAAAAAAATGGATGAGGAAGGAACAGTGGTAAGAAACAAGGCTAGACTGGTATGTAAAGGCTACTTGGAACAAGAAGGCATAGACTATGAAGAAACATTTTCTCCTATTGTGAGATTGGAATCTATGAGATTATTTATTTCTTATGTTGCACATAAATACTTATAATTTTATCAAATGGATTTGAAGTCAACATTATTGAATGATGATCTAGAAGAGAAAGTTTACACTAACCAACCTAGTGGTTTTCCTTTAACAAATGATGAATACATGGTTTAAGTTGAAGAAAGAACTTTATGGACTAAAACAAGCACCGAGGGAATGGTATACAATGCTAGACACGTACTTACTTTGTCTTGGTTTCAAGAAAGGTAATATAGAAAATAATTTATACTTAAGAATTGATGAAGATGGAATCTTGATTATAGAAGTTTTTTTTTATGATATCAATTTTGGAGGCATTGATAAGATGAGTATGAAGTTCTCTAAAGAAATGAAAAATGAATTTGAGATGTCAATGATTGGTGAAATGATATTTTTTCTTGGTTTGCAAATTAATCATAGCAAGAGTGACATTTTTATATCTCAGACCAAGTATCTTAAGGAAATGTTGGAAAATTTTGGAATAGAAGATTGTAAACCTATTGGAACACCTATGGTGACTAGACACAAACTGACTAGTAATGATGAGACACAAAGTGTTATTCAGACAAAGTATAGATAAATGATTGGTGGTCTACAATATCTAACTCACACTAGACCAGGTATTAAAAATGCAGTTGGAATTGTTGTTATATATCATGCAGATCCTAAAGAGACACACTTTGTTGCTATGAAAAGAATTTTCAGGTACTTGAAAGGAACAATAGAATATGGATTGTGGTATAAAAATTAGATGATTTTACTTTGTAGGCTTATACTAATGTTGATTGGGCATGTAATGTGGATGGTAGAAAGAGTACAAGGGGTGGTGCATTTTTCCATGGAAAAAGGCTAGTTGCTTGGTTAAGAAAGAAGCAGAATTGTATTGCTTAATCTACTACCGAGTCAATGTATGTTGTTGCTGCAATAAATTGCATACAAGTTATTTGGATGAAACAAATGTTGAAGGACATTGGAATAATTTTTCAAGAGCAAGTGGTTATCCATTGTGATAACACCAGCATAGTGAATATGTCAAAGAATCCTATAATGCATTCAAAGACTAAGCAAATTTCTATTAAGTAAAATTTCTTGAGGGAGAAGGTAGCAGAGAAAGAGATTAAACTAGAATACATTAGCACAAAGGAACATATAGAATATATATTTACAAAACCTTTACCAAAAGATGATTTTGAATACCTCAGGAGGATGCTTGGGGTGATGGCCCCTCCTTGTGGTAATTAATTGATGCAGATATGCATCAGTCTAGTGGCTTTTAGAGCTATATAATTCTCTAGACTTGATGTATGGATCTACTCCTCAGGGGGAGTGATCAAAGGAACACTAGAGCACATTTGGGTGATTTTTCACCTGCCTGATTGGACATGAAGATTTAAAAAAGACACACCTTACAGAAGAATACAGATGGGCTATGTCACCCTTTTCCATTGATGCCAAAGGGGGAAGAGTCTATGTGAAAATCCCTACTATTTTTGGGAGATTTGTGTTTAGGATATTGAGAAGATTGTATTGAGAGAGAGTAATTTTTGGGTTGATGGATTTTTCCATATGTTTCCATCAATTCCAAAGGTGGATATTATTGGATGATATCATTTTTGGTACTGATCATGCTGTTGATATTCATGTTTTTGTCACTGATGTCAACATATGTTTCTGTGGAGAAATCAGACTGGTTACTTGACTGGTAGAAATGTACAGACAGTGTACAGATGATTAAGAATGATCAAAGTTGTATATATGAAGAAGGATGTGTGTTGATATTATTCCTAAGGTCACTTGGCTTTATGTTGCATATTGTAGATGTTACTATTGATTTGGTTAAGGCTGGTTTCTAGACTATAACTGTGATGCTTGATAGAGCAGGTCTCTATGTTTCAGGAATATCTTACTAGCAAATATATTTTAGATCAAGCAAGATTACTAGTGGACAACAGACACCTGTTGTAATAATGAGTTGAGTTTGGTTTTTGTTTGATTACTAGTGTCGTCAGCTATTGTGTGTATTCTGGAGGAGTCCTATTTAGTAGCTGACATAAAAAAATGTAGCATGTAAAATTAATTGTGAGCATGGATTGCGGATCTGGGAGTATATGTGATGGATTGTAATTGATATTTTCTTGTTATAGAGACCATGTATATCTTAGCAAGGGGATATATAATTATTTGTATATTGGAAATCCTTAATTCGCTGACCTAATTAATTGATTATATATTGGGAAGGATTAATTGGCCAACCTAATGATTTATTATTAAAGGGTATATATGATGCATAGCCCAAGTCCAGTTGTTATTGACAGTCAGTTTGAATTTTCTCTAAAGTCTCTTGCACAGACCGTATAGGGTATTATTTTACCCCAGCTTGAGGATGTCACTAAGATATTCACCTCAAGTGCCCTAGACCAGGCTTACACTGTAAACCTACTATTTCATGCCACATAACCCATTAGGATAGGTTCATTCCCCAAGCTAAACCAGCGGTTTTCACCCGAGGAACACAAAAACACACACTACACATGGAATCCATTTTATATGTTCTTTTTTATTTACAAGAACTAATCTATTAAAGGATGATATCTTCTTCTTCTTTTTTCTATCTATCTCCATCTATCTATTAAAAAAGATTTTCAGCTATATATACATCCATCGAAATATCTCCCAAAATATTTGATACTCATGGACAACTTCAACCACCCTACAAAGGTAGCCAAACTAAGTAATAAATGACCCTTCCAAAATAGGAATAGGTGTCCCTAGTCCTTTCAAGAAAAAACAACACATAGAGAGTCATTGCAAGTGACCCAGCTTGTCACAAACATCACATCCGCATTTCCTTTGTCATTAACCGACATTACTGAGCGCCAATCTTGACTTTTTAGAACAACAGAATCATCATCGATTTCCAACCCTGACAACAAACAAAGACATTGGCCTTCATCATCGATGAGCATCGCCGAAAAACACCACCAACAAGCATCACTGATGAACACTACAAATCAAGTAGTACTGACGAACAAAAAATGACAGATAGAAACTAACGGACATCATCGACAAACTGTGTAACTTTACTTAGGTGCTCCTGCACCATACTCCCAAAACTAAAAGAAATCAAATTCCAGGTGATTAGAGTAAGTCAGGATTGATAACTACTTCTTAAAATTGGTTTCCGGTACCCATGTAGCCTCTGAATCAGCTTTGCCCTTCCATTTGACCAGATGTTCCATATAGGTTTGTCGTCTAGTCTGCGTGGAAACTCTTGAATTCAGAATCATGTCTACCTTTAGTTGGGGTATAACATGAAGTTTAAGCACTTTGAGATCCTCAGTATCTCCTGCAAGATCAGAATCTCCTTTAGGATTTGGAGCTTTATAGGATACTAAATCTGCCACATTGAAAATAGGAGATAATCCTATGTCTATAGGAAGATCAACTTTATAAGCATTAGACCCATATCTTTCCAATATTTCACAAGGGCCTATCTTCCTCATCTAAAGTTTACTTGGAACTCCTTTCTGTAATCTTGCCTTATTGAGGTGCACCATGACCAAATCTCCAACCTGAAACTGAATATCTCATCTCCTTGCATCTACCTACTGTTTGATATGAGTTGTACTCTCTATCAATGCTACTTTAACTGAGTCATGGACCTCCTTCATGTATTGAGAAAAATCTTCATCATACCCACTCCTCTTTGTATTGCTACCAAGATCCCTTATTTCACATATACCCCTGGGATGAATCCCATACACAATTTCAAAAGGGCTCTTTCCAGTGGACCTATTTATTGTATCATTAGAGGCAAATTTTGCTTGAGCAAGTAACTTATCCCATGATTGTCCATACTCCTTGGTAAGGCATCTCAAAAGATTACCTAGGCTTCGGTTCACAACTTTAGTCTTACCATTGGTTTGTGGATGGTAGGCTGAGCTAAAAGAAAGATTTGTACCAAGCTTCTGCCATAAATTTTTCCAAAAATGACTCATAAACTTGGAGTCTCTATCCAACACAATACTAAAAGGTAATCTATGTATCCAGACTACTTCTCTAAAGAATAGATTGGCTATGTAACAAGCATCATGTGTGATTTTGCATGGTACAAAATGAGCCATCTTGTTGAACCTGTCAACAATTACAAAAATTTTGTCCATTCCTTGCTTGGTCTTCGGTAGTCCAACAACAAAATCCATACTAAGGCATTCCCATGGTCTATTTGGGATAGGAAGGGGCTGATACAATCCTGCATTGGATGAAGTTCCTTTTTCCTTCTGACAAACTAGACAAGTCTCTACATACTTCTGGATCTCCTGATTCATTCGTGGCCAATAGTAATACCTTTTGACCAACTCTAGGGTCTTATTCAACCCAAAATGTCCACTTAAGGAACCATTATGCTTTTCCTGTACTAGATTCTCTCTCATGGAACCTCTTGGTACACAAAGTTGTCCTCCCTTAAATAGAAGACCTTCCTGAAGAGTATACTCTGAATATTCACTATGAAAATGATTTTGATACTCTTGACATACCTTGTATGTTGCTGCAAAATCTTCATCTGTTGGATACAGATCTTTGAAGCTTTCAATGCCAATGCTTCTTAGATGAAATTCTTGCACTATGAGTAATCATCTACTCAATGAATCTGCCACTTTATTCTGCACTCCCTTCTTATGCTCTATTGTGAAGGTAAAGGCTTGGATGTATTCCACCCATTTCATGTGCTTATGACTTAGTTTATCTTGTGAACTCAGAAAACTCAAATCCTGATTGTGGGTAAAGACAACAAATTCCTTGAGAAGTAGATAGTGTCTCCATTTCCTTAGTGCTTGCACTAATGCATACAATTCCAAATCATATGAGGAATATTTTTTCTTTGCATCACTGAATTTTTCACTATGAAAAGCTACTAGCTTTCCCTCTTGACTCAATATTGCACTAACAACAATATTACTAGCATCACATTCCACAGTAAATAATTTATCAAAACTAGGAAGTGTCAAAATCAGTTGAGTCACAATTCTCTTCTTCAGATTCTCAAATCCTTCATCAGCCCTCTCATTCCATTGGAACTTTTCTTTCACACCTCCTTTGATGGTATCCAAAATAGGTGCACTAATCTCACTAAATTGTTTAATGAATTTTTGGTAAAATTGTGCCAAACCATGGAAGCTTCTTACCTCCATAGCTGATTTTGGTGTAGGCCAGTTTGATTCCACCTTGTTTACATCCATCTTCAAGTTACCTTGTGAGATAACAAACCTGAGATATACCAATTCTTGCTTCATGAACTCACTTTTTCCAAGTTGATTGTCAACTTTTCTTCATGCAATCTCTGCATTACCAATTGTAAATGTCTAAGATGATCCTCTTTTGTCTTTTTGAACACTAGGATGTCATCTAAGTACACTACAACCCATTTTCCAATGAAGTCCCTTAAAACCTCATTCATCAATCTCATAAATGTGCTTGGGGCGTTTGATAACCCAAAAAGCATAACTAGCCATTCATACAATCCTTCAGTAGTCTTAAAAGCAATCTTCCACTCATCTCCCCCTTTAATCCTTATCTGATGGTATCCACTCTTAAGATCTATCTTGGAGTAATATCTAGCTCCACCAAGACAATCCATCAAATCTTCTATCCTAGGTATTGAAAACCTATACCGGATAGTTATCCTATTTATGGCCCTGGAATCAATACACAACCTCCAAGTACCATCTTTCTTTGGGGATAAGATTGTGGGAACAACACAAGGACTTATGCTCTCTCTAGTCAACCCTTGGTCAATTAGTTCCTGGTTTTGGTTAGAAATCTCTGCATTCTTCTACGGAGTCATCTTATAAGCAGCTTTATTCGGAAGTGAGGCTCTTGGAATGAAGTCAATTTGATGACTAATGGATCTATCAGGTGGTAAGGTAGCTGGTTGACCATGACTAACTATAGCCTGATATTGAGTTAACAACCTTAGGATTTCTAAAGGCAACTCTTCTCTTTCATTCCTCTTCTCACCTTTTTGTTTTAGAACCAAAACAAAGCCTACTCCATCTTCTTCCAATGTGTTTAGGAATTATTTCTCACTGACCACTAGTAGGTTTGTACCTCTTTTTAATTCCTTCTCTTCTTTCAAGATAGACTGTACCTTGAAAGTCATTCCATCCTTCTTAAAGGAATAGGAATTCACAGCTCCATTGTGGACTGCACATCGGTCATGCTGCCAAGGTTTACCTACATGCATCCATGGGTAGGATGTCACACAAAATTCTATCCTTATACCTCCCTATGGACAATTCTATCCAAACTTGTTCATTGACTATTACATGTTGATCTCTATTCAACCAAGTAACCTTATAAGGATTAGTGTGAGGAATCCTTGTCAATTTTAACTTCTTAATAGCTTCTAAAGAAACAATATTATCAGTAGATCCTTAATCTATGATAACTTTACAAACCTTACCGAGTATTTTTCCATTTACTCGAAACAAAGATCTCCTTTGGCTTGGATCTTCCTTGATGTGCTCTTTTAGGATTGTTCTCTGGACCATTAAATTCTCTCCCATCTCTGATCCTATGGGGATATCTATAGTCTTGCTGCTAGAAGACTCTTCTTGCACATAGTTAGCTCTTTGCTCTCCTCCTTGGGAAGTAGAGCTCTTTGTTGGACACCAATACGCAGGATGCCCAAGTTGCTGACAATTGTAGCACTTCAAAGAAGATAAATAAGATCCTCTTCCTTGGCCATCATTCCTTCCTCTTGAATTGTTATTTGGGCCTCTTCCTCTATTGTAACCACCTCTAGTGTTACTAGTTTCTCCCTGATTCTCTATGAGCTTGTTCTCACTTTGATTCTTAGCTTCAATATTTCTTCCCCTGTATCCTCCTCTATGACCTCTATTGTCTCTTCCTTTACCTCTACTGTTTGATTCCTATTTCTTTTTGAACTTCTCTTCCACTTTAAGGGCTAATTGATAGCATTTGTGGATAGTCTTGGGGCTTAAGAGACTAATTTCTTCTTGAATGCTCCATTTAAGGCCATTGTGATACCTTTCCACTTTTATTCTTTCTTCTTCCATCACATGGGACCTTAAGCATAGCTTATGGAATTATTCTATATAGACACTGACCTCTAAGTCTTTCTACATAAGGTTTTGCCTTTTCTTATGCAGTTGTACTTCATAATCATTAGGAAGATAAGTTTCTTTCATCTTTGCCACCATACCTTTCCAACTGGTTATGGGGTTCTTGCCTCCCTTTAACCTTTCATCTTGGACAAATTTCCACCATGTGAGGGCAGTCCCTCTCAATCTTGTCTTAGCTACTCTAACTTTCTGAGCTTCGGTCACATTATCATAATCAGAGCGATTTTTAAGACCTTCTACCCATTCCATAATTAGTTCTGGATTCATTTTTCCACTAAATAGAGGCACACCTTCTAAGGACTTACCACTCATTGCCTTTAATGCCCTCAAGAATGGTTCTTCTTGAAGTATTGGGTCTGGTTCTGGGATTACATCCTCCTCAGCCATTTGTTTACCCTTCTCATCAGCTTCCCTCATCAATTCACTGACTGTTGTAGTCTGAAGCTATACTTCTTCCAGCTTGTATGCCATTTTGGCTAACTGCTCCTTCAAGAGTTTGTTCTCCTCTCTTTTCTCATCCACGTTCCTTGCTAGCTCTGTGTTGGTCACCATTTTGGATGAATTTTTAGACTCTTCTAAAAATTACACCCAAACAACACAAGCCCAATTCTCAAACTTGCTCGGATACCAATCTGATGTATAGCCCAAGTCCAGTTGTTACTGACAGTCATCTTGACTGTTCTCTAAAGTATCTTGCATAGACCTTACAGGGTATTGTTTCACCCCAGCTTGAGGAAGTCACTAAGATCTTCACCTCAAGTGCCCTAGACTGTGCTTACACCATAAAGATACTATTTCATGCAATGAAACCCATTAGGACAGGTTCATTCCCCAAGCTAAACCAACAGTTTTCACCTGAGGAACACAACAACACACACAACACATGGAATCCATTTTATATGTTCTTTTTTATTTACAAGAACTAATCTATTATATGATGATATCTTCTTCTTCTTTTTTCTATCTATCTATCTATCCCCATCTATCTATTACAAAAGTTTTTCAGCTATATATACATCCATCAAAATATCTCCTAAAATATTTCATACTCGTGGAAAAATTCAACCACCCTACAAAGGAGGCCAAACTGAGCAATAAATGACCCTTCCAAAATAGGAATAGGTGTCCCTGATCCTTTCAAGAAAAAACAACATGTAGAGAGTCGTTGCAAGTGACCCAGCTGGTCACAACATCACAACCGCATTTCCTAGGTCATTAACCAACATTATCGAGCGCCAGTGTTGAATTTTCAGTACAACAGAATCATCATCAGTTTCCAACCCCAACAAAAAACAAAGACATCGGCCATCATCACCGATGAGCATCGCCGACGAACACCACCAACAAGCATCATCGATGCACAGTACCAATAAAGCAGTACCGATGAACAAAAACTGACAGACAGAAACTGATGGACATCACCGACAAACTATGTAACTTTACTTAGGTGCTCCTGCACCAATATATGTGAGATCTTTTCTTTTGGAAAGATGTGGTAGAGAACTATGGAAGCTGTGAGGCTTTTTGGTTGCTGGATGTAGTGCAGAGTTGATTGTTATACTTCATTGGAACTGACCAAGCAAAGATAGTTTCTATCAGATAGTTCACTAAATTGTATATTCCTATATACACTTTTTTGGATTGTGAATCCTTGAGGGTGGCTTTAACCTTCTTTTGGAAGTGTGCCTAGGCAGTGAGCCTACTACTTTTCTTGACTCCTAATAGGGTCTAATTCCTAACAGGGTCTATCTCCTAACAGGGACTATCTTTTGTAATGTTGTAATAAGTTCCTAACATGGCTAAATATTTTAACATGGATACTATACTCTCAGTACATTATTTGTGGGTGCTAATTCCCACCAGGATTTTACCTTTAATAGGGTTTCCTTGACAACAAGTATTGTGTTATTGTGTTAGCATTTATTGTGTTATCATTTGGATTGCAGTTTTGGTTTACAAAGTTTAAAGTTTATTAATCTATATCAAACTGATTCACCCCCCCGTCTTAGTTGTCTTGTGGAATGTTATTCCTAACATCATTAACACTTTCCTTCATACTCTTCCTAGTGTGAAACTTGTCCTAGATATCATTAAATTTGGTCGCCAAGGCCCTTTTCTTCTGTTGTAAAAAAGTAAAAAATGTTATGAACATGGTTAATATGCATTTAGTGCTTATATTAAAATTGTAAAATAAGTTCAATCGTTTGATTTAATAAGTTATTTCTATATCATCATTACATGTTGATTTAAGATACTAGAAATGCACAAATAGATAAGTGAATGAAATGTTTACTATTCATATGATTTAAATATACTTAAACATTAGAAACATTTAGAAGAAATAAAAGGAAAATTTTCTTATTCTAATTATTATTATAAGATAATGAAAATAAAATAAATATTCCTATAATATGACTTTCTTTTTTAATAAATTATCTCCTATTATCAAACTTGTTAATTTTTTAGAATAGCTGCAAATGTAATAGCACTCTAGGTTGTACGTTTTTTCTAAATGCAACAATCTCTCTTTCATTTATATTCGGAATGACACTAGGAGAGACATGTCCCTTCATGGGACATGTCTATTCATTATTATTTATAGGAAAGGACATGCCTCTTCCCACTAATTATAATTTAATGATTCTTGTAATGTTTCATCAATCAATTGTTAATTAAGAATAATATAATAATTTAATATGGAGTATTAAATTTAATATGATTAATAATAATATAACATACACATTATATTATTATTAATCAACATAATTAGATGTATTCTAATGATCATATGATTGAAGCTACAAACATTAACATTCCCTCTTAGCTAGGGAGTATGATCAAATAAAATATGTAGTGGTCTCATGTGTCAACACTTATGATCCTCACCATAGATATACAAAACATCAACACTCCCTCTTAGCTAGGTAGGATAAATCAATCCAATGTCAACACTTATATGATACTTGACAACATAAATCATAGGATGTAAGAAATAAAAGCATCATCCTCATGATGTAATCAATAGAAACATAGTCTCAAGATTTGGATTGCCTCCATTGGCGATTCTATCCACAAGCTCTTAGGTGGATTGCCTCCATCGGTGATTCTATCCACAATCTCTTAGGTGGATTGTCTACATCAGCGATTCTATGCACAAGCTATCAGGTGGATTGCCTCCATCGGCGATTCTATCCACAAGCTCTTGTGTGGATTTCCTCCATCAATGATTCTATCCACAAAATCACGAGCTTTAGAGTGGATTGCCTCCATCGATGATTCTATCCATAAACTCTCATGTGGATTTCCTCCATCGGCGATTCTATCCGCAAACTTACAAGCTTTAGAGTGTATTTCCTCCATCGGCTATTCTATCCACAAGCTCTCATGTGGATTTCCTCCATCGGATATTCTATCCACAAACTCACAAGCTTTAGAGTGGATTTCCTCCATTGGTGATTCTATCCACAAGTTCTCAGGTGGATTGCCTCAATCGGCGATTCTCTCCATAAGTGCTCGTGTGGATTGCCTCTATCGGTGATTCTATCCAAAAACTGACGAGCTTTAATGTGGATTTCCTCAATCGGTGATTATATCCACAAGTTCTATCTATTATGATATTTTTTAGCCATCACAAGATGTCAATCATAATAGAAGGTCAAGTTATTGTAATATCATCACCTTCCAATAAATTTTACAAATACAAGTGATAATCATTTGGAATTTTTCACTTCCTCATGATGTACATAGGGTGTAGGCCCATTAAAAATATGGATTTACACACATGACATCTATCATGCCTGAACACAAAGGGTGAAAACAAGGGATTTCACCTCAAAATTCTCTCACAGAGAAGAACTCATTGACCATATATCAATTTTTTTGTCATCCAAGATTTCTTAAGATGAACTGTTAGACTCCCTCTGAGTATGATATCAATATTCTTATCTCCTCTTCCAAACTTATATTTGAAGAGTTGAACTCTCTCTGAAAACAATTTCTTGTTCTTCTATTATGAAGGTATGTCAGAGAGAGAGAGAGAGAGATTACAAATAGCTTATAACCTAAACTATCTCATATGGAAATATCAAAGATATAAGCATGCAAGATTTTACTAGCCAATATTATTACATAAATTTCAAATTCATGTGCATTAATAAAACACAAAATACTTATCTTAAGATTCAAATATTTCCTTTTGTAAGGTGTGCCCATATAGTAAATATCAACTCTCATCAAAATTTGAAGTTGTTTGCTATAGACACATTGCAGGAGATCATAATGTTGTTCATGCTAGTCATGTTGAAAACCTTCATGTAGAGAGACAACCTAGAGTGGATGATCTGTTGGGATTAATGGGAAGTAGTATTAAGAGGGGAGGTGTGAATCAGTACCTCTAAAAATTTTAACACTTTTCACCTTTCTTCATTAGAAATCAATCTTTATTGTATTAGCGACCAAATCTGATGTTCTTTCTTATGTATGTAATATCAATTCATAATATTAATTGTATACAACATTCCTAGAAATATTCATGAAAGTAATAGACACATAATGCAAGATATGATATCACAGAAAAATCATGTTAGGAAGTAAAAACTGCGGTGGGGATGGCACCCACAAATCTTCTTCTCCTCCTCCTCCTCCTCCTCCTCCTCCTCCTCCTTATTCTTCTTCTCCTTCTTCTCCTCCTCCTTCTCCTCCTCCTCCTCCTCCTCCTTATTCTTCTTCTTCTCCTTCTTCTCCTCCTCCTTCTCCTTCTCCTCCTCCTTCTGCTTCTTCTTCTTCTTCTTCTTCTTCTTCTTCTCCTCCTCCTCCTCCTCCTTGTCCTGCTCCTCCTCCTCCTCCTCCTCCTTCTTCTTCTTCTTCTTCTTCTTCTTCTTCTTCTTCTCCTCCTCCTCCTCCTCCTCCTCCTCCTCCTTCTTCTCCTCCTTCTCCTCCTTCTCCTTCTCCTTCTTCTACTCCTTCTCCTACTCCTCCTTCTCCTCCTCCTCCTCCTCCTCCTTATTCTTCTTCTTCTTCTTCTTCTTCTTCAAAGTGCACAACAAGAATACTTAGAGATATTCAATCTCTTCCCCAACACCTCAACCTTAGTTTGGGCACTCTCCTGACCCAAACACAAGACCCAAGGTTAAGAAACAATTTTTCAATTTGTAACTTGATAAAGGGTATATGAATCTACCCTTAGTTTTACTATTTATTTGGGAAAGTTATTAGTTGTAGTATTGGCCGAGGAGCTCGTTCAATGAAGGGCTTGGCACATACTGTTGCTCGGCACATATTGTTGTTTTCCATGTGTCGGGAAGTTAGGATCCTAAGAGGGAAGTACCATAAACAATAGTCTTGTATGAAATCCATTGTTGGACTTCTGTCATATTGGTCATGAACAAGGCCTAGACAAAGTCATCTAACTCTACTCCAGCACCACTTGACCCTCACTAAGTATACAGACCTAATTACCTAGATTAGGCTTGGTTTACATCTTTGGTGCAGAACCAGAATAGGAGTTCTCTAAGACTGCTTTTACAATAATATCTCTAACTTATACAAATAAATTTGAATTTTAATTTAAACAACTGGAACAGAAGGTAAACTCACAACAATATAAAAATATGTTACTAGTTTTGCAAGATGGGTTCGTACAATGTCATAGACATTCAGAATGCTCATAAAATGGTTCTTCTTCCTTAAATAACTCATCAAGCTGTACATCACTATCTCTCTCTTTCTAAGGGAGCATTTTTAAACATCATTCCACCAATTCAACTGCCCCTTTGAGAGTTGTAACCGATGGAATATGAAGAGACACTATCTCAAGCAATTTTTGAAAAGTTGCTCGAGCAACATTTTGATGACAATGCAACTTTTGATAGAATTTTGGAAATATTGCAAGAAGACAACAAAACTGACCCCAAAGACTTAGGAGGGAATCTAAACATGAAATTACCTTGGATTAAGGTTCAAAATTATCAAAATGAAACATAAATACTAAAACACCAAAATGACACGATCTCTGCTCTTAATGGCTTAAGGAGACATGAAGGTTTATAAAGGACCTTATGACCCTTAACCTTAAAAAGTAGACCAATATCTTATATTAGGATGATCCTAGGGATGCAATCCTTTATTAAAAACACAACTTTTTCTAACACCTAAACTCCAGGATGTGCCCTGCACCAATACATGTGTTGGAAGGGAGACCCATAATAGGTAATGCATTCTCTAGTGTTATTGGCGGGCTCAATAAATCAATGCAATGATGAACATATGATTCAACCTCAAATATGTAGGCAAGCATTAACATGCCCAACAATGCAATTTTTGTTTCACTTTTAATTTTCCATTACACATAATGTTTAAAAGATCCGTGAAGGCCTCTAATCCTTTTGCAATCACCCAGAAGTTGATATTTATTAAAAATTAGAACACCTAATTTTAATTATTTATTAAAAATCTCTCATTGCCTGTGTTTCAGGGAAATCAACATCTAAGTAAATATACCTATACTAGTTCAATGAAGAGAGATAAATCTTTTCTTAGATTTAGTTCTACCATTTCAAACTAGCTTCATTTCACAACATTTTAATAATTACGAGGTATTTTCAATAACATGTCAAATTACGATATTTCTATAAGAATTCAATTAAATAAATTTTAAATAGAATTCAATTATAATTATTTTAAAACATTTTTTAAATTAGAAAAATAAATAGAGTTAAAAAAATAAAATTGAACATAAACAAGGTGTACTCTAACATTGTAGAAATATAGGCTTTTCACAACTAATATTGTTGAGATGACATGTGGATCAATATCTTTGGTCGAGGGAAAGAAATCCATCTTGGCAGTAAAATTATTTTCTTTCAACCACACATATCAAACAAAATGGTTCCTTAGGGAGTTCAGACCATGGCAAACAATTGTTCCTTGGTGGAATGAAAAATGAACCTTTGTATAATGCTCTCCTTTTTGTTTGGAGTGCATAAGTGTCAATGGTGAATTTTCAGATCTTTCGCTAGGCGAGCTTGTCAATAGCCCGACTAGGGAAACACGAGGTTCATGATGTTTAACTTGTAGGAGGGGATTGGTCAATGAAATCCAACACCTCAATGGTGTCTAGTAGACCCTCGAAGAACTTGGTGTACGAGCTGGTGAATATTTGAATTCATTTAAATGGATTTTGAACACATTATGCAGAGAGTGTTTCAGTTGCCAAAGAAATAGACCATTTAGGGTTTGGTGTTTTACGGACACCTCTAGAGCCTAAGACCTAGAAAATCCTTTGAGTCTTTTTAAAGGGTATTTAGATCATAGCTTGGTTTGAGGGGTTGTATAGAAGTTTCAGACAAGAAAGCTAAATCCTTAAAAAATAGGGCTAATAGAGACCTAATTACTTCTAGCCCTTGTTAATAGGAAGTATAGGTAGAGATGGAGAAATGAACCCAAATTCTTGATAGAGGTTGGGATTGTGACCTCAGATGACTAAAGAACTTACCCAAACTCCTGCAACGTAGTGAATAGGGTTAGAGTGTTACAAAGATGGCTTACCTTTTTGAGCTCTATGGACGAATATACTACAAGAACCAATCCTTGATAGGAATATTGAAGGAGTGGGCTAGAATTTTTGTTTTTGAAACCCTCCTAGGATCCTAGTGATCAGGGAAACCCCAAGGAAGTCTTATGTGACTTGTGTTGAACTAGAGCTTAGTTCAAGGTGTGACAATCTCCCTATCAGATTGGTATCAGAACCCTAAAATATTTTTTCTAGAGAGAGTGTCTTGTATGTTAGAAAGAGATCTAGTTGAGGAAACCAACATGGTGACAAATACCGAGTTAGCCGAGAAGGTGGATGATCAAGAGTTGGATAATATACTCTTGAGAGAAAGAATAGACCAATTGGAACAAAAATAAGATGAAGTAGAGAAGATAGAATGAGTTAGTGGCAAGATAGATGAACAACAGGGAGAGGGAAAATCAGTAGTAGTGGAAGATGAAGTTCCAGAGCCTGACCCCATTATTCAAGAAGAGCCTTTCTTAACAGAACTGAAATCCATGAGTAGAAAAGCTCTAGAGGGTACATACCTCTTTTTAGTTGCAATATGGAGTAATAATTTGTGATGGAATGGATTGACCGATTGGAGAATCATTTTGATTACATGTTGGGGTGAGTGAAGCCCCAAAAGTTAGAGTAGCCAAATCAAGATTAAGGGGGGCTACTTTGACTTGCTGGAAATTTGTTCAAACTGAGAGGGAGAATGAAGGTAAGCTTCCTATTTCTACTTGGAAGGGTATGGTGTAAAAATAAAAAGAAGCCTGTATGTCAAAAGACTATCAGATTCAATTACACAAGAAAAGACAGAACTTGAGACAGAGGGAGCTTGATGTGAACTCTTAGGCAGAGGAGTTCCAAAAATTGTGTTTGAGGTCCAGGGTTCAAGAAGATGAAAGTCTTAGAGTGGCAAGGTATCCCAATGGCTTGAGATGAAATATTCAGTAGGAAATAATTTTGTTGAGCCCTACTACTATCCACAAGTGTTATTAGCTAGCACTTAATGTAGAAGAGAAAAGTAAGAAGAAGCAAGAATCAAGAAGTAGAGGTAGAGGCCGAGGAAGAGATAATAGAGGCCATAGGGGATGTTTTGGTGAAATTTTTTTTGACCAAAGGGCCCAAGTAGAATCTAAGCTCACAGAGCAGAGTGCAAAGACTAGTGGATCTTTTAAACATTATGTGCAATGGAAAACTTAAAAGTGAGACAACAATTGCATTGTTGGATGCGTTAATGCTTGCCCACAAATTTGAGGTTGAAGCATGCATTCATCATAGCATTGATGTCTTAAGCCCACCAATAACTATAGATAATGCATTAGTTACCATGGGTGTCCATTCCAACATGTGTATGGTTGATGCAGTTGAACCATTTATAATTGTCGTAAAAATATTTTTTGTTTAGAAATTTACGATTAAATCCACAGGTGATTTTTCTTAAAAAAAATAATTTAACAAGTAAATACTTTTTGTTACGAGTTATAGAGAAACATTAAAATTGTTTCATCTCATTCATAGATCATTGTGTTTCATGCACCTCCATCACTATTCATTTTATTTGATTTTCCTTCATTATTTTTAATCTTAGTTTAAGCAAGATCTTAGATCCAATACTTAATTTCAATATTGAAAATGTTACAGCTTTAAAGGAGAAATATCTTTGTCCGTCCCTCAAGAAATTTTGTCTAGCGATGAAGTGCAAGTTAGATAAAAAGATATCCTTTATGATTTTGTTATGGAGTGAACTAGAAAACATTATCCTAGAAAAATAGATCTTAACTATAGTAGAAACAAGATTCCATCTATAATAGACTTATTGAAACCTAATCAACTCATATTATATAAAAATTAAAATATACTCTTATCACAGTCCAATAGGAAAATTATTTATTTATTATAGCCCCGTAAGAAGCGTAGTTCATTTGGAGCATTGCTATTCTAACATGCTTTAGTACAGATGCAATAAACTGTGAAATATCTGTAAACGACGCATCCCCCATCGTCGGCACGATCATAACGTAAGCACGTATCATGACAGCCAGTGGTCAAAAGATCGCAATCCCCATAATAATAACCGCTACAAAATGCGCATTGGCCTGGAGGCGGACTAATAAAATTGGTATCTGTTTAATTACGTACAAATTCCAAATTAGTATTTAAGAATCTAATTAGTAAATCAATATTCATTAAAGAGAAGAAGAAGAAAGCATTTTACCACACGCAAAAGCGGTAGACGAGACGAGCGACAAGAAGAGCACGTATGCGTATACC
Organism: Thuja plicata; assembly: GCA_018584345.1. Lineage (NCBI taxonomy): Eukaryota > Viridiplantae > Streptophyta > Pinopsida > Cupressales > Cupressaceae > Thuja > Thuja plicata. Next base: position 1,860,041 of record MU225477.1, read on the forward strand.
TTCGCCATTTGTGGAGTCAGTTATCTATTCTGTGAGAAAAAAAGTTTAATCCTACTTCTATTTATAGTCGACGCAGGCAATTTATTTATTTGTGAAATCTCTGGTTAGTTGACTTTCTACCCAACTCCAAAAAACAGGTATTTCGTTATAATCGAAGCAGGTAATTTATTTATATGTAATCTATATATACTCCAAAAGAATAACTTCTAATCGCTCGTTAGTTGACTTTCTACCCAACTCAAAAGTCAACTTGCACTTGGGTATCATCGACTGTCGATGACAATGTATTTAAAAATAGTAAGACTGACAATGATAATATAAATTAATATACTTCCACTTGGGTATCATCGACTGTCACCGAATATATATCAAGCATAGTCGATGAGAATGTATCAAACATAGTCGATGAGAATATGATAATATAATGAAATAGTATATCAAACATCGTCTATGGGAATATGATAATATAAGGTAATTTATTCTTAAGCTATCCAAATTTTGATAATGGGAGAAAGTTTATTCAGAAAGAAAGTCCTATTATAAGAATATTTATTTTATTTTATTTTCATTATCTCATAATATAATAATCTTTGAACATCTTTATGTAACCTTTTGTAATGGGTTTCAGGTCTTCTCAAAACCAGTTTTTGCCTTTAATTCCATTTTACATTTCTAAAAAAATGAAGGTCTTACGATATTCTATGTAACAACTACATGTTAACGAAGTTATCCCTCGCGACTTCTCCTCCCTCTCTCCTATATGATTATATAATGCATATTATTGAATATTATGAAAGTAGCTAGATTTTTTTTTATGCCTGTCATGATTTGTTAATGCATAAACAAAGTGGCTGCAACTATGATTCAAATTTGACAATTTGACAACACTAGAAGGTAGAATAATTATTATCTTTGTATCAAATCCAAGTACCAACTTTTGTAAATATGAATTATCATGAATCTAATAGAATAAGGGATTCCATAGGGCTAAGAAAATAGAATCTAAAGAGAGAGAAGGACCTATCATGATATTGTCTTGCGCAAGGAAAATATATATTTATATCCATTCTATATTAGATAGGCGTATTCACTTGACAAGTACGAAGAGCTTACAGGCATAATAATTATGGCTACGTTGCGAAGTCAACCAGCTATTCTTAAACATGGGCAACTTTATTAAAACACAATGATCATGGAATTCACTGCAGATAAGTAAACTGCAACACTAAGATATTAGAGGTCAAAAGGGTAGTGATAGCCATGATCATGAAGACAAGGGTCTAAATAGATATGTACATAGGTAACACAAACAAAGTAGTGTTTAGAGATGCGGTACATAGGTAACAAAAACAAATAAGACATGCGAAAGGTGTGAGCAGTTGTCATTCAGTAGGTATGAATTTAAGCAAAGAACCATCTAAGTAACTCAATTTCTGATTCTCATAACTGAATGCTTTGCATTCAGTAGGTATGAATTTAAGCAAAGAACAAATCTAAGTTTTAGCCTGTTTGTTTTCAAATCAACAGTATGACATGCCGTTTCTAAGCCACCCCTACCATTCTATTAACTCCACTTCTCATTGCCTCGGCTCATGTTCGTTTCTCCTACGCACCTCCATGAACCAATCGTTAGCAACCGTTACCTCCATTTGTGTTCTTTTAATATATAAGAAGGGGTACGAAGGATCGCCAATCTTCATTGCGTAACTATTCACATTCCTACATCATTAATCATTGTAATTGAGATTATAATACATTATGTATAGCAGTTATTTATCTTCTTGTAATCCACATAGCTACCACACTTCATAATAGTACTAGGTTATTTATCTTCTTGTAATCCACATAGCCACCACACTTCATAATAGTACTAGTTTTTTTTACTTAGAATTTTTTTCTTAGATCGGGTTGGTTACAATGTTCAATATACTTACACATGATTACAAACTCTCAAATATGGACTATTTCACATTTCTCTATATTTGCATTGATATTTGATGTCATTTAATCATCAATGACATGAACATTGCCTTCAAAGTGATTGGTTCTAGATAAAAAGAATAAGATAGTTCAATAAAAAAAAAATTACTAGGAAGATCAATATTTGAAAATTAATTTAGGAAGATTAAGTTAATTGGCCAATATGGAAAATTCTAACATAGAAGATAACACAAGAGAGAGATGAAAGATACACTCTCAAGAAACAAGAATATCAACAGAGTAATAGAGGGAGAATGAAAACGAAAGATAATAAAGATAGAAGCATATAATAGAAGAGACCAATTTATAGGAAAGGGCTTAAGGGTCATTCCATATTCAAGGAGATAATTTTCAAGAAGGGGTTTAGGGTCTCATCCCTATTCAAGGGGGAAATTTGTGAATGATAACAAAAGTGATCCCATGAAGATATGGGAAAAAGCATCACAAGCTAGGGTGAGACACAACTTAAATGACAAATGAAAGGATATAGAACAAAACCCTAAGGAAGGGAAAAAATTGGATTGCATAAGAGGTGGTATCTAGAGGTGGAATCTATAAGAGAATAGATAGCTATGGTTTTCTCGAAGAAGCATTAAGAGAATGCATCATAGAGCTACAATATCAAGCCATAATACATAAGTTTTGGAAATCATATATTTCACTTATAGATTTGAATAGAGGGATAAATGATAACTGGGAAGATGTAAGAGATGTAGGTTTATTAGACAATTCTTAAGGGCTTTTCATAGTCATTATCATATCGAAAGAGAGTAAAGAAAAAGATTTTAGACAAAAATGTTGGTTTTTTCAAAAAAATTGACTACATATGCAAATTTGGTCTCCCGACTTCAATATGAAACATCGAAATATTAAATTTATTCGCTCTTGGATATAGGAAAATATTCTTCCCATAGAGTGTAGGGAATAAAAAATATTAGTTGTTATTGGAAACATTAATGAATTGATGGAGAAGGCTACAAAATTATCCTTTCTCCTCATCAAAGTACCTATAGAGTCTCCCCTAGACAAAATAGAGTTCTACTTCTTCTTAAATTATTTGATAACCATCTTTATCAGATGATCCAAACAACATTTCAAGCAAGTTGATGTTCTCTGGTTTAAAAATTGTTGTTGCAAGAAGCTTACCAACCCTTGTCTCTTTTATCACCTTCAAACTTGGGGGGGAAGTTTGGAAAACTTTATCAACAAAAGTGGGTATCCAAAATTTGGTAGATGCCCCTTGTATGATTCTTTTGTCCTAAATAAATTCATATCTTTTGAAATATTATATAGTGTTTGAGAAAGGAATATGATTAGAACCAAAGTTGATAGTGTTCTTGTAATTAGATAGAGACCTTGGAAGCTTTTGAAATCTATGCTTAGATATTTTGGTAAGTTAGAACACATACTAGAAGAGACTTTGATTTATTTGCCTTGAATCTCTTGATTGAAACCAAGATCTAAAAGATTTAAAATCACTTAAGAAAAGTCTTTCACTATTAGAGAAGCTTTAGGAAAAAACTACACCAAAAACATCACAAACATATAATCCTTCAAATAATTTTTCAAATAAAATAAAAAGTAGATAAACTACCTTGTTTATCAGTAAAAGGCCCTTGGGCCAAAATTTTTATTATTCATAAATTAAAATTATGTACAATCCCAGCTCATTGGGTGCACCGATAAGAAAGAGCATGGATGAGAAAAACTCTGGCCTTGCCCCTTATATAGTTTACAAAGTAATGTAAAATAAAAGAACATATATTATCTTAGTAGCATCTTCTTCCTTTTTTTATTGTTAAAATATGTATCATAATCCACCTTCCAATCTTCCTCTATGATTCTTTTCGGACCCTTTTTCTTGGAACTCACATACGTTCTTGCTTTTGGGTAAGATCTTTGTGAGTATTTTTTGTAAGAATCAAGATAAACTTTAGGTGAAATATTATTATATTAGCTATCTTTCCAATATGAGTTCCTTATTAGCTTTGTTACAAGTTGGAAAATACTCAAGCTAGTTTATTGAATTCAAACTAAACCTTTTTATTGTCATTTAAAAATTCAAACATTGCAATTTAACATCCAGGCACCTTCATTTCAAATACTAATGTGTTTGCCATTAATTAAAATCAACAAGTATTGAAAAAATCCTTAGGTTACTAAATATATCATATTTTTTTATCATATATACATGGATTTGAGAGTAACAATCACCCATTTAATCATGAATTAGAGATAGCATAACTTAATAGCCTATGTTGGATAGGAGAAGCCATAAAAGTTGCATGAAAACAACTATAACTAAATGTCAACTAATAAAAAGACACATTATCATTCAGGGCAAAAAAAGGCTTAGAAGATGGAAGCCTTTATGTTTTATGGCCTTTCCCTATCATCATAAAATCAAGTCAAGGCTAAAATCACAAGATGAGACCATTAAATCCTATAGAGAGACATAAATCATAACCATAACAGCTAAAGGGTGATTAGGGAAAAAAAATAAGAACCAAATCTAAGAGAAAATATCCTTCAGCTAAGGGGAGCTTAGAAAGCAATTGATTCAGTCAGCTAAACAATTCATAAATATATTCTGATTAAACTTATAATGTTAATTCATCTTCTTTTATCCATTTCTCTTAAAAATGTAGTTAAAGATTATTAGTAGAGTTTTTTCAACTTATTTATGCATCTAGATCCATTAGTGGAGAAAAATTGAGAAATTCTTCATGAATTCTAAACTTCAAACTGACCCT
>MU225477.1:1864949-1883005 GCA_018584345.1 Thuja plicata
TATATATATATATATATATATCTGTGTGTGTGTGTGTGTTAGATCATATATATGCTAATTCATTCCAATCTTGATTCTTGTATTTCAAAAGAAAGGATAGAGAGAAAAATACCCTCTTAACCTGTCTATATAAAATTGTTCATATAAATTAAGGAAAATGAGCTCAACCAAAGATTTTTAAACATAATTAGCCATAAATGCAAAACAATGACATATAATATTCAGATGATAAATGGCCCTGAGGACCTTTATTTGGAAGCCAAAAATTTTAGTGTGTAACAACAAGATAGAGGTCCTCTTGGAAATGGTATATCAAAAAGAAGATAAGTCCATATCTAGATAAATATTTCCTTATGAAGCCCACTTTAACATGTCTATATATAGAGTTGCTTGACAACATTTTAGCAACTTTCAAATTTAAATTAGAATGGGAGGAGCAGGAGGAGTTGGAGGAGCGAGAGGAATCTCAAATTTGAATGTAGGCAGGAATCAGAGTTCGCAAGAGTCAGATGTTGCTATGGGAGCTTGTGATGGCGACCCTCTAGTAGACCAGGAAAAGGAAGACACAACAAATAAGGATGGGGTCCCATGTGACAGATAGAAGAATCTAGGTAAAAAGGAGGTGGGGTCAAAAAGGCACCTCTTAGAACAATCAGAGGCTCTACATTGCGACAAGGAGGATTCAACATGCCATCATCCTTAGTTAACTTTATTCAGGATCAAACCCACAGGAAAGTCCCTCTTTCCGGTTATAAAAGAACTTTCTAAAAAGAAAAAGGGAAAGTATGTAATTTCATTACCAGATGAACTGATTGACCACAATATTGCTACTATGTCTCTCACTTTGGTGGGTAGATTTGCTAGATCTAGGCCAAATATTGATATAGTCAGATCTTTTGCTAAGAAAAACTGGAACCTAAAGGGCCAGGTTGAAATAAAATCCATGGAAAAGGGTTTTCTATCCTTGAGTTTTCTTGCCAGGAAGACTATTCCAAGATCCTTTTTGCTGGGGTGTGGGCTATTGGGAAATCTTCTCATCCTTTGAAGAGGTGGTCTCCTAATCTGGATCTTAATGCATCTTTTTATACCCAAGCCCTAGTTTGGGTTAGGCTCCCTAAGCTCCCTCTCGAGTTCTTGTTCGAAGATGTCTTTGCTGGAATAGCGAGATCCTTTGGAGAGCTTGTTTCGATTGACCCAGTGACAGTGGATAGATGATGCCTTACCTATGCTAGAATCTGTATATGAGTGGAAGAGGGGAAATATATGCCAGAGGTCATAGAGATTCACTCTAAGTTAAGAAAAATATTACAGAAACTGGAATATGAAAGCGTCCCTTTTACTTGTTTTCATTGCAAGAAGGCAGGGCATATGGCCAGGAAATGCCAAGCTCTAGCAAAGGAAAAATCTAGGAAAGCCCAAAAGTCAAGGGAAAAATTGAAGGATCAATTTCTTGAAGTCTCTAACTTGGAGAACCCCCAAAATGCTTCTCTAGTTTGGAGGAAAAAGGACCTATCACCTGAGATCCCTTTTTCGAACAAACAAGGGGAAGCAGATGCGCCCACCAATGCTCATAGAGGAACCCATTCAGTGCTCTTCCATTTTTACGCAGTGCTTGGAGCTATTGCCTTTTGAGGTAGCTGAACCTATTTCAGAATGAACCATCTTTAAAACATTGGATGATCAGGGCTATGAAGAAGGGTCCCCATCGTCCTTCTCTTCGTTGGCCCTGAGATCCCCTGAACCTTCATGGGAGATCAGGGTTTTCTTGCTAACGCATAACATCCTGGCGAGTGAGAACACTCATGTGTCACCTATTCATGAGTTGGAATGTCAGGAGCATGCTTTCAAAATGGAAGCACTTTTAAATTCGGTTACTCCTGGGTAGTTCACAAAAATTGAAGAACTCTTTGCTAAACACAAGGAAGGGAAGGAGGGTGATTGGACTATAGTTAGGAAAAAAAAGAGCAGCAAATAACCTTCCTCAGTTTCTCCAGTAGTAACCAGGAGCAAGAAAAAAGATGATTTGGGTGTTAAAAAAAAACTTCAGGGCGGAAAAAATTGAGCCAGATCTGGCAAGAAGAAGTCTGTAAGAACATTGCAGATTGAACCCAAAAGACTATCTAGGCAGCCTGTACCTCCATTTATAAATGAGGATAATATCCTGGAATGTTCATGGTCTGAATGGGCCATATAAGAAGGATGTAATTAGGAATATGACAAGGGATCATAGACCCAATGTCATGCTAATCTAGGAAACTAAGATCAAAAAGGATAAACAAGAAGGCATTAAGTTTTGTAAGTCTATGGATAGGGTTGCTACGAGTTTGGAAGGTGCCTCTAGAGGTTTGATGACTCTGTGGAACTCTTCTCTCATGACAGTCGATATTGTCTATAGACAAGGTAATGTGTTGCTTCTGAATCTCACTAATATTAAGAATAATGAAAGTTGGTGTATCATGAATATCTATGATCCTAATTCTAAAAAAGGGCAAAGATATTATTGGGATAAACCTAGAAATATTTTATCCATGCTAAATCTTTCTAACACTCCTCTTAAAGAAAGGGACAAACGGGGTGGGATAATCCCTGATCTAGAAAGGAGGAGGGATCTCATGGATTTTATAAATTATCAAGCCCTCTTAGATGTGGATCTTCAAGGTGTGAACTTCACCTAGAGCAATAGGAGAACAGGGAAAGAGTGTATCCAAGTTAGGCTGGACAGAGCTTTGATCATGATTGATTGGCTAAATTTACACAATAGTAAACTTTCTGCTCTAGTGAGGATTGGGTCGGATCATTCTCCCCTATCTCTTATTCTTGTCCTGATTAATAAGAAAAGAAACTTCCCCTTTAGATTTGAAAATATGTGGACCACACATCCTAATATAAACAACAATATCTTGGAATGGTGGAATATTGATGTAAGAGGATCTGCTATGTTCAGGGTAGCCAAAAAGCTTATAATTGTAAAGATAAACATTAAGCCCTGGAAAAAGAAGGATTTTGGGGACATTTTCTCCTCTAAAGAGAAGGCCATTTCTAACCTCGGTCTTATCCAAGAGGAAATCCAGATAGACGGGTATGATGAGAATAACCTGAATCAAGAAAAACTTCTCATTTTGGAGTATCATAATGTGATTGGTAAGCAGAAGATGTACTAGAAACAGAGATCCAAATCCATATGGTTGAGGGAAGGAGACCAAAATACTTGTTTCTTTCACTTATCCACCATGAAAGACAGGGCAGCCAAAAGAATTAGTAGCATCAGAATGGGGAACCAAATCTTCCAGGATGATAAAGGCATCTCTTCAGCTATTGTGGACTTCTTTAACTCACTTTTTTATAAATAACTTCACCTCTCTGATCAGGAGAAAGAGGACCTCTTGAGAAACATCCCCACTATCATTATGGATTTCCAAAACAAAGAATTGCGTTCTATTCCTAATATTGATGAAGTGAAAATCCCTGGAATCTCTCTCAGGCTACAAGGCCCCAAGTCCTAATGGCTTTCCCATATTTTTCTTCCACAAGTACTAGGAAATTGTCAAAATTTATGTGGTCAAAGATGTGTAGGAATTATTTATATCCAATAATCTTCTCAAAGAAAACAACGCTACTTTTTTGGTTCTTATTCTGAAAGTCTCGGGGGTGGACTCTATGGATCTCTTCAGACCCATTAGCTTATGTAACTCGTCCTACAAGATTATTTCTGAAGTCATTACTATCAAAACTCTTCATGTGCTCCCCTTCATCATCACTCACAAATAGTTGGGTTTTGTCCCTTGTAGATATATCCTAGACTCCATTATCGCGGTGCATGAAGTGATCCATTCTTTAAAAGTAGGTAAGAGGGAAGGATTTCTCCTAAAGATTGATCTGTCTAAAGTCTATGATCAGATGGACTGGTATTTCCTGTTGAAAGTATTTGGAGCCTTTGGCTTTAATAGTAATTTATTCATTATCATCCATCAACTCATTTCTTTGACTTCTATTTTTTTCTTGGTTAACGGGTCTCCTTCTACCTTCTTCAAATATTCTCGGGGCCTGAGAAAAGGGGATCTCATGTCTCCTATCCTCTTAATCATCTTGGCTGAGTACTTGGGAAGATCAATTTCTGCTCATAAGATTTCAGGGGAACTTAAATGTTAGTAATAACTGAGAGGGGGTGGGGGGGTGAATCAGTGGATTCAAAAATTATCCTTTAAACTTTAACCACCAATCAATACACCTTATATTATTAAGTCCCTACAAGATGCATGCCATGAAATATTAATAATGAATTAACTATCTGTCAATTTTCCTTGTCTGTCCTTATTCTCCTTGATTACCGATAAGTAGTAAAACTATTTACTGATACTCAATAAATATGCAGAGTATACCAATCAATCCAAAAATGCATATGTGAAATGTAAAATAGTAAAGTAATAATCCATACACACATAACACATAGATTTTAACATGGAAACCCTGTTAAGGGAAAAACCATTGGGACTGGTACCCCAAATTTTCACTCTTCTGAAGTGAGGCCTGTTAGGATTCAACCCAGTTAAAGGTTACAAACACACTATTAGGTGTGACCTTGTGAGAGGATTTTATACATAGAGGTTGTCACTCAATATCTAGCATATATTTACTACCATCCTTGAATTAGCCTCCTTCTTAGACTGTCAATAGGATTTATGTTCAAATCTTTCTACCATACTTGAATCAACCTTCTTCTTAGGCTGTCAATAGGCTTTATGCAATTTCAATTCTACTTTCATGAATCAACCATTTTGGCACTCCTTGGGATGTACCTCAATATATAAAAGACTATTAAGTCATGCTCTGTTAAGGGACTTGATGCTTCAATGGTTAAACTGAAACATTATGACCTATTTCTAATGCAACTTGAATTGCAAATTTTTGGATCTTTTTAGGTACATTACCTCCCTAATAAATGTATCAATTCTATTCTCTGTGCTTCACACTTTCTACTCTGTGATGTTGTTCTTCACTCTTCACCGGTGTCTACAAAATTCTTTAGCTCTCCTTTCTTCTTCACCCATTTCTCTTCAGCGTCCTCTTTCTATTCACTCCTCTTCCCATGTATGTGATTGGAGAAATGAATTATGCTTGTCTCTTATATAGACATAATATTCTTTTTTCTTGATTCTCGGCGTGAAAAACAATCCAGCCAATTCGATTTAAAGCTTTAACTCCTGATTTATCTCGTAGTTATCTTCTTGCCAACTGTACAAATATTCTTTAAATCAATTACTTAACTCTGGTCAAATAAAACAAATAAACAACCAGTTAAGTCTATCCTTAAGCTCTTCCAGCTAGATATTTTTTTGTTTTCTGAACTCTCTGTTCTGTTGGTCAACTCTGTAGTTAGTTGTCGGTGATAACTGCCAGTTCAGTCGATGTGACTCTAGTCAGCTTCGGGATCTCCATCTGTCGGCTATCCTATTATTTTACTTCATTGGGTATCACTATGATTTTGCTTCATTGGGAAACATTGTCTTCTTCTCGTCAGGCATCACTGTGACTTTTTCTTTGCCTTTACTGATGGTGTGCACTCCGTCGGTGTTGTCTATCACTTAGTGAATACTTGACTTCTATGCATTGTTGAAAACATAATCTCTGTTCCATTCATTCTCTGAAGTCTTTGGCATTATGTACATGACCATATAGATGATATCAAGTTGACATCAATGAAAATAGAAACCATTAACTGATTTAATGTCTTGCATCATCTTTAACTTAATATTATCAAACATTCAATTAGTTACATGTCATCATAAAAGGCATCAGACCATCCTCTAGTAACTCCATTTTCTCTCATCAACAATTCCTTGACGACACCATATTAGGAGGGGAAGCCTCGATTAATGAGGTTAGAGTTTTTAAACACTTACTGGATTCCTATACCAAGGTCACATGCCAATCAATCAATTGGTGCAAGAGATCCCTCTTTTTTATAACCACGCCTAAGGCTAGACAAAGGAGAATGGAAGATATATTGGGGTGTAGCATTGGTTCCCTCGCCTCCACCTACTTGGGTCTCCCTCTTGGAGCTAAACCCCCAGAAGATTTCTAGAACAGGGTTATTGATAGATTCAATAGAAAATTGGCAGGATGGAAGGGAATTAATCTCAGTCAAGCTGGAAAGATTTAGTTGGTCAATTCCATACTTCAAAACATTCCCACTTATGCCCTTCACCTCTTTTCTATTTCGGATAAATTTGTAGATGCTATGGAAAAAAATCCAAAGAATATTTCTTTGGTCTGGGGAGGAAGAGCATAGGCGTTTCTCTTTGCTTGCTTGGGAGAAAGTTTGTCTCCCTAAAAGGGATGGAGGTCTGGGAATCAAGAGGATTGGGCCTTTCAATAAGGCGCTTCAAGCCAAATAGATTTGGTGGATTTTCCATGGTAAAGGGGAATGGAGGGATTTATTTGAGGATAAATACTTGTCCAATGCTTCTTTGAATTCTTTCTTTGAATGTGATGATATCTTGAAAGGATCATGTATCTGGAATGACATCCTCAATGCCAAAGATCTGGCCAAGTTAAAAGCGAAGTGGAAAACTGGAAATGGTGACACAATTAGATTTTGGAATGACAATTACATACTTTCTAGGGCCTTGAAAGATATAGATCACTTTAATTCTTGGAAGGAGGAATGCACCTTGCATTTTGGGGACATGGTTTGTAATTATAGAGTGGTAATTCTTGGATGGATCTGTCCTCTATTTCCTAGGATCTTTCTCCTTTACTCACTGCTCTAAATTCTATCTCTCTTTCCCAAAATTAGGATGCTTTGATTTGTGAAGGATCCCCTAATGGCTCTTTCACTATGGCCTCTACCTACTCTATTCAGTTGCATCAAGAAGCTACTCCTTTCTTGGCTAAAGCCTGGTTACCTGGCCTTATCCCTAAAATCAATGTTTTTTACTGGCTTTTACTTAAAAACCACATTCTCACTATTGATAACCTTATAAAGAATGGCATCCCTATCACCAATAGGTGTGTTCTATGTTAGAGCCAAGCTGAATCTGTGGACCACCTCTTATTTATTGTCCCTTTGTTAGGTTTCTTTGGCAGTTTCTCTTGTCTCTTTTTGGCTTGCATTGGTGCTTCCCTTCCTCTGTTAAGGACCTCTTCTCCCATTGGACCTTACCCTTCAAAAACACTGCCTTTCACAAAATTTTATCTTGGGTGATTCTTCACCTCTACTTGGGAATTTGGAAAGAGCACAATAACTGCATCTTTATGGACTATAGTGCCAATCCCAAAATCATATATGAGAAGATACACCATGCTCTTTTTGAAAATTTTGTTACTTGTAGGAATACTAATCCTTTTGTAGGTAATGATGACTGATCTAATGCCAAGAATAATATATATAAAATACAACACTACACTTGGAGTTTTCCTCCAGAAGGATGGGCTAAAACCAACTTCAACGATACGGGCAAGGGTAACCTAGGTAAGGTGGAAAGTGGCAGAGTGATTCGAAATTTCTTCGGCTAGGGAATACCTGCTGTCAGCCTTCCATTGGGAAAACAAACCAATCACTACATGGAAGATAATGCATCCCTCCAAGTGACTAAATTATCTCATTACTTGGGAATCAAAAAAGTTTGGTTAGAAGGTGATTCACGCAATATAATCAACTATCTTAACATGCATCACCCACCATCATGGCCTATAGCTAATATGATTGTGGAAACCCACTACCTCTTGAATAACTTTGATAAGGTTCATATATCCCACATGTTTAGAGAAGGTAACCAAGTAGCTTACGGGTTTTCTAACTGGGGAGTGAGAAGTGACAGGCAGACTCGCTAGCTTAATGGTGGATACCTCCCATGTGAAGCTTTGGATTTCATTTCTTATGACCAAATCCACAGGAAGGATGGATTTATTAACATTAATCATGATTGTTAATGATTTGAATGGTAATGAATTTTCTATTAATGGAAAGTATGAGATAGGATGGAAAGGCAATCATTTAGAGAGAAAAGGTTTGTGCTTCTGTTCAGCCTCCTTTCTGTCTGCGCTTATGTTTCTTGCGATGGGAGGGTAAATACATAGGAGGGAGCCTACTAAAGATTTTGAAAAATGGAGGAGGCATACCAAGATTTGGAACTACCTTCAAAATGATAGTTTTTCTACCTTCATCAAGAGGCTTCATAGTGGGAAGTCGTCTGTGATGAAAATGTTCGTCAAAAGTTGGAATGAAGGCAATATTGAGATTGAGGGAAGAAATTTTATGGTGACCGAGGAGGTAATCTCTACTGTTACAATTATCCCTATTGTTGGAAAGAAATTCTATAGAGACCAAAAAATTTTGAATTCAGCGATCAACAACTTTGTTAGAAATGAGGAAGAAAAGAAAGTGCTTACCAAAGTTGGCACCCGCTACCTTCTTGAAGGGCTGAAAATATTGTGGAGGTTTTTTTTAAGAGTCATCATCTACTACATCACGCCGGATACCAAGTTTGATAGAATTCAAACCTACCATTTTCTCCTCTTGAATAATTTTTGCCATGCCATGTAGGTATATATACCCTTTTATTTATATGATTATATAAATGATAACATCAATTGGTTTCAAGAGAAGTCCATAGCTAACCCTAACCTACATGAAGGCCTTTTTCCTTTAATATTTGAGTACTTTAAGGCCCAAATCCGTGGGAAGGAGGTGGCTTAGAAAGATGAGATAGAGGCCTCTAGTTCTGACTACATTCCTTCAGAGACAGAAGATAGTGAAGGTCTGCATTCTGAGGACTATGATGAGTATGAAAATAAAAAGAACAATCAAGGTTTATCTTCTAAGAAGTGTAGAGTTAGTCTGCAAACCATTAAAAAAGAAAAAAAAAGGTAACTCCTAAAAAATAGAACACCATAGTTATTTCTTCTAAGGAATATTACAATGATTCTCCCTTCTTTCAGACCACAATATGAAGAGGAATCTCCAGGGTGATTACCACAATACCAATAAGAATATTCCTTCTCCTCAGGACTCTCAACCCCAAAATATGGGGAAGAATGAAGGGTAAGATAGAGAGTTCTGATATTATATGGAAGAACAGGGGAAGATAATAGGATGGTGTGACTTCAATGTCAAAAATGCCAAAATGGGGATTACCAAAGAAATTATAAACCCCAAGGTCATTGAAGGTGAGGGAGGCCGAATTAAGTTGGATGAGCTTATCGACCCATCAATGGTTGTGCTTAGTGGTAACACCAGGGAGTTTGAGATGGACCTGCTCAACAACACCCATAATATCATGTTAGATAACTATAGGACAATTAAATTTCTATTCCACAAAGTGGAGGATCTCAAAAGAAGGGTTAATGGAATTGACAAGGCTAAAACTGACAGCAATACAAAGGAACAGATGAATGTGAGCATCAAAGTTCAAAAAATGGAGTATAATATGACTAGGGTAGAAGCTACCCTAAAAAACATAGCAGAACAAAGCTATAATATCCTTAAAGTGTCCAAAGAGTACACCAATACTTATCATCAAGAAGCTCAAGGAAAAATTAGATGGGACAGATGCTGCTAATTTGGATGTGAAGATTGAATAGAACATTGAGATGCTAACATGGAGCTTCTTGAGGCCAAGGCGGCCAACCTTATAATGGACTTATCTTGAGGGTCCCGGTCTTTTCTGCTATCCCTATTTTATTTTATTTTTTACAAGCTCTGTCTATTTTTTTCTCTAGCCTCTGTTGGCCTGTACTGTATTTTGGATACGTTTTATTTTAGACTGGGTATAAGGCTTTATTTTTAACTTAGTTTTGGGTTTCAGGGACCTTGTAAAACCTATTTTACTTAATAAAAAACATGTCTATATATAGAGATTGCATGTAATCCTTAATTACTACATCTAGTTGTCTAGGCTTTTATAATGTGTCATTTTTAATCTTAACCATTCAAAATTTAGATCTGATAGATTACAATGAATAATCGTTAAATATACTTTTTTTCTCATTCAATTAAGATTATATGAGTATCTTAAAAAAGAAACTAATATTAAATTCACTTGAGATAAATACATATAAAATAATGCCGATTTGGTAAAGCATAATAGATATTTATTATTCGAGAAAGTTACTTATCTATGGGAAAACTTATGCAAAAAATCCAATCCAATAAGAATGTAGGAAAGAAAATCCCTAAATATAAATTCAAAGGACTGATACTCATCTGACTCTACTGTAGTTTCATAGCTTTTAGAATCATAATCTTCCTCTTCTTTCTAGCCCCATGTACTAACATGATATACCTATATGCAATTCTCATACCAATTCTTATCCTGACGATTTCTGACGTGCATAAAATGAATTAAGAAATCTAGGTTCATCTTGATTAAATAGATAAACTACCTTTTTTACATTACAAAATTGAAAAAACTAGATAATTGAAGTTTTAACCATTAAGAATAAATTAAATATTTCTTATTATAATTTAATTATAAACTTACCATTGCCTTCTTTCAATTTAATATTTGAATTTAATGATATTTGAATAAAATAATATAATACAAATTCAAAGACTTACAAGTTGTACCCATGAAGAAACAAAGTTCAAATACTTACAAAATGAAAGCATCTACTTTACTACATTTTCCCCGCTATTGAATAACTGCATCGGCCATGCAAGAAAGCACAAACATACGGAATCTCCTCTAATATCGCATCAACACCTCTATTTTTTTTCTCTTTCAATAAAACTTCCTCAAACAAAGCTTGAGATAAAAATTGGTTCAATTGTTTTTAGAAAACTACCAATATATGAATTGTGGTAACCCACTTTATAGTTTCCCAAACCATTCATGATTGGCATAATTTACTGCGCAAAAACTCTTGAAGCAATATTAGTTGTGTAGATGTAAGTGAAAATGAGCACTACAAAGAACCACACTACAAAAACTATCTAAATCAAACTATTATGGATTCTCTCTTCTTCTAAATAGGAAAGAATATGTAATATTAAAATGTATTTTTATGATTTATAAATTTGAACAATATATAATCAAGACAAACATGGAGATGAGATTATAGCGAGCGTAAAGCACAACACAAAGGTAAAGTTGGAAGGATTAATTAGAATTTTGGTCATTTAAAACTCAATGCATATGAAAACAATTATAGAAAGAAAGGATAATGTGATACTAGAGGATGGTGACCACTTGGGCTGTGAGTTTTTTGTTCCTCTCTGCTAATTTTTCTTGATATCAAACGAACAAATAAGGTCACTTGATTAGAGTAAGTTGATCATTTCAATTAATAATCTTGCATCAATAGTTGGTCATTTCAATTAATAATCTTGCATATTCAGATACATATAGTGCATATAGTGATCATGCATATTGGTTAAAATATTACATATTGTGACTATCAGATCAATGGTTACATGGGAATCACATTGCATCTACATCATCTTTAAGACCATATTATGGATTAAACATGCATTCAGGTTGTGATTGATTAGTTTAGTATTCATATTATAATATGGTTATAATTTAGTATCACATGATCTACGCATATTAGTGCATCAATAAGTGAAACATATTTTATTAAGGATATTAAATAGATACACAAAAATTTGATCAATTGACGAGTTTGAAATAAACTTGGTTATCATATTTAGCACTCATAACTTTGAGAACATTCTATTTTGTGTGGACACACTCTCAGGTATATTTTAGATTATATAGAAAAGCATCAATCACTTGTTCATTCTGATTTTATTATAGTATGATTTAATTATGGTCACAAAGTGAATAGGGGTCAACATTATGACCGTGACATTTAAAGTTTTCTTATGAGGAATGCCTTTTCGTCAGATCCGTAGTAACCCTTCATGTATTTATATCATACTTAGTGCATTTGATAACATTAATGTCATTCTTATCTATATTTTAAATGATAAAAGATATTTTTTTGAATTAGTGTCTTTTCAACATTCATATCATAAAGAATAATTTGATTTTGGATTACAGTTTGAAACCGTAGTTCTCTCGATCTAGGGCACGATATTTCAGAGATCATAGGTTCTTGGAATGTAGTTTCCAAGATAGTTCTTGTAAGATGTCTGATGGAGATTTGGTTTGAGGGTTACAGATATGAAAATAAAATGGTATGAAATAGTATATGGGATTTGAGAAAGATTTGTAATCGAGGATTGAATTCTAGGCATTCATGTTTCATTACCTTTTGTTGTTTATCCTTCAACTATGATTAATCTTTTGTTTAAGGGTCCATTTATCTTTTGTTAAGAAGTTTTCACATGTCATGTATAATGTTGTTCAACATTATGTTTTTTATTTCTCTACATAAAAATCCTTATCGGGTTTGTTAAATATGAATTTGATTCAGGTCATCCTATCCAAGAGTCATTTGCATAATGTGTTTATTTTTTCTTGCGACATGCTTTTAATAGTTTTATTGTTTAAGTTTTAAACTATTAATATGGTTCGTTCTTTTGTTATAAGTCATCATACTCCAAACCCGACATTTGTTTTGATCATTATTTGTTTTTGTTATAAACCCTAGTCAAGGGTATAATAATTTTGATGGATGTAAAATGGTTTATTGTTACCTCTATGTGATCTCCCAATAATTCATGTCATTGTTTCATTCACATTAATTGTTTATTCATAACTGATGGTTTTTTTATATCTATGACCATGTAGTGTTGTCATTCAAATTTAGCTCTGAATGCTATCTCTTTGTCCCGTAATCAAGATGCCTTGATATGGGAAGGATCCCCAAATGCTACCTTCACGGTTTCTTCAGCCCACTCTTACCAAATGCAATAGGAAGCCAAGCCTTTTTGGGCTAATGTCTGGCTCCTTGGCCTTACTCCCAAAATTAAGGTATTCTTCTGGCTTTTTCTTCAGAATCATATTCTTATGGTCGATAAAATTTTAAAGAGAAGTCTTCTGATCCCCAAAACGTGTGTTCTTTGTAAGTGTCTGTCAAGCTTAATCTATGGACCACCTTTTCCTTCACTCCTCCTATGTCAGTTTTGTATGGCAGAAAATCCTCTCACTTTTTGGGTTGCAATGGTGTTTTCCTTCCTCTATTCAGGACCTCTTTTCCCACTGGTCGCAACCTTTCAAGAAAACTTATTTTCACAAAATTTGGACCTAGGCTCTCCCTTACTTGTTTTGGGGAAATTGGAAAGATTGTAACGATAGTATCTTCAGGGACTATAGTGCTCCTCCCAAAATCATTTTTTAGAAGATACATCATGCTTTATTGGAAAACTATGTTTCTTGTGGACGTACTAACCCTTTTGTAGGAAAAGACAACTCTGTTGATCCTAAGAAGACCAATGACAAAAGAAAGATTGCACCTGGAGCTACCCCATGGAAGGCTGGTTTAAATCAAACTTAGATGGCACTACCAAGGGTAACCCAGGAAAGGTGGGAAGTGGTGGTGTGATTTGAAATTACTCTTGTAAGGGCACTACTGCGATCATCCTCCTACTTGGTACACAAACAAATCACTATGTAGAAGCCAATGCAACCCTCAAAGTTACCAAATTAAACCATGATTTGCCGATCAAAAATATTTGGCTAGAAGGTGACTCTAGAAATATTATAAATTGCCTCAGCATGTTACACCCACCATTGTGGACTATCGCCAATATGATAGAAGAAACCCACATCCTTTTGAACACATTTGAGAAGGTACATATATCCCACATGTATAGGGAAGCCAACCAGGTTGCTGACTGGTTTTCCAAATTGGTTGTAAGGAGTGAAAATCATATTAGATGGATTCATGGAAGATATCTCCCATGTGAGGTGAATGGTTAAGTTGATTACGACAGAATCCAGGGAAAGGATGGATTTAATATTATTAATCATGGTAGTTATATTGTGCTTTGCAATGAATTTCCCATAAATGGAAAGTATGGGATCAACAGGAAAGGTTATGATTCCAAGTCACATTCAAAAACTTTGTGGGTGCCCATTCACTAAGTTAAAACTTACATTTTAAGACACATAAGAATAAAAAACTAGAATATCTCGATGAGAAATTGTCTGTTAAATTGTAATTTCCATTTTGTGAGACAAAGCTTTTTTTAGGAAATGGGTGGTGAAAGAGATAGAAGGGAGCCATCTTACAACTGTGAGAAATGGAGGAGATGAACTAAGGTCTAGAATTACCTTCAGCAAGGTAGTATTTCTGCTTTCATTGAAAGGCTTTATGGAGGGAAGTCTCCTGTGACTAAAATGTTTGTGAAAAGTTGGGATGAGGGTAGTGTGGTGATAGATGGCAAAAAATTTGTGGTCACTAAGGAGGTTATTTCCACGGTGACTAGAATCCCCATAATGGGCAAGAAATTTTACACGGATCATAAAATTTCAGACTTTGTGATCAGTGATTTCGTGAGGAATGAGGAAGAGAAGAAATCTCTCTTCAAAGTTAGGACATATTATCTTCTTTAAGGGTTCAAAACATTGTGAATATTCATCCTGAGGGCCATCATCTATTATGTCATACTGGACACTAGGTGCAATAGGATTAAAACCTATCACTTTGTTCTCATGAACCACTTTAGGCATGGTATTTAGGTTTCTATCTCATTCTACTTATATGCTTCTATTAATGAAAATATAAATGAGAACTTAGGGATAAAGCTATTTCAAACCTCACTCAGCATGAGGGCATTTTACTTCTTATTTATGAGCATTTCAAAGTTCAAATTATGGGGAAGGAGGTCGCTGAGAAAGAGGACAGAATGCATGTCTCTAGCTCTGATTATGTTCCTTCAGAGACTAAAGATAGTGAGGGTATGCACTATTAGGGTCAGGAAGATTATGACATTAAAAAGAATAATCTAGGCTCCTCCTCCAAGAAGTGTATTACCAGTATTCATACCACCAAAAAAGAAAAAAATGATGACCTCATCCGAAAAGCATACTACCACTATGATATCCTTTGAGGAGGAGTATAATGAAAATGAGGAAAGGATGAATACTGATAGTGAGGAAGAGATATCCAGTGCTAAAGGAAAAAAGAGAAGGTAGACTGCTATTGGGAAGTATCAAAACAAAAAGAGAAAGAAAAGGGATGATATCACCACCTAGAAGACTCCCAAGGACTAGACTCATAGAAAATCCCCTGGCTCTTTCCACAAGGAGAAGGAGAAGCTCTAGTATGAGAATTATGGCACTAATCATGAAATCTCATCTCCCTAGTACTCTGACCCCCACATCATGCTGAAAGAAAAGGGGTGGGACAATGATTATTGTTGCTACATGTCTGCGCAAGGGAGGAAAACAACTTGGCACAATTTTGATGTTAAAATAACCAAAATGGTGATAACAAGGGAAGTCATTAATCCCAAATTTATTTAAGGTGAGGATGGTAGGAATAAGTTGGAGGAGCTGATTGACCCAGCTATGGTTTTTCTCAGTGATAATTAGAGGGAAATTGAGGTGGATCTTCTTAATAATGCTAGGAACAACATGCTGGACAACTATAGGTCTATTAAGTGGTTATTCCATGAAGTGGGGGAGCTCAAGAATAGAGAAAAAGGGAATGATAATACCAATGTTGATATAACTATTGAAGATCAGATGTATCTAAGTACTAGGGTCAAAATCATAGAGGATAAGATGTTGAGGTTTGAGGCGACCTGTAAAATCATTACAGAACAAAGCTTCAACATAGTCAAAGCCTCTAATGAGCATACCAAGATCCTCATTGAAAAACTAGAAAATAAAGCTGAAGGGACTATTGCGGTGAATACAGGTGTGGAAAAAGAGAAGAAGACTGAAGAGGGAATGGTAAGAGGACAAGGGCTAGTGCTAAGAAGAAGAAGGAGAATGATACCCCAAAAGATCTCCAGAAGATAAAGGAATCTTCTTCTAAGATGGAGATCCTCGAATCCAAGGCAGGTTGCCTTATGGTGGAAATCTCCTGATTATGTTCCCTGGCTCTTTTGGATGTCCCTGTGTTGTTTGTTTTTCAGTATATTAGTTTGGTTGTGTTGTGGCCCTGTGTTGGCCTGTTTCATTATTTGTCTCTATTTTTTTTTGTCTAGGTATACTTTCTAATCTTTTTCTATGTTTTGGGTTTCAGGCAACTTGTAAAACCTATTTTACTTAATCAAAATTTTTTTTACCATGCGATCTATCTCAACCTTGTTGGAGATTTGATTCTAAACAGTTGATTGATTGTATGTTTGTCATTGATGACAAAATATAATATACATCAGTACTTCTATATGTACTTATCCATATGATGAAATGAAGACTTGCATGGATAGATACATGTTGTTGACATTTTTATTATGCTATGTTCATACACGCAGACCCAGATATGAAGTTTCAGTAAAGATATGTAATTCTGTTATTGGTGATTATAGTTTTGGGAGTATAACGGTTTAAGGCTGACATATGTGACATATTCTTGAGTTGTCCCTATCTTTAGGATATGCACGTGTATATTCATGATTAGTTATGAGTTGGTGATATTAATCCAAAGGCACCAAATGTGTTTCAAGAATATTGCAAAGTTATGGTTAAATTTGTGAAGCCGACTTAGTGAAGCAACACGTCTATTCAGTTTGTACTTGCACAGTTGTAATTATGCTTGCGTGGTTAGTAGAGCTAACAAGGATGTTATGAAGAGTTGTCTTACAGGTCCCATGATCTCATACTTTGAGAATGTACTTATAGAAGGTCATTTGAGAAGAGAAGAGTTACGAAATCCAGAGATAAGAAAAGCAGAGCAGAGTGTTAAAGCAATAGAGCTATATTTATCATATGTTGATAATATAGATAAGATTTTTGTAGTGCTTTACAAGAGGTTAAAGCATTGACACATAAAAGGAACTGATCAGACAAGCAGTGTCACAAACAACAGTTCACCTTGTTGATACAGTGTGTATCAAATAACTAGAAGGTTGTAGCCTTCACCACTTGGATACTCAGTCCTTGGATAGTGAGTCCACCACCCCTAATAGGGTTATTGTAAAAGACTCCTAATAGGGTTAGACCCTTAACCATGTCACTATACTACTGCATTGTAATGAACAACTCCTAACAGGGTTGAAAGATCTTTTAAGAGGGATTACTATAAATAGTATACTTCTTTGTGGGTGCTAATTCCCATCGGGGTTTTTACAATTTGGTTTCCCCGTAATCAAATTGTGTGTTGTGTAATGTGTTATCTGAATGTGCATTTACTTTGTATCAATCCAGATTAATAAGTATAATTAAAAGATAAAGTTGTTGATAACTGATTCACCCCCCCTCTCAGTTATCCCTAAATTATTCTAACAATTGGTATCAGAGCCAAGTGCCTTGGAGAGAAAGCCTAACAGCTTAAGGTAGATCATATGACATACTTCAGAAAAGAGAGTCCTAAGTTCAATGGAGCAAACTATCTGGATTGGAAGAACAAAATGATAACACATCTACAATCTATTGGCTTTGAGATCTTTGAGATTGCTACACAAGAAGTTGATATTCCATCTTTAAAAGACCTTGCAAAGGATGATGCTACAAACAAATAAAAGGAGGTATTCACAACGAATTCTATTGCCAAAGAAGCCCTTATTAGTGCCCTATCAGACAGTGAATTTTCTGAGATCAAGAGAGTTGACTGAGCTTATACCATATGGAAGTATTTGGAAGATATGTTTGAAGGAGACATCCAAGCAAAGAATGTGCGTAGAAAGACATGGAAAAAGAAATATAATAGTATTGAAATGTTACCTAAAGAAAACATTAGAGATTATAATCAGAGGATAAATGCACCAGTATCTGGAATTAGAAACAATGGAGGAGAAATTTCAGAAGAAGACATAATGGACAAGTTAATGACTACATTGACAACAAACTATGAAAGAAAAATAAACATTCTAGATGAGACCATGCACTTTTCTAAAGACTTCAAGAGAAATACTTTGATCAAAAAAATCTCTGCATTTGAGATATCAAGATTGAAGACTGAACCTAAGAATGAAACAGCCTTCAAAGCTTCAATCCATGGTAAGAAATCCTCACACATCTCTAGTCATAATGAGAATG
>MU225477.1:1883757-1912472 GCA_018584345.1 Thuja plicata
GACTATGTCATATCAATTTTGACAATATAGTAAAGATCAGTAATGTCAAGGCAGTTAGAGACCTACCAAGCATTGCAAGACCAGTTGACACAATTTGCAAGGAATGTGTTATGGGTAAACATGTAAGTAGTTCCTTCAGATGCAAGTAGACCTCAGTTGAAAACAAGTTGGACTTAGTGCATACAGATTTATGCGGTCCTACTCAAACAAGATCATACTATGGTGAAATGTACTTTATTTTGTTTGTTGATGATTTTTCTAGGATGATGTCAGTTGTGTTATTAAAGGAGAAGTCAGAAGCCTTTGAGAAGTTCAAAATATTCAAAGCTAAGGTTGAGAATGAATCTGGACTAAAACTAAAATGCTTAAGATCAGATAGAGGAGGAGAATTCACCTCTGACCATTTTAATGACTACTGTGAAGAACATGGAATAAAAAGGTAGTTGAGTGCCCCTAGAACACCTCAACAAAATGGAATTGCAGAAAGGAGGAATAGGATTATACTGGATACAATGCGCACCATGATGATTGAAGGAAAAGTGGTGCACACCTATTGGAGAGATGCAGTGAACACTGCAGTGTATACTATCAATAGAACCCAATTGAGACAAGGCCTGGACAAGACACCCTATGAAATTTGGTTTGGTAATGTACCCATAGTAAAATAATTCAGAATATTTGGCAGCAAGTGCTACATCAAGAGAGATGACAATGTTGGCAAGTTTGATGCTAGAAGTGATGAAGGTATTTTTCTTTGTTACTTTACAAAAAAAAAGCTTATAAATGTTTCAATTTGAGATTAAAGAAGATAATTGAAAGCATGCATGTTAATATTGATGATAAGTTTATGATTCAAGAGAGGTACTATGAATATGCACCTTTGATTGAAGATGAACCCAGACCTAACAACAAAGACACTATGATTGAAGAAATGTTTGATTACATTGATGTCTCATGCAATAACCCTGATTGATGCAATGAAGAACCACAGATTATAGAGGAAGAAGTCACAACTAAGGTTCCTAAGTTTACATCCAGATACCACTCTAAAAATGATATCATTGGAGATCAGAGCAACAGTGTTTTGACCAGATCAAAAGCAAAGAATCTAATAGTGGATGAAGAGATATGTTTACTTTCATAGATTGAACTGTTAAGTGTTGAAGATGCCTGTAATGATTCTGATTGGAAAAATGCAATGAAAGAAGAACTAGATCAGATAATTAAGAATGACACATGGGAATTGGTTCCTAGACCAAGTGATAAAAATGTGATTGGAACAAAGTGGATTTTCAGAAACAAAATGAATGAAGAAGGTACAGTAATAAGAAATAAAGAAATATTAGTATGTAAAGGATATGTGCAGAGAGAAGGAATAAACTACACTAATACATTTTCCCCTATGATCAGACTGGAAGCCATAAAATTGTTTTTATCATATGCAACAGTAAAAGACTTTAAATTTTATCAAATGGATGTCAAATCAGCCTTTTTGAATGGTGACTTAAAGGAAGAAGTCTACATAGAACAACCTAAAGGATTTAACTTTTCAGATAGACCAGACATGGTATGCAGACTGAAGAAAGCACTTTATGGACTTAAACAGGCCCCAAGAGTGTGGTATGAGAGACTAGATGGTTATCTCACCAAGATTGGATTCAAGAAAGGAGCAGCAAATTGCAACTTGTTCACGAGAGAAACACCTAATGGATTACTATTAGTTGCCATATTTTTTTATGACATTATCTTTGGAGGTAATGACAAGCTTAGTATAACATTTGCAAAATAAATACAGAATGAATTTGAAATGAGCATGATTGGTCCTATAAAATACTTTTTGGGACTGAATGTAAAATAGACAAATAAAGGAATATTCATTAATCAGTCAAAATATGTGAAGGAAATATTGAAAACCTTCTAGATGGAAGATTGCAAGCTAGTATGCACTCCTATGATCACAAGAAGTAAAATTTCAAAAAATGATGACTCCACAGCAATTAATAAAACATTGTACAAATCTATGATTGGAAAGCTTATTTATCTAGCTCAATCAAGACCTGGCATATCTAATGTAGTTGGCATTGTTGGAAGATTTGCAGCTAAACCCAAGCACAATCACCTAATGGAAATCAAGAGGATATTTAGATATCTTAAGGGAACTATAGACTATGGTTTATGGTATCCTAAATTAGAGAATACACAACTTCATGTGTATACTGATGCAGATTGGGCAGGTTGTATTGATGATAGGAAGAGAACTTCAGGAGGAGTAGTATTTCTTGGAGAAAGGTTGGTATCTTGGACAAGCAAGAAGCAAAATTGTATTTCTTAGTCAAAAACATAGGCAGAATATGTTGCAGCAGCACTGAAATGTACAACAATTATTTGGATCAAGAAAATGGTTAAAGACTTTGGTATTCAAGTTTATTATCCTATTTTTATTCATTGTGATAACATCAGTACTATTAACATGTCTAAGAACCCTATAATGCATGCAAAGATAAAAACACATAGAGATCAAGTATCATTTTCTGAGAGAAAAAGTTGCAGACAAGGAAGTGAAATTGGACTATGTAAGCACAAAAGATCAGTTAGCAGACATTTTCATGAAGCCTTTAGCAAAGGATACTTTTGATTATCTAAGGGAGAAGTTGGGAGTAATTCCCTCTCCTAAGTCTGATTAGAGAAACCAGCAAGTACATCAGTCCTATGTGACTGATGAATGGTTGGCTACTCTACTTTTGGAGTAGTACCTGTGCATAATGGTTTATGGTGCCCTTTGCCATTGATGTCAATGGGGGAGTATGTACTAAAAACAAGGAACACATATAAGGAGCTTATAATCTGGGGGAGTATACATATAAAACATAGTCCATGTAACTGCAGCAATGTAGATGGATCTTTGATGAGGATATTGAGAAGATTGTAAAAGAAAGAAGACACCATGAATAGAAGTTGTTTTTATCATATGTTTCCATCAATGCCAAAGGGGGAGATTGTTGGAGATTTGATTCTGAACAGTTGATTGATTGTATGCTTGTCATTGATGACAACATATAATACATAGCAGTACTTCTATATGTACTTATCCATATGATGACATGAAGAATTGCGTGGATAGATACATGTTGTTGACATGTTTATTATGCTATGTTCATACATGCAAACCCAGATATGAAGTTTTAGTAAAGATATGTAATTCTGTTATTGGCGGTTACAATTCTGGGAGTATAATAGTTTAAGGCCGGCATATGTGACGTATTCTTGAGTTGTGCCTATCTTCAGGATATGTGTTTGTATATTGATGATTAGTTATGCATTTTTGATATTAATCCAAAGGCGCCAAACATGTTTCAAGAAGATTGTAAAGTTATGGTTAAATTTGTGAAGCTGACTTAGTGAAGCGATGTGTCTATTCAGTTTGTACTTGCGCGATTGTAATTATGCTTGCGAACTTAGTAGAGCCAACAAGGATGTTATGAAGAGTTTTCTTATAGGTCCTATGATCTAATACTTTGAGAATGTACTTATAGAAGGTCATTTGAGAAGAGAAGAGTTGTGAAAGCCAGAGATAAGAAAAGCAGAGCAGAGTGTTAAAGCAATAGAGCTATCTTTATCATATGTTTATAATATAGATATTGAAGCTAAAGCTTTCAAAATATAGATAAGATTGTTGTAGTGCTTTACAAGAGGTTAAAGCATTAGCACACAAAAGGAACTGATCAGACAAGCAGTGTCACAAACATCAGTTCACCTTGTTGATACAGTGTGTATCAAATAACCAAAAGGTTCTAGCCTTCACCACTTGGATAGTGAGTCCACCAAACCTAACAGGGTTATTGTAAAAGACTCCTAACAGGGTCAAACCCTTAACCAGGTCACTATACTACTGAATTTTAATGAACAACTCCTAAGAGGGTTGAAAGATCTTTTAACAGGGATTACTATAAACAATATAGTTCTTTGTGGGTACTAATTCCCACTAGGGTTTTTACCATTTGGTTTCCCCATAATCAAATTGTGTGTTGTGTAATGCATTATCTGAATGTGAATTTACTTTGTATCAATTTGGATTAATAAGTATAAGTAAAAGATAAAGTTACTGATAACTAATTCACCCCCCCCCCTCTCAGTTATCCCTGAAGTATTCTAACAAACCTAAGTATAGAGTTTTTGTTACATTGTCATACACAGTTGATATGTGTGTTGTACTCATTCATGGTCTCTTTTTTCATATCCGAGTGCACATTGTATTTTACTTTATCACAAAGTTTAATGAGGCTTCATCAAAATGTGGTTTGACAGTCCTATGGTAAGACTGTGGTTAAGGGATTCAGTTTTGAGAAGCATTAATGACATAAAATTTAAGATAAATGCACGATTAAAACTAATATCTTATAAAACTCCACACCATGTTAATTAATATATTTCTACATATTAACAATCATATTTCAATAAAAATAAAGAGATTAAATGTACCTTACTGATCATTCTTAAAAAATTACGCATGAGATAATTGAACATTGTTCTCTTTTGGAATGTCTATGCTTATAGCCAAAACTTGGAACCATAGAAAGAGTTAATGTGATCATAGTTGGACAAAAAACCATTTTCCTAGATTGAGAAGTTTAGGTTGATGTCAATGAATGGTTGGAGACTCAAAACATTTACCTAGAATAGGAAGTTTAGGTTGACGTTGATGAAGAAGATTTGAATATTCTAAAAAACATTCTAGACCAGGAAGTTTAAGGAAATGTGAATATAGATTAGTTGTTACTTTTCTTCATGATTAATCATTAGGGAGGGTTATTATGAAATAAGATGTACTTTAAATCATATAATTAGTTTCTAGTTAGGTTAGTTGGTTGGATAATTCACCGAGTTGGTTGATTTATCAAAGAGATCTATAGGTGGGAAGGACAAAATAATTAAGACACTAAAATAGATAGATGTGCTAATGCACCAAATCATTTATTTATTTGATTCTAAAAATTGAGTTATATATGCCTCTTATATAGATGTCTTTGGAAATGTCTAGAATAGACCGAGACATCTCTACAATATTATAAAATAAGAGTTCTAGAAATATATTAAATGGCCGACATATATTATTCAATAATAAACTCTAGCTAGTCTGTAATCTCTTAGAAATTATTTGATTCTCCTATAATATTCTAACAGTCCCCACTAATTTCTACTACTAATGACATCAATATTTACAATTCTCAAAATTTTTATTAAATCTTTTTGTGCTAGTCTCTTTGTGAAAAGACTTGGAAGCTACTTCTTTTAATCTACAAAACTATAGAATGATATCTTGATCACTAAACTACTTTCAAATAAAGTGACATCTACAACAATGTCCATAGACTACTCTGAGAAAAAAAATTATTTTGCTTCTCTATATCTCATTGCTTCTTATGAAATTCTTTTCCAAAATTTCAATACTTCCTACAGTATTACAATTGAATATTAGATCCCTCAAACCTTTGTGATGACTGATAATTGTTGAAATTTTAATTTCTTACTCCTCCCAGATGGAGACTTCTTCTTTCTTCTCTTTGAAAATTTCCACTTTGTCTTCCTCTAAATCTTTAGTTTCCTCTTCCTTTGAACTAATGATTTCCTATTTCTCTACCTTTTCCAAATGTTATTTTTATTTTGAATGAATTCTCTAGTGAAGTACTATTACACTTCTTCATCCTATCTTCATAATTTGGTAATTTCCCAAATAAATTATCAATTCACAATATTGTCAATTCAATATATTCCTCAATTTCCACAACAATATTATCAAATTTGAAAGGAAAAATCCTTAAGAGGTTTCCTACAAGATTTTGATTTGTTATCTATCCAACAATCATCCTTATTTGATTAACCAAATCTATAACATAATTTAAAAATTTATCTACTGAACGAAAATCTTTTATTTAAATATTTCCATATTCTCTCCTAGGTGCTTGTAATTTAACAACTTTTACCTGACTTGTACCTTGATATTTCATCTCTAAAATTTCCCATGCTTGATTGGTTCTAGTGACTAACATAATCCTTCCAACAACTAAATCATCTAATCTTTGTCCAATTAAACTACACTTTCTCTTATTTTGATAAAAAAAAAAAAAAATCATTTGCACTGAAAGTAAACTCATCTTTTGTTTCAATATAATACTTTATAACTAAATGTGATAAATCATATGAATCATATGTTAATTTCAATCTAAAAGCACAGTAGTCATAATTCTTGCCAGAAAATATTGGAATAAGAAATTGATTACTGCATAATGCTATATTTTAAATTCTACAAGATGTTATTTGATAATTACCTTCAAAATTTTCCATCAATGAAACTACAACCCTTTTATAATTAATTAATATAATCTGTGCATTTAATGATTTTCCTTAGGCTCTATCTTTAATGATTTTTCTTAGGCTCTATAATGAATGATTTTCCTTACAAGATACAATCCTTTGATCTTGATGTCTTTTAAATTAGACAATTATAACTCATTTTCTTCTACAGTTATGCAATCCTTGTCTAACCCCTATGGGTGATACAATCTCGTGATAATGAATGGTTGTAGCCCTCTTAACTTCCTGAAATTTTCTTTTAATATATCACTCTTTCTTTTTTTTTTAATAATTTTGACTCCTGCAACGTTATTCGTTTATTGTATCCTTTTTTCTTTGGACCCTATTCTAGGATTTCCTTCATACTTAGTGCATACAAATAAATCTAACAAAAGTGTCAACAAAAAAATTATATTATCCTTTGATATCTATAAATCCTCATTAGGGAATGAATCATTGTGAGCTTCCTTATAATCTGCAGTGACTTTCAAATGATAGGTGTTACAACACCTTCAAATTATGCTTGCGCTAGTGACCTTGATCAGCTTCCTCTAGATGTCTTTCATGATAGGTGAGAGGATCTCAAAATGAAATCCTTCTCAATCTTTCTCAACTATAATTTGATACCAAATATATGTGGGCATAGAAAAAAGAAACAAGACACTAAAATAGATAGATGTGCTACTGTACAAAACATTTCTATTTAATTGCTTACAAAAATTAGTTTTATATGCCACTTATATCAGGATCTTTTTAAACATTTGGAAAAGGTTTTCCATATCTCTACACATTATAAAATACAAATTTTGGAAATCTATTATATGAATAACATATATTATTTAATAATAAACTCTAACTAATCCCAAATTCGGTAGAAATTATCAAAATAATATAGAATATTCTAACAAGATCATCCTTAAAAATGTGTAGCTATCAATGACTATTTTGGATTTTGGATTTTTTCATTAGTATAGAACTAAAATTGTGGGAAGGACTAGAAAAGGAAGCATATAAAATTGTAGGCATGGGTGACATAAAATTGAGGAAAAAAAGAATCTTATTTAAAGGATTGACTCACATGTGTGACTCAGAATAGTCATTCAAAACCTAACACAAATACACATTTCTTAGAGATGGATTCCATGTTTAGGCATCAAAAATCTGCGTTAGAACATGAAGAAGAGTTTTATAAAGCTAAATAATTTGGTTGGAAAAATATTTCTATGGTAAAGTAGAAGGTCACAAGGTCCTGCCCAAATGGCACCATTATTGAGAAATGTAGAAATAAATGTATAATTATGTTGTAGTGTATGTAATATTTGTAAGAACATTTGGGTAGCATGTAGAAAGAGATGTGTTCAACATCTCTAAAGATCTTCCATCATGCAAACCATGTGGTTAAATGCAAAAAAAACTAAGAATATAAAATCTATGTAACATTTTTCTCTCCCTCATATATTCTCTTATAGATTTTGCATGAAAATTAAACCCTACCAAAATATGAAACCTACAATAACAACAAATCTATAAAAGTAATGCACAATCAACAAAATCAAAGCTATTTTCAAGAGACATTAGACATTTTATAGAAGATATATGGTGCAGGAGCACCTAGAGGTTGGTACTATCCAACCATCAAATGTTTGTTTGTCAAAGCCTCGTCTAGGCCTGAGTTAGTTTAGGATGTTTTTAGTATATAGTTTGTTTAGGTTTTGACATGGTATGTTTAAATATTGTAATGATGTGTCCAATAGGCTTAATTTTTTGGATTGTAAGCCAAATTAAGAAAAGTCGATAAATGGCACTCAAAGTGCATCAATGGACCCATTTTTGTTTTATTGAATTTTAAAAGTAATTTGTAATGGATTGAAACCCAAAATGTTTGGTTAGGGCAATGTGGTTTCCCAATTGTAAAAAGTTGTTAAAGTTGTTGAGCAACTTTGCAAAGTTGCTCGACAACATTTGACAAAAGTTGGAAAACTGCCCAAAGGCAGTTATGGCTCAGTTCTAGCAGTTGAAATAGGTCAATAGGAACTATTTAATAAATTTTATGGCCATTTATGAGGGTTAGACACTTTTTGGATACATTTTTGTAAGAATTTAATAAGACAGTTTTTTGTGACAACACATTTTCCTTTTTTTTATGTTACAAAGATATTGAATGGATTAAATCTATGTTCTTTTCGATGTAATTAGGAAGGTGTGTTTGTTTTGTAGTACTGTGTGAGGTGGATTAGTCTTTTTGTTTTATTTTGACATTGTAAATAATTATTGTCCCTATTCTAGGGTTCATTGGACCAGTCAGGGTTGTAAATATAAAAATGTTCCTTAGGGAGTTCTGACTGTGGAAAACATTTTTGCCTTAGTGGAATGAAAAATAACCTATCTACATTACGTTCCTTTTTGTTTGGAGTGTAGAAGTGTCAATGGGGAAATTTGAGCTCTTTCCCTAGGCGATCTTGTCAATAGCCTGACTAGGTAAATATGAAACTTAGAGTGTTTAACTTGTAGTAGGGGGTTGGTTAATGAAATCCAACACCTTAGTGGTGTCTAGAAGACCCTCAAAGAGCTTGTTGTATGAGATAGTGAAGATTTGAATCCATTTGAATGGATTTTGAACACGTTATGCAGAGACTGTTCATTTTTCCAAGAAATAGACCATTTAGGGTTTGGTGTATCTAGATCACATCTTCATTTTAGGGCTTGTTTGGAAGTTTCAAACACGAAACCTAAATCCCTGAAAATAGGGCTAATTGAGACATAATTGCTTCTAGACCTTGTTAATAGGAAGTATGGGCATCGATAAAGAAATGTAACCAAATTATTGATAGAGGTTGGGATTGTGACCTTATATGACTCAAGAACTTACCCTAACTCCTGCAAGGTTAGTCAATATGGTTGCAGCATTATAAAAAGGGCTTACCTTTGTGACCTATATGGAAGAATAGACTAAAAGAAGCAAAAATTGATATGAATATTGAAGGCGTGGGTTAGGATATTGGTCTGGAAACCCTCCTAGGATCCTATTGATCAGGGAAACCCCAAGGAAGTATTATGTGACTTATGTTGAACTAGAGCTTAGTTCAAGGTGTTACAATATCCCTATCAGATTGGTATCAAAGCCCTAAAATATTTGGGCTAGAGAGAGTGTCTTATATGTCAGACAAAGAGGCAGTTCAGGAAACCAACATGGTGAAAAATGATGAGTTAGCCATGAAGGTGGATGACCAAGAGCTGGATAATAGACTCTTGAGAGAAATAATAGCCTAATTGGAACAGAAATTGGGTGAAGTAGATCAGAACAAAGAAGATGTTAGTGTAAATATAGATGAACAAGAGAGAAAGGGAAAAAAATAGCAATGGAAGATGAAGTTCTAGAGCCTAACCCTGTTATTCAAGAAGATCCTTTGTTAAAAGAACTGAAAGCCATGAGTGGAAAAGATCTAGAGGGTATACCAATTTTTAGTAGAAAGATGGATCAAAAATTTGTGATGGACTGGATTGAGGGATTGGAGAATCCTTTTGATTGTCATGGGGTGAGTGAAGCCCAAGAATTTAGAGTAACCAAATCAAGATTAAGGTGAGTTGTTTTGACTTGGTGGAAAATTGGTTCAAACAGAGAGGTAGAAGGAAGGTAAGCTTCCTATTGCTATTTGGAAGGGTATGGTGGAAAAAAATAAAGAATCCTATATGAAAAAAGACTATGCAATTCAATTACACAATAAAATATATAACTTGAGACAGAGGGAGATTGGTGTGAACTCTAACACGGAGGAGTTCCAAAAATCTTATTTGAGGTCCAAGGTTCAAGAAGATTAAAGTCTTAGAGTGGCAAGGTATCTCAATGAATTAAGATGGAATATTCAGGAGGAAATAATTTTGGTGAGCCCTACTACTGTGCTTAAGTGTTATCAGCTAGCACTTAAGGTATAAGAGAAAAGTAAGAAGAACCAAGAATACATAAGTAGATCTAGACACCAAGGAAGAGATAACCGAGGCCATAGGGGAAGTTTGGGTGGCAGAAGTTTTGACCAAAGGGTGCAAGGATAATATAAGATCATAGAGAAGTAAGAAGAGACTAGTTGAACAGTAATTTATGGTAGAGGAAGAGGCCCTAGAAGCATCAAAAACATAATATGATCCAGTGGAGGAAGAGGATCCTACTTTGTAAATATGAAATGTTTGCAGTGTCATCAATTAGGACACTCGATGCATAGATGTCCTAGGACACTCGATGCATAGATTTCCTAAAAAATAATCCCTCTTCTTCTCATGGTGATAGGAGCATTACCAATTTAAAAGAAGACACAACAAGTGTCAAATACCCTAAGATAAGTTTTGTCTCATAAGTTGGGGAAAAGTAATGATTAGGAGAATTCTAATCAAGGAGCCAGTTAAGGAAGAACCAAAGAAAAGATTATCCCTATTCAAGGTGAAATGTAAAATCCTAGGGAAAGAGTGTAATGTTATTATAGACTGCGGGTCTACAAATAAAATCATTTCATAGGAAGCCACCAATAAGTTAAAGTTGACTAAGATAGCTCATAGTAGTCCATATAGGGTTACATGGTTTAATAAGGGGAAACATGTGTTGGTGAATGAACAAGCATGAGTGGAATTTTCAATAGGGGATTACAAGGATTATATTTTGTGCGATGTGTTACCCATGGATGCATGACATCTCCTATTGGGTAGACCATGATAGCTTGATAGGAAATCCATCCATGATGGTGAATGAAACTCTTACTCTTTTCATAAAAGTTGGGTTATTTATAAGATTCAGTCATTGATGGACAAAGAGGAA
Source organism: Thuja plicata (assembly GCA_018584345.1). Lineage (NCBI taxonomy): Eukaryota > Viridiplantae > Streptophyta > Pinopsida > Cupressales > Cupressaceae > Thuja > Thuja plicata. The sequence goes on from MU225477.1 coordinate 1,894,913, forward strand.
GGTAAGACCATGTTCCCTAATGTGTTATTGGTGAGTGGAAAGGAGTTCTTGAAAACCCTTAAGGAGGAAGAAAGTTGTGGTTATGCTATAGTTGTGAAGCCTAAAGAGGAAACAGAGACCAAGAAGATAGACATACCTGTAGAGATATAGTGCCTATTAGAGAAGTAAAAATACATAATAAATAATGGAAGTCCTAGTACCCTACCACCACAAAGGATATTGAGTCATCAAATTGAATTTTTCCTAGGAGCATCTCTTCCAAAAAAGCCCCTTACAAAATGACACCTCAACAACATGAGGAGATAACTAGAAAACTGTAGGAGCTTCTAGATAGTTGATTGATTAGAAAGATAATAAGCCCCTCTGTAGTTACAACTATTCTAGCACCTAAGAAGGGAAGTACATGGAGGTGATGCACAAAATCTAGAGATATAAATAGGATAACTATTATGTATAGGTTCCCTATACCCATAATTGAGGATCTTAAGAACTGTTTGGGTGGAGTACAACTCTTCACCAAGATAGATGTCAAGAGTGGCTAGCATAAAATAAGGATAAAGGAGGGGGATGAATGGAAAAATGCCTTCAAATCAACTAAAGCAATTTGTGACTGGTTTGTCATTCCATTTGGACTCACTAAGAAATTCCTTAAAGATTTCACTGGTAAATTTATTGTTGTTTATCTTGATGACATATTAATCTTTAGTAGGACTAGAGAGGAGAATCTTAAACATATTGAAATTGTTTTGAAAATATTGCAAGAGGAAAAACTAAATATAAATTTTGAGAAAAGTGAGTTCATAAAACAAGAACTTGTTTACCTTGTCTTTGTGGTGTGAAAAGGAAATTTTAAGATGGATAACACAAAGGTATCAGCTATACCCAGTTGGAAAACTCCTCAAACAAATAGTGAGGTGAGGATTTTTCATGCATTAGCTTAGTTATATATGAAATTTATAAGGCATTTTAGTGAAATCCGTGCCCCTGTGCTTGACACTATTAAAGGGGGTATAACAACTATGTTCACGTGGAAACAAGAATAAGCTATGGGTTTTGAAATCTTTAAGAAAGAGGTGGTCACACAACCTATATTAGTGCTTCCAAATGTTGAGAACCCATTCACTTTAGAGTATGATGATAGTAACATTACAGTGGGTGTAGTCTTGAGTAAGGATTATAGACCAATGGAATTATTTAGTACGAAGCTCAATGAAGCTAAGAAAAGATACTCTTTTTTTATTTGGAATTTTATGCCCTAGTCCAATCACTCAAGAAATGGAGGCACTACCTTCTATCCAAGGAGTTTGTTGTATATACAGACAACCAAGCATTGAGTTTTCTAAACTCTCAAGATAAGTTGAGCCATAGGAATAATAAATGGATGGTGTAATTGCAAGAATACACTTTCCATATTAAACATAATAAGGGAAAACTAAATAAGGTTGCTGATGCATTAAGAAGAATGTTACTCAGTGTAGGAGATAGAGTTGAAAAATTTTTGTGTTGAAATTTTTAAGGATCTCTATAAGGAGGATGAGGATTTTAGAGAAGCCTACAGGGTGTTCCAATAATTAAACAACCACTTTATAGTGAGTATACAAAATATACATTGTAGAATGGACTCCTATTCAAAGGTCGGTAACTATGTGTGCATAAATATTCAATGAGGGAAAACTTAATGCAAGAAAAGAATAATGGAAGCCTTAGTGCCAATTTTGGGCTAAATAAAACCTTTGAGCTGATACAAAGGTTCTAATATTGGCCAAGAATGTAGAGGAACATAAGGAGATATGTGGAACAATGCACAATATGTCAAAAATCCAAAGGCATATCCTCCAACGTTGGTTTGTATAAACCCTTAACAATTCCCCAGAGGCCATGGGGGTGTGTGAGTATGGACTTTGTGGTTGGATTACCCACATCTAGGATTGGATATGATAGGATATTTGTTGTTTCTAATAGATTTAGTAAAATGAGTCACTTAATCCCATGTAAGGTGACTCATGATGCCAGTCATATGCCACATTCTTTCTTTAGGGAAGTAATCAGAATACATGGACTCCGAACATAGTCTCAAATAAAGACACCAAATTTATGGGGCATTTTTGGAGACATTTATGGGAAAGACTAGGAACCAATCTATATTTTGGATATGCTTACTATCCAGATGTTAGACAAAAGAGTATGGGAAAGATTGGGATCAATTCCTTCACAAGGCTAAATTTTCATACAATGATACAGTGCATAAGACCATAGGGAAAAGTCCTTTTGAAGTAGTTTATTGGATGCACTGTAGAGGTGTGTATGAACTAAGGGATCTCAGAGATATGACAAAAAAGAGTGGACACGCACAGGAATTTTCATAGTTAATGAAAGAGGTACATGAGAAAATAAAGATAGCCTTAGAGGAGAATACTTCCAAGATCAAGAATAGAGTTGATATTAGGAGAAAGGATATCAAATTTGATGGTCCATCTAAACATAGCTAGACTTCAGAAGGGAATTCAAAGTAAGTTGTAGATAAGGAGGATAGGTCCTTTTCAAATCCTAGCTAAGTATGGGAATAATGCATACAAGGTAGATCTACCCAAGGATGTAGCACCATCACCTGCATTCATCATATCATAGTTAGTAAAATACAAGGGTCCTCGCCCCGAGGAAGGGGATCATGATGTAGGAGCACCTATAGGTTGGTCCTTTCAAAAAAAAAAAAAATTTCTAAGCATCCTCTAGGCTTGAATTAGTTAAGGCTGATTTTATTATAGTTTATTTAGGTTTTTATATGGTATTTTTTAATGTGGTAATGATGTGTCTAATAGGCTTGATGTTTTGGATTGTCATCCAAAGAGGGAAAAGTTGATAAATAGAACTCAAAGTGCATAAATAGACCCATTTTCATTGTAATGAAGTTTAAAAGTGATATTTTAATGGATTTAAACCCATAATGTTGGGTTAGGGAAATGTGGTTGTCCAATTGTCCAAAGTTGCAAAAGTTATCCAGCAACTTTTGCAACTTTGCAACGTTGATCAACAATATTTGACTAAAGGTGAAAAACTGCCCAAAGGAAGTTATGGGTCAGGTCCAATAGTTGGAATAGGTAAATATGACTTATTTAAGAGATTTTATGGTAGTTTATGAGGGTTGGACACTTTTTGGATACATTTTTGTAAGAATTTTAGAAGATAATTTCCTAAGATAGAGCATTTTCCTTATTTTTTTAGTTATAGAGATATTGAATGGATTCAAATCTCTGCTCTTTTTAATGTAATTACGAAGGTGAGGTTTTTTTTTTACTTTGTGAAGTGGTCTATACCTTAGTGCTGATTTTGGCAGTTTAATTAATTGTTGTCCCTATTCAGGGTTCACTAGACTAGTCAGGGTTGTAAATATCAAAATGGTTCCTTAGGGAGTTCTAACCATGGCAAACAATTATGCCAGAATGAAAAAAGGAACCTATGTACAATGTTTCCCCTTTTTTTCTAAGTGCACAAGTTTTAATGGAAAATTATGAGCTCTTTCCCTAGGTGAGCTTGTCAATAGCCCGACTAGGGAACATGAGGTTCAAAGTGTTTAACTTGCAGGAGGGGATTGGATATTTCTAGAAGATTCAATGATGGGTGAAGACATGTAATGACATGTGGCAACTGATAAAGTTGAGTACTGTACACTCTTCCAATCCTTGGTTCCTATTTTCTCAGAGAATGGTAAAACCCTAATACGGCTATCTTTGGAAGTTGCCCTAAAAAGGAAAGTGCATGATATAAGAATTTTTTAGGGTTACAGGAAAGGATATGAAAAGAGTGTATTGTTGGTATAATCTGGTGCTACTAGATTTGATTTGTGTGTGTTGATTGTCTCCTGAAAGAACTTGCATTGCAACTGTGTTGTAACCATTGTGTTGAAGATAATACATTGTGCAAGTTTTGGAGTGCTGGGGTTTTTTACCGAAAGATTTTCCCCAGGGTAAATCATTGTGTCATTCTCTATTTTTTGTATGCATGGTATGTGGCTGCAATATCATTGTTAAAGTAGTTAACAAATCTAAAATTGTAAGGATTTAAAAGAATTTGCACAATACTTTCCTATAGAGATTAGTGTAGGAAGCTGTTTCCGCACCTAAGTTTCCTTACAGAGAAGGTATTTCTATTTTTCCTCAACTAGGAGAATTTCCATCATTCTACAAAAATCTTTAATGGCACAAGCATTCGCAATATCTACCTGGATTATTTTTGTTTCCTCATCATTAGGGGGGTCTTGAAAATGGAATTTACCCCTAGTTTTAGAGTGATCATCATGTTTGCTTTGTTCACCTAAAAGATTATGGTCTGCCATCTTGCTAGAATATAAGTGCTCAATGTGCAAAGACTCTATACGAGGTTGAGTATCCAGAGGTGTTGTACATGTTAGCTCTTTTTATTGTAGAATAATTATAATAGCAATGAATGCTAGACTCTAATGCCCAATTTAGATTCTCATAGGGAAAAGGCTAATTAACAAGGATGAAAATCCTTCTACACTTTGGGCTCCACATATCCAGGTGGGTGCACCTTTGGTAGATTATTATCTTTAAGCAATTTTAACAGTGGATTAAGGATTTATGATCCTTCTTCTTTTTATGCCACCAGACTTAGGAAGGCTAACCTATTGATTCACTCTTCAAGGAATCACTAAAATAAATTGTACTGAATAAAATTAGCTAGACATGTATTTGAGATAACAAAAATATAAGATTGATTAAAATTGGATTGATGATAACAACCACTTGTTAGCATTTTGGCCAGTGCCTAATCATGGGTCATAGAGTCAAACTAAAACATACATACATCAGGGATAATTAATTGAAATAAAAATAAACCTCAGATGGAATTCCTTAGAAAATATCCTCTCATCCTCACACCCCTGTATCAAATTCCTACATAAACCCTAACCCTCTGCAATTATCTGCAAGATTTAAACTCTCCTTGAAAGCAACTCACAAACAACGACATGGCCACCTTATAAACAATACACTCAAAATGCCTTACAAATTGAACATACAAGAACTAAGAGAAAATGAAAAAATACATCATTGGTATGAAAATGGAGATTCCATTATATTTTATTAATGTAAGCTTGATATCAGTACAGTCAAAAGACTCAAAACCAAAATTTAGACACCATTCAGAAGTCTGCCTTGTAGTTTTATTTATACCATCCATATTACAATATTACAACATGCTACTTATAGACAGCCACAGTCACCTTGGAATCCTTTTGGAAAATAAGGATGCAAAAAGCTACGGATGACTGGGCTAGAGGACAAAATATAGTTTATAGATGAGACAAAATTTCAGGCGAATGGAATAAAAAATCTTTGTTATAAGCCATGTAATCCCTTTTTCCTATGATCACCTGAATGCTTGAATTTGTTCTGAGGTGGCTAGGTCCTTGTCATCTTGAATTTTTCCTCTTGCTGATGCAGAGCCCCCAATATCTGATTTTCTCAAACTTCTCAACCTCTTTGATGTTTGTTGTCCCCCTTATATTTACTATCTTATGCTACCGGGGTGACTATACCATACTTGCTAACCCATGTGGTGAACACCTCATCATTTGGCCAACTGAAGCTGAGGACGTCATCCTTCTAGTTGTTGAATTCCTCCCAATCAACATTGGCTTTCTCAATTTCTGTGTCCCAGGATTCAAAAAATGCCTTGGCCTTATTTAAAATATCAATAGTTAAAACAAACCAGCCAGTATTTCCCAATGTAATGATACTTTTTGTTCTGTTGGTTAGCATTTCATTCAATTGTCTTAGCCATAAGGCTTCATTTTTTATGTTCCCATCCTCCTTCAAAATGTTGGGAAACATGTCATATCTGTCCCTAGTAAACTCTTCTCTCAAATCTGTAACCCTCCTAATGACCATGTTCTTCTTGGTGTCCAAATTAACCATCAATTTGAGACATTTATGGGTGCTTGTAAGGATGATATAAACATTGTTCTGCTCCTTTGAAAGAGAGTAAAAATATTTGACATGGGCTGCCTTCCCCTTCCAATTATTCACTATCAGATCCCACTGTTCCTTTCCATCATCATGTCTGCTTATGATGCCTGCAATCTTCTTTCCTAGTAAACAGAGGTTAGAAAGGTTGACCTCAATAGCACACCTCTTGAGGTTGGAAAATATCTGGTCAGAACATTTTTTTTTCACCAATTCCTCAACCTCCTTGTATGTAGGAGAGTCTTCAAGATCCCTTTTTCCCTCTTCTTCTAATCTTGATCTCTCACTGATCAACCTATTTTTCTCAGCCTCTAATTCTTCTCTTTTGGAATCAATGGCTTCTTGGGTGGTGGGACTCAAAGGTGTAGGGAATGGGGGATATATCACAAATGGACTAGAGGAAGAGGGTTGGTGAGGTTCCTAAGCAATTACCCCTTGGAGCATAAGTTGGATCTTTTGTGTACCCTCTAGTACAACTATTCTATTATCCTTCAACAAGAATTTGACATTTTCCTCATTGTAGGCTTTATGTACAAATTCATACTTCTCATTCAAGCTAGCATAAGCCTCCTTTTCTTTCTCAGCTACCCTTAGGCTTAAACTAGCTATTTGAATAATGAGGTTTTCTACTTCAGTTCCTGAAGTGTCAGCAACCCTCTTCACAAATAGGCTTCCTATATCCTCAATATCATCACCTTCCTTTATTCTCCTCTTGTCCTTTTTCTTCAATGACCAGATTGCTAGGGATGCATGGTCTTCATTAAACTGAGCACCAATTGATGTCCCAGTAGTGCTCATAGGATTTTTTTGATTCTTGATAGAATCAAAAACTAATGCATCTGCTAAATCCCACTGAGGCAGTATGAGAACTCCCTACTTATTAATCATTTCCCTACCCTCTTCAGGGGTGACCTTATCAAAATTGGATACCATCTCCTGCTTGAATTCTGTCTCTATATATTCCTTAGCAGAGTTGGGCTTGGCTTCTTGTAGCTTTTGGCACTTATGATTGAATTCATCCATATGGAATCTCCATAGGAATTGAATGAATGCCCTAGTTTTAATGAAATTTTCATCAGACAAGAATTCATCACTGGCTTGCTTCGTTATAGGATCTAACTCCCTGTCAGTAAATTTTTCTACTATGAGGTCAGCTGCTGTATGTTTAAGTGCCTCTGGCATCCCTTCTTGTAACTCCTTAGTGGTGACAAAAACTTCACCAGCATTCCTTAATTGCACCAATTAGTCAGCAATGGCTTGGTCATCATATTGCATGGGGGATTGGGAAGGAGAGTACAATTCACTCTCTTGTTCTTTTACTTCCACCCTTTTCCTTTTGGGAGAGGGCACTTCTTGAATATCAACATTTGCTGGCCTCTTTCCTTTATGCTATGAAGGTTTGTCAGCTTTAGGCATAATAGTAGTGTATCCTCTCCTTTTATACACTACATATTCCCCCAGTGGGAATATTCTTCCCTATGGAAATTTATTCAACATAGCAAGAGCCTTTTCTGGTTCATTGTCAATTATCCTCTACTTATTCTCATTTAGGATCTGTATGATCCCCTCAAATAGATTCATTAGGAAGTCAATCTTGTAAGACCATGGGAAAAATTGCTTTAAAGAATCATAAGTCTTGTCTAAATTATATACAAAGTCTAAAGACTTCTTTTATTCCATCCATTTTTCCTTCCTGACTTCCTAGATACCAAATTCAAAAATGTTTCTAATGATGTCCTTAGGGTAGTTGAACTAATGTTCTAATATAAAGCACTTAGTCCTTTTCCTAAGCATACCCATGATGAAGTCTTCATTATCTGCACACCTGGATACAGACATGGCTAGATGATAAGGCTCAAAATACTTTTCAAACTATGTCCACCCACCTTTGGTTATGATGAAATGATGGGCTCTATTGAGGGTAGGAAAATTGTTTCCCTTCATCTTTCTAGACAAGGCTTCTTCCTATAGCCCACCCAATTTCCTTATGACCTCTGCTAATCCAATCCTAAGAGGGACTCTGTAGGGCAAGACATAAGGGGTTCCCCTAAATCCATAATCCCTAATTACTATAGAAAAAGGATACAAAATTAGATCTCCCCAATTGTGAGAAATTTTTAGCTCTGGGGCATATTCCATAGACCTCAAAAGCCTCATCATCTCAGTTTGGACCCTAGAATTTTGATTGCTCAGCAATGACTTGAGTCTAGTTGCAAAAACATTATCAAAATAAACATAACTAGCACTCTTCCTATCCCATGACAAATCAGTACTCCACATCTAAACAGGCAATTCTTCATCACCCAAGAACTTAGTCAATTCCATTTGTTCCTCAAAAAAATCTGCATTATTAAACAAAAACATATGCATCATGAGGGAATACCATCCCATTGTTTTGTGTATGTTGCTATGTTGAATTCCTGCCAGGCCCTCATGCATTTCCTGGGCAATATAAGATGCAAAATCAAATATTACTTATAGGTGGGAATGCAAAATTTGAACAACCATTAGCATTATGTGGACAAGCATTGTTATATCTTCATCTACCCCAAAAACTTGGCATAGAGAACTATACATTTTACTGGCCTTACCATTAAAGAGATCCAACTTGAAAGGTTCTGGGGTGTCATTCAGCTTGAATATCCTTCTGATTTCATCAGCTGATCTAGTTAATAACACAATTCCCTGTGTATCCCTAACAACCCTAGCCACCTTGTCATAAGAGTTTTCAATTAAAGTGAACAAATTAGTGTCCATAAATACACCATGTGCTATTAATTTTCCTATGTCTAACTCCCAAATGTTACAGTCTGGGGTAGGAGCATTCATTTGACTAAGCCATTAAGCGGGTCATTTGATCAAAACCAACTTGCTCACCACATAAGATAATGACATAAAAGGGATTTTTAGCGGCATGACCTAGGAATTATTAAAGTGGTTAGGATAACACAGTCTTTTAAAAAAAATCCAACCCATTTAACGTGAACACATGACTTGAGGTAACTTAAGTGACCGAAAAAGTAACATGAAAATAGAATCGGTCAAGACGCTTAGGGTTTTTTAGACATTTTCCACCATTTTCAACTAGGTTAAGGGTAAGACCAAACTTTGCAGAGGCACAAAAATAATTTTCACCCTAATTTCAGAGCCTTGGACACCACCAATGACAAGGGATGCTAATAAAAATACAAGGCACAATTCAAATAGGAAATAGCACCAACAGTGGCACTCTTTGAGGATGTTTAAACACCAAGTTATAACAAGAGCCACAGATCTCTGGGGAAGCAGACCACAAACCAGACTAATCTAAAACTAGAAATAAACACACAACATAAAGGAAACACACCTATACATATAATACATACTAATGTGCATGGAGAAGAAAGGTTAATTAAAGAAATTTTTTAGGAATTGTCCATGCACTGGAAATTCATGTTCTTCATCATCCAGACTCTTGAGGAAATAAGAATATTTTCCAAAGATCTAGGATATAACAAAAGGCCCTATCCATAGTGATTCAAATTTCTTGTGTTTGCCTTTATCTTCAGCCCTGGTATTCCATTGCAATACAAAATCACCAGGCAGAAACTTTCTCTCATTTTCCCTTCTGTCAAAAAGGTATTTCATTTTTTGTTGCACCTTGATATTTTCTCTCTGGCTTTCTCTCCTTATTTCATCCAATTCTACAAACTGAACCATCCTTTCTTCCATGGGTTCATAAATTTCCATTTCTTCATTTTGGATAAAATTTTTAATTGGGAACAAATTGTTGACAGGCATTCTTGACTAAACTCCATAAACCAATTCAAAGGGAGACTTTCTAGTGGCTTTCTTGATAGTAATCCTATCAGCCCAAAGGGCAAGTTTCAATTTAACATGCCAAGCTCTCTTATTTCCCTCCAAGGTATTTTTTAAGATTTGAAAAATGCTTTTATTACTAGATTCTACTTGACCATTGGCTTGAGGGTGGTATGGGGATGCATAGGACATAACAATTCCCATATCAGAGCAAAATTTAGTGAATTCTTCAGACCTAAAGCACATGGCATTATCCATTATCAATTTAAGGGGAACACCAAATCTTGTAATTACATTATCCATCAGAAAGTCAATAACCACAATACTTGTTGCTTTTTTGGTTGGGATTTCCTCCAACCATTTTGTGAAATAATCAGTTACTAGCAAGATTCAGCTATGACCTCCACTTGATTTTTCAAAAAATTCTCCTATAAAATCCAATCTCCACATAGCAAAAGGAGCCTCTACTACCATAGGGTTTAATAAAAATGCCCCTGAATACTTCATCTTTCTTTAAAATCTCTGGCATGGTTCACATTTCCTGACAAAAGTGTGAGCTTCTTGAAAAACACAAGGCCAATAATATCCAGCCTTCAAAATTTTATGGGTTGTTGTTCTAGTAGAATAGTGCCCTCCACACATTGCAGCATGTATTTATTTTAATACCTTTTCCAATTGACCTTTGTCAAGGCATAATAACAAGATCCCATCTCTATTTTTCTAGAACAAATCACCCTACAACAAAACATATTTATGTGATTGCAGTTTCAAACTCCTCCTTTGGTTGTCATTCAAGTTATCTAGATATTTAGCATTTTTCAGAAAGTAAACAATATTGGTATACCAGGGTTGCATTTCAATACTTGTTAAGTAGTTCTCATTTACACCAACACTGTTTACTTGGATCAGATCCAAATTTTCTTCTATCATCAGTTTAGCCAACCCTAATCCCCTCACCAACTTAGTGATATGGATTTCTATGTCAAACTCTTGGACTTTCTTTATCCATTTACATCTTTTTCTTGTTACTTCATTTTGGACAAAGATGTCTTTGACAGTAGCATGAGGGACATAGGATTTTACTTTTGCACACACCAAACAGGGCCTGAAAGCCTTGACTTCCTTCACTAGAGCATAAGATTTTTTTTCCATCATCTGGTAATTTAGTTTAGTTGATTGCAATGATTTACTAAAAATTGCAATGGGGTGCTCAAATACTTCACCATCCTTCTATAATAAGACTGCTGCAATAGTATGGAATGAGGCAAAAGTAAACAAAGAAAAAGGCTTAGTGTAATCAGGGGATACAAGGACTGGTGCTTCTTGAATAGCTTGTTTTATTTTTTCAAAGGCTAACTGAGCCTATTGGCCCCATTCAAACTTCACATTTTTCTTTAGTAATTTGACAATAGGTTTAACCAATTCTACAAAGTTGGCAATAAATCTCCTAACAAAGTTAATCTTCCCTAGAAATTATTGTATACCTTTTAAGTTCTTGGGAGAAAGTACCTTTTGGATGGCTTCAACCCTTTCAGGATCTATCTTCACCCCCTCCTTTGACACTATGTGTCCCAAAAGTTTACCCTGAGTAACAACAAAGTGGCACTTTTTTCAGTTCAGAGACACTCCATATTCTAGTGCTTTTATCATGACCTTTTCTAAGTGATTGCAATTATCCTCTTCTCTTTTTGAGAAAGTTTTCAAATCATCTTGGTACACTACCATCATAAAATCTATGAGGTCTTTGAAGGCTACATCCATAGCTCTTTGAAAAGTTGCACTAGCATTTTTTAGCCCAAATGGCATACGAGCATATACGTAGGTGCCCCAAGGGGTAGTAAATGCTATTTTAAATTTCTTAAATTCTTTAACCAGCACCTGATTGTACCCTGAGAATCCATCCATCATAGATAACAAGTCACATCCAGTGACTTTATGCAACATAGCCTCCATGTTAGGTAGTCTGTAATTATCTTTCAAGGAGGCTACATTCAAATTTCTAAAATTGACACACAACCTTATCTCCCCACTTTTCTTTATTACAGGGACTAAGTTAGAGACCCAAGAGGAATTTCTAATAAGCTTGATTATGCCTGTATCCCTTAGCTTCATTAGTTCTTCCTACATCTTGGTAGCCAGTAATGGATTGATTGGTCTTTTTTTTTCTCTGAATGGTTTAATGCCTTATTTTAAAGGGACATCATGTTGAAATAAATCTTCTCTATAGGCTTTCAAATCATCGTAAGACTAGGAAAAAACATGTTTGTACCTTTTCAAAATTTTATCAAATTTTGTCTCTCTTTTTTGCCAATGTAAACTAATTGGGGAGATGTTTCAAATCCCAAAATGATTTCCTCTAAATCTCCTACCTTGGCATTGGACTTCTGAGTCATATAATTGTCATTTATGTTGAACATGCCTTCCAATTCAACCAACTCCTTGGGAATGTGATTAGTATCCAATTGGATGAATTCCTGATCAAAAATATACTCCTTACTGTCCACAAATGACACTAGAGATTCACAATCAATCTTTTGACCATCATATTGATCCATACACTGGATAAACTTGAGGATATCATCATCATCCTCAAAAAATTTCCAATTATGAATATTTTTAGGAACCACTAGCCTACTTTTATCTCAACCATAGATATACCAGTAAGAGTAGCATCATTATTTTTTAGGGCAACATTTGCCAGGAAATCTTCCATTACATTATTTGATCTTTCTACCCATAATATATTGAAAGCATCAAATAATTCTATCCTATCCTAGACAACATATTTATATAATTTTAATCGGTCATCTTTAGCAGCATAATGTTCCCTAATCTAAGATATAATTAACTGGGAATCTCCATGGGCTTTTAAACATTTAATACCATGCTTGATGGTAATATCCATTCCTAAGATCAAAGCCTCATATTCGGCAATATTATTTGTGCATTGAAAATTTAACAGGAATGAATACTTGAAAGTGATACCTGATGGGGATATAAACAAAACTCCTTCTCCAGATCCTTCTTTTGAACATCCTCCATCAAAATACATTTTCCATAGCCCATTTTGTTGCAACAACAATTCATCCACAATTGGGTCAGTGTTCTTTAGTTGTGGCTTAACTTCTTCAACAATAAAATTTTCCATATCAACATTCACACAACAATTTAATTGGTCAGGTAAGACCACCTCAATCATAACAAATGACCAGGGTTCTCTATACAATTTGAGCTCACTCCCATTTATAGGGATAGTTGCATAGGATAAATCTAACTGCATCTTTCATCCTACTGATGTTGCCCATTGCCTTGATAAAAGAATACCATAATATGGTTTAGTATCCACTACCACTATGTCCATTCTGTAAGTTGCTTTAGGGAAAGTAGTAATTTTTACTTCAATATCCTTCAATTTTCCTATCACAGGAACTTCCCTGTTATCCATAGCATAGCAGCTCCCAGTAGATGTAGTAACCTGGAGGCCTAATTCTTTCATCACAAGATAAGACATCACATTTGCTGCTGCTCCAGAATCAATCATGCTATTTTTTACTAAGAAACTATTTACCATTAAGGTGATATAGAATGGATCAATGAATAGTGGTTCTTGGGTTATTATATTTTGAATACAAATGTTCAAAAATTCCTTGCTCTTTCCTTTTCCTTTCACTAGTGGACCATCTTCTTTGACACTATTTAGTATCAAAGGTATCTCCTCATGATTAGGGATAGATACATCATATATTCCTTTTAATAGTGCTAGAGAAGCTTCCTTATCCTCTTTTATTCTCAACATTTCCATAAGTGGGACTGAGACTTTCATTTGGGTCAAAGCATGTTTCATGTCAAAATGAGGCGATTCAAGGGGCATATAACTTATTTTGTTCATTCTCTTGATTTTCTCATTTGGTACTAATTCTTCCTTTGTTATCCCCCCCAACATGATCATGAGAAGATCCTGCTTGCCTCCCACATTTATCATTGTCATCTTCCTTAGGATGAAAATCCTCATCTACTTGAGGTGAGTTTGTTCTAACATAAACAGGGGTAGACTTGACTTGAGCTGGTTATACTATTCTATTTCTTAAGTTGTAAGCACTTCTTGCTTGATTAATTGTTGCAATAGTTAAAGACTATTTTTCTTCATCAGTAGGAGTCCTAAAATGAGATTGTGAACTATCATCACCTACTGTGTTTATAGTTTCTTGTGAAACATATTCATCCTTATCACTTTGATAGGTTGAATTTTGTAACTGGTTTATAAAACAATAATTATCCTCTGCACATGAATTATCAAAGGATGAAGCAATATCAGGAAGCCATGGGTATGGTTTCTTTACTGTGAACATATTGATAGAAGGGCCTTCCTGTTCTCTTTCTTTTGTTTGTTCAAATAGAGCCTAAGCTACTACACATTGATAGGAAGAGTGTGGCATATTACAAGCATCACAATAGGGAGTGTTCTCAACATAGTTGGCACTATTCCTGGGATCTGGGGTTTCTTTTTCTTTTGGGTTATCTTGCCCCTCAGGGATGGGTTTGCCATTATTCCAATTGGTCTTGTAAGGATAATCTCTTATGTTAGGTTGTCTGTCAAATCTTTGGTTAGTATACTTATTATCTAGATACCCTCCTCTATCATTCTTATCCATCTTGGCAGCAAGGTCTTTTACTGTACTCGCCAATTTATCCACTGTATCATCTTATTTGACATTTTTATTGGCTGATCCCTTTTCTTTCCAAAGTTTGTTTTCTTCTCTCTTCCCCAACTTCCTTGATGCTCTCCTATTACTCTCAATGTCAATTGTTATTTTGTAAGCATCCCTTAAGGTAGTTGGTTCTTATCTCTGAGAAGATAAGACATTTTTCCATCAACAACATTAATGTAAGTAGTAAGGCACACTTCCTCATCTAATCTCAAGACTTGGAACAATTTGTTCATGGCCTTTTGAAATCTATTGTTAAAATCAGCCATACGTTCAATGGGGAATTTCTTAATGTTATTAAACTCATTTAACATGTATCCAGAATTAACATGCTCTCTATACTACTCCCTAAAAGAATTTACAAATTCATCCCAAGAAGCAATACTATCATTAGGCAAATTTTTGAACCAATCCCTAGCATCTTCAATTAAAGATTAAACAAAAAGTTTCATAATGACATCCTCATCTTCAATCTCAAAGTCAATTATCTTATCACTAAAAGCTTTTAAATGCTCCTCACAAGTAACAAAATTATTTCCTATGAACTTAGGGATCCTATCTCTTACCTCATTGGGGATCACATTAGGATGACCAGGAATGCCTTCGAAGAATAGAGCTCTGTATCTATTCATGTGGATAGGCTTCCTTTGGAAATTCCCTAGCTCATTGTTACCATTTGGTCCAGTAGTTCCTCCTTGATGTTGAATAGGTGGGGGTACACCCTGCTTGGGCTTGGTAGCTTGAAAACCTGGGTCAGGACCCACAAGTCAAGCAGCTACATTAGGACCAGAGTTTTGAACATTTGGGTTTTTTCACACTTTTGGATTTTAGGAGCATCACCTTGATTGTTCACATTTAGATCAACAAAAGGATTTAATTGTTTTATTCTTTGATTCACATGCATAGAACTCCTTGTAGTAGTATTATTAGTAGCATAGAGAAAGGTTATCTTCCTTTTCATATCAGCTGCAATAGCCTCCAATTCCAACTTTTCTAGTTGTTTTGCCAAGTTGTCTTTATCCTTCCTGGCTTGTTCAATATCCAAATCAACTTGAGGTATTCCTTTAAGATTGGAAACTTTCTGCTTAGGCTCATTTATGTTGATACCAACTGTTGGTACTCCTAAATTTGGAACAAATTTTGAGTGACCATGTAAAAATTTTCAGTTGAGCACAAGTTAGTACCCTTGAAAAATGGTGTAATAGGACTCAGTTGGAGTGATTGAGAAAGATGTCCGGATGATTTTTATAAGATAAAAATTTGGAAGAGGCTTTAATGCCTTTCATTTGATTTATGCAGTGGGTCCCAGCTCCCTAGTTTCAGTTTTGACATGTTTATGGAGTACTCATTTTGAGGGGGTCACGTAATTCTGCATATTGCCAAAGTGTCACTTTGTTGTCCGGAGCCTACTTTGCCTCTGAGTATCTTACACCCTGTTGAGTTTCATTGTTCGCCACTTTGGAAATGTTTAGCATGCATATCTGAGAGCTTATGTTTTAAACCTTAGGTCATTTTGAATATGTTTGATAAGTTTTCATACTTCCCAAAGTTGGTTGTTCATGAACTGTCTGCATTTTTGTCCTGCCTTGAAATTTGAATAAGCCCAGTTTGACGCATTATAACTTCTGACAGTTGATCCAATTGAGAAAATTCCTTTTGCACCATGTCCCAGTGGTCACAGACTCCATATGTTCCAGTCTGCAGATCTTTACGAAATAAGATGACAAGTTTTCAAGAACTATTCCAGCAGTGATTACTTCTGATTTCCTGTGTTTTCAAGTTCAGAATTACTAAGTCACCCACTTTGAGCTTTTAAAAGTCTATACCCGGGTGAACATTTTGGATAATTGGATTTTCTCTCATATTGCAAACATAGGAGTGTACCTACATAAAGATTTACAGACTCCTACCAATCCATTTGTCCACATTGCCAGAGCCTTTCTGTGTCAAATTTATTAAGTTTCACTAAGTGCTGAATTCAGAATTAAGTGGCATACTTTGTCCTTTCCCCATTTGTACCCAGTTCAAGGTCAGATATAATTGAAGGTTGACCTGCATTATAGACCCAGGAATGAACTCCTTTGAAGATTCCCAAGCCTTGACCAATCCGGTTGATCACTTTTCTTTGCCAATTCTGAACCCGATTTCTGCATATCTATTAGGTTTTGGTTCAGAAAGTGATGAAGTGCTATCTTTGTAGATCGGTATCTGTTCAGGAGTTTGTTTTCAGAACAAGAAAACTAAGGGGTCATGTTCCACATATGACATTCATTCAAGATCCAGAGGTTGAGTTTTCGAAAGATCTTTTTGATGACCCTTTGATTTCATTCTTCAGAGGCTGTTTCTTCAGTTTGCAGTGCAGAAAGGAGTTAAGTTTACCAAATGCCCTACTTTGCCAGTGAATAACTTTTGGCCGGTTGATTATTTTGTCGAAATTCTTTTTGCATTATCTTGAAAAGCTGACACATTGCTTCCAGTTCAGATTTGAGCCCCCCATTAATCAATTTGTCAGCCTTTTAAAATCAATTACGGCGATTAAAATCATTTTTTGACAATATGTTTGCAGTGCGGAAAAGAAATGGTCATTTTTGGGAAATGATAACTTTATGTCTGATGGATGTTTTCAGGAACAAATCAAGGCATCATGTTCATTGCATATCAAGGTATTATCTGACTTCATGGAAAGGTTCCCGAATGTGTTTTAGTCATTTTGCAATGGTCGATAAGAAGGAGATTTATGGTGATTCCGCAGTTGTACCTATGTAGTCTTCTGGGAAGTTAAGTTTGCATTGCTATATCTTGTGCCGGAGAACGAATCTTAAGGAGCCCTTTCATGTGCATAGTTTTTATATGAATGAGTCTAATTGCTAGATGACGAGGTCAGATCACTTGTTTCCGTAAATTTTTAAGGCCAGTTGCGGAAGCTAATTGCCTTTTAAAGGTTCGAATTTGAAAAGATAATGTTGAAGTCATTTATTTGATGACGATTAAGATAGTCTGCATAATATCTTCCACACTACATGTACCATAAGAAATTAGAAAGGGAAGATGTGGATTATATGAACGAGGTGC
>MU225477.1:1924250-1938876 GCA_018584345.1 Thuja plicata
AAACGAAGAAGGACCTTATCCAGTCCTTAGCAATTAGGCTTTTCTTGTCTCTGAATCAGTATCAGAAAGTATAGTGTTCAAGTAGTCATTTCAAGCACTGTGATTCATGCAAGAAAAATCCCTAACACCAACAACCTTTTGCTTACCTTTGTCAGGGGCATCTTTAGTAGTCACTTTGAGTTTCATATTTTGTTCATTCTCATAAGAGAACAACTGCCTAATGATAGGTCCTTCCTTCTCAAACTCATCCTTGTCAGGGTTTGAAATTTTATTTGGGGCTTTGCTTCTCAAATCATTGAGGCTACCAAACAATTATGGATTCAAACTTTTAACTTCTTGATTCAGCATTTTAGTCTTGAGTTCATTCCTTCTAGTCTCAGCTAAGAGTTCTTCTCTTTCCAATAATAAGTCATATATCTTTTGCCCACATTTTTCCTCAGCTTCAACCATTTCCTTTTCTTGTTCTTTATTTTTTCTTTTCAAATCCACACTCTCATCTTGCAACTTATCAGAACCATATGATGTTGTTTTAGTAGCAGAGGTCTCTTTCGATGGAGCAAGATTTTCTTCCACAGGGAAGAACCCTATGTGAGTATTTTCTCCATCCCTAAAGGGATCAAAATTGGTATTAGCTCTATAAGCATCAACTAGTCCCATAGGTTTTTCATCTTCAGATGAAGATGACTTTCTTTCTGGAATAGGGATATCCATTTTTCCTTTAGAGGCATGTTGGGAATCATGTTTAGATGCCCCTCTTTTGGACCATTGTTTCCTCTTAGGTGTATGGATCTCTTCTCCAAGATCCTTTTCAGTATTCATTTTGGAATTTGATCTAGTATTTCTTTGTTAGCTCATCTCACAGAAAAAACAAATATTTTACTGTGCAATACTAGAATACACAGAGGTTAGAGTCGCCACCTCTTTTTAGAGGACTAATATATGTAGAGATCAAACACCTTGTCCTATCTCAGATTTCATCTTATAGAAATAAGAGAAATCTAGAGCTTTGCAGATAGAGTAGGCTTGATAATTACTCACCTGGTAACTTCAAGAAAATGATCTTTCACTACCCAAAACTGCAAATCTTATCCATTATGTGGATTTCCTCTTATGAACAAACAAAGGGCCAGATTAGATAATTTAGAGTTACCAACTATTCCAATTGAGAAAAGATCTGTATCATTTTTAGAATCAAGATCTTCAAGCAGTGTGCTACAATAGATAAACAAAATAAACTCAATTTAATAATTATGCGAGAAAATAAACTAATTCTCAATATGATAAGGACAAATTCTTTCATGATCATGACTCTGAGAACATTCCAAATCCCCACTAGAGTCGCCAATTTTTTAGTTCTTTTTCTTGTAGAATCAATTATAATAGAAATGAATTCTAGAATCTCTAATACCCAATTTAGATTCTCACAGGGAAAAGGCTAATTAACAAGGATGAAAATCCTTCTTAACTTTGGGCTCCACATACCTAGGCGGGTGCACCTTTGTCAGATTATTATATTTTAGTAATTTTAACAGTGGATTAAGGATTTATGATCCTTCTTCTTTTTATGTCACCAGGCTTGGGAAGGCTAACCTATTGATTCACTCTTAAAGGAATCACTAAAATGAATTGTATTGAATACAATTATCTAGACATGTATTTGAGATAACATAAATATAATATTGATTAAAATTGGATTAATGATAACAACCACTTGTCAGCATTTTGGCCAGTGCCTAATCATGGGTCATAGAGTCAGAATAAAACATACATACATCAGGGATAATTAATTGAAATACAAATAAACCTTAGATGTAATGCCTTACAAACTATCCTCTCATCCTCACACCCCTGTATCAAATTCCTTCATAAACCCTAACCCTCTACAATTATCTACAAGATTTAAACTCTCCTTGAAAGCAACTCACAAACAATGACATGGCTACCTTATAACCACTATACTCAAAATGCCTTACAAATTGAACATACAAGAACTAAGAGAAAATGAAAAAGGAAATCATTGGTATCAAAATGGAGAATCCATTGTATTTTATTAATGTAATCTTGATATCAGTACACTCAAAAGACTCAAAACCAAAATTCAGACCACATTCAGAAGTCTGCCTTGTAGTTTTATTTCTACCATCCATATTACAATATTATAACATGCTACTTATAGATAGCCACAATCATCTTGGAGTCCTTTTGGAAAATAAGGATGCAACAAGCTATAGATGACTAGGCTAGAGGACAAAATACAGTTTATAGATGAGATAAAATTTCAGGCAAATGGAATAACAAATCTTTGTTATAAGCCATGTAATCCCTTTGTCCTATGATCGCCTGAATGCTTGAAGTTTTTCTAAGGTGGATGGGTCCTTGTCATATGGAATTTTTCCTCCTACTGATGGAGAGCCCCCAATATCTGATTTTCTCAAACTTCCAACCTCTTTGATGTTTGTTGTCTCCCTTATATTTACTGTCTTATGCTACCGGGGTGACTATACCGTACTTGCTAACCCATGTAGTGAACACCTCATCATTTGGCCAACTGAAGCTGAGGACCTCATCCTTCTGGCTATTGAATTCCTCCCAATAAACATTGTCTTTCTTAATTTTTGCCTCCAAGGATTCAAAAAATGCCTTGGCTTTATTTAAAATGTCAATAGTTAAAACAAACCAGCCAGTATTTCCCAATGTAATGATACTTTTTGTTCTGTTGGTTAGTATTTCATTCAATTGTCTTAGCCATAAGGATTCATTTTTTATGTTCCCATCCTCTTTGAACATGTTGGGAAACATGTCATATCTATCTCTGGAGAACTCTTCTCTCAAATTTGTAACCCACTTGATGACCATGTTCTTCTTGGTGTCCAAATTAGCCATGAATTTGAGACATTTATGGGTGCTTGTAAGGATGATATCAACATTGTTCTGCTCCTTTGAAAGAGAGTAAAAATATTTGAAATGGGCTTCCTTCCCCTTCTAATTATTCACTATCAGATCCCACTATTCCTTTCCATCATCATGTCTACTTATGATGCCCACAATCTTCTTTCCTAGTAAACAAAGGTTAGAAAGGTTGACCTCACTAGCACACCTCTTGAGGTTAGAAAATATCTAGTCAGAACATTTTTGTTTCACCAATTCCTCAGCCTCCTTGTATGTAGGGGAGTCTTCAAGATCTATTTTGCCCTCTTCTTCTAATCTTGATCTCTCACTGATCAACCTATTTTTCTCAGCCTCTAGTTCTACTCTTTTGGCATCAATGGCTTCTTGGGTGGTGGGACTCAAAGGTGTAGGGGATAGGGGATATGTCACAAATGCACTAGAGGAAGAGGGTTGGTGAGGTTCCTAAGCAATTACCCCTTGGGGCATAAGTTGGATCTTTTTTTACCCTCTAGTACAACTATTTTGTTATCCTTCAACAAGGATTTGACCTTTTCCTCATTGTAGGCTTTAAGTACAAATTCATACTTCTCATTCAAGCTGGCATAAGCCTCCTTTTCTTTCTCAACTAACCTTAGGCTTAAAATAACTATTTGAACAATGAGGTTTGCTACTTCAGTTCATGAAGTGTCAGCAACCCTCTTCACAATTAGGCTTCTTATATCCTCAATATCAACACCTTCCTTTATTCTCCTCTTGTCCTTTTTTTTCAATGACCAGATTGCTAGAGCTGCATGGTCTTCATTAAATTGAGCACCAATTGATGTCCCTGTAGTGCTCATAGGCTTTGTTTGATTCTTGACAGCATCAAAAACTAATGCATCTGCTAAATCCCACTGAGGCAGTATGAGAACTCCCTACTTATTAATCATTTCCCTACCCTCTTCAGGGGTGACCTTATCAAAATTGGATACCATCTCTTGCTTGAATTCTATCTCTATATCTTCCTTAGCAGAGTTGGGCTAGGATTCTTGCAGATTTTGGCACTTATGATTGAATTCATCCATATGGTATCTCCATAGGAATTGATTGAATGCCCTGGTTTTAATGAAATTGTCATCAGACAAGAATTCATCACTGGCTTGCTTCATTATAGGATCTAACTCCCTGCCAGTAACTTATGCTACTATGAGGTCAGCTTCTATATGTTTAGGTGCCTCTGGCATCCCTTCTTGTAACTCTTGAGTGGTGACAACAACTTCACCAGCATTCCTTAATTGCACCAATTGCTCAGCAATGGCTTGGTCATCATATTGCATGGGGGATTGGGAAGGAGAGTACAATTCACTCTCTTGTTCTTTTACTTCCACCCTTTGCCTTTTTGGAGAGGGAACTTATTTAATATCAACACTTTCTAGCCTCTTTTCTTTATGCTATGGAGGTTTGTCAGCTTTAGGCGCAATAGTAGTGTATCCTCTCCTTTTATACACTACATAATCCCCCGATGGGACTATTCTTCCCTGTGGAAATTTATTCAACACAGCAAGAGCCTTTTCTGGTTTATTTTCAATTATCCTTGGCTTCTTCTCATTTAGGGTCTATATGATACCCTCAAATAGATTCATTAGGGATTCAATCTTGTAAGACCACGGGAAAAATTCCTTTAAAGGATCATAATTCTTGTCAAAATTATGTACAATGTCCATAGACTTCTTGTATGCCTTCCATTTTTCCTTCCCAACTTCCTAGATACCAATGTCAAAAAAAAATTTGATGATGTCCTCATGGTAGTTGAACTGACGTTCTAATATCAAGCACTTAGCCCTTTTCCTGAACATACCCATGATAAATTCTTCATTATCTGCACACCTAGATATAGACGTGGCTAGATGATAAGGCTCAAAATACCTATCAAACTATGTCCACCCACCTTTGGTTATGATGAAATGATGGGCTCTAGTGAGGGGAAGGAAAAATGTTTCCCTTCATCTTTCCAGTCAAGGCTTCTTCCTGTAGCCTACCCAATTGTCTTATGACCTCTGCTACTCCAATCTTGAGATGGACTTTCTAGGGCAGCACATAAGGGGTTCCCCTGAATCCATAAACCCTAATTACTATAGAAAAAGGGTACAAAATTAGATCTCCCCAATTGTGAGCAATTTTTAGCTCTGGGGCATAATGCATAGGCGTCAAAAGCCTCATCATCTCAGTGCAGACCCTAGCATTTTGATTGCTCAGCAGTGACTTGAGTCTAGTTTCCAAAACCTTATCAAAATAAACATAAATAGCACTCTTCCTATCCCATGACAGATCAGTACTCCACATCTAAACAGGCAATTATTCATCACCCTGGAACTTAGTCAATTCCATTTCTTCCTCAAATAAATCTGCATTGTTGAACAAAAACATATGCATCATAAGGGAATACCATCCCATTGGTTTGTGTATGTTGCTGTCTAGAATTATTGCCAGGCTCTCATGCATTTCCTGGGTAATATAAGATGAAAAATCAAATATTACTGATTGTTGGGAATGCAAAATTTGAACAACCATTAGCATTATGTGGACAGGCATTGTTATATCTTCATCTACCTTCAAAACTTGGTATAGAGCACTGTACATTTTTCTAGCCTTGCCATTAAATAGATCCAACTTGAAAGGTTCTAGCATCCTAGGCCCTACTACAACCAAGTCTCCTATTTTATTAAAATATCCCTTCAATGCCTCATCCCTATAATACTCCCTCTGAGTCTAGTATACTTCTTTAAAGTACTCAAAATCAATATCATCCATGTGAAGATAGGTGTCATTCAACTTGAAGATCCTTTTGATTTCATCATCTAATACAGTTAATAGCACATTCCCCTGGGAATCCCTAACAACCCTAGCCACCATGTCATAAGTGTTTTCAATTAAAGTGAACAAATCAGTGTCCATAAACACACCAGGTGCTATCAATTTTCCTATGTCTAACTCCCTAATGTTATAGTGTAGGGTAGGAGCATTCCTTTGGCTATAGGCTATTCTGAATAGAGTAAGACCATCAAAACTGGTCTTGACATCTTTTTCCCATCTACCAAAATCATATAACCTGTCTCCAATTTTGAAACGTGGATGTGGTGGAACTACCATTTTAATTTGAGTGGCATCTCCTGTGGATAGTGGCAATTGCTGTAACAAAACTTCCCTAAATTTTTTTTTCTGATAATCAACCTCTCCAGAAATCTCAACTCTAGGGACCATTTTGAATCTAAGGCTTTTTTCAATATTAGATTTAAATTCTGAGACAAAGTTGTAAAAACCTTTCTGAACTGCAAATCCCACTAACAATCTGAATGCTGGTGAATCAGAAAAGCTTACCCGTTCTACACAGTAGTCACATGAAGGTAAATTTCTCTGCAATCCTATTTTTTCTCAAATGATTTTGATGAATCATTGTGACTGTAAGTCAACTTAATCAATTTTATGGCCTCAATCAAATTAGTCTTTCAAATTGAATTCGACTGGAGTGGCCACACATTCTGTAATTAATTTGCAGGCTTCAATTTCGTGGCTTAACGACTCTCTGCAACACATTTTATTAACTTTGAATTTGAGCCATAGATTCTGGACATCATTTTCTGCATTTGATGGCTATCTTATTTTCCCAAAAACAATTGTTTACCCAGGACACGTGACAACACTGCTTAATCGCTTACTCATTAGATGTCTAGCATTTTCCTTTTAAGCAGTTAAGTAGACCGTTAGATATAAAACAACTTAACTGCCTTTTAAACTCTTGCCAGCTTTGATTATCCGAGTCCACCAGCTACCAGGTGTCATCACCGCTTAATGGCTTGTCTGATAGATGTCGTGCATCTTGGGTATAAGCCATTACGCTCACCATTAGATATTTTCAATCTTTAGCAACCTTTATGCTTTCTGCGAACGAACCCACATTCTTTCCTGGACACATGTCACCACCGCTTAATGGCTTACCCACTAGATGTTGCGCACTTTTCTTTTAAGCCATTAAGCAAGTCGTTGGATTTTTTCATACTTTCCCACTGTTTAACTAAGAACGTTTGTGATTGTTTGGCCCCACCAAGGACACACGTCACCACCTCTTAATCACTTCACTGATAGATGTCATTTACCTTTTGACTAAGCCATTAAGCGTGTAGTTCGATCAAAACCAACTTGCTCACCACATAAGATAATGACATAAAAGGGATTTTTAGCGGCATGAATTAGGAATTATTAAAGCGGTTAGGATAACATAGTCTTTGTTTTAAAAAAAACAACCCATTTAACATGAACACGTGACTTGAGGTAAGTTAAGTGACTGAAAAAGTAACATGAAAATAGAATCGGTCAAGACAGTTAGGATTTTTTAGACATTTTCCACCATTTTCAACTAGGTTAATGGTAAGACCAAACTTTCCAGAGGCAGAAGAATAATTTTAACCCTAATTTTAGAGCCTTGGACACCACCAATGATAAGGGAACCTAAAAAAAATACAAGGCACAATTCAAACAAGAAATAGCACCAATAGTACCTATAGGAAATCTTGTTGTGTTACTACTGTCAAGTTCAGGAAACAAATCTTCAGAATTTGTATGTTCTTCAAACAAAGGGTTTTGAACCTAACTGAAATCCACTGGAAATGATCGTTTGATGTAAGGGGCATGCGAGGATTCCCCACTTCACTCAAAGTGTGTGAAATGTTTAGAATGACTTTCTTCTTGGTTAATGGGTCTACCTCTACCTTGTTTATAGACATGTGAAGGGATTTTTTTTCTACTTTGAGTTGTAACATTCATAGAAAAAGATGATACAAGGAATGTGTACTAGGACCACGCTTGAAACTGTCTCAAGGTAAATGCACAAAAGTGCCAAAAGGTGAAGTATATCTGGTGTAAATTGTCAAAAATAAGGCTAGAACATCCAAGAGGTGACTATCACGATGAAATATATGATGACACAGTAGAAAGAGAACAAAAGATATGAGACAAGACATTTTTAAGAGAGAATCACGTAATCCTCAACCCAAGAAATCTAGTTGCAGACTATGTGTAGATAGAAGGCAGATAGATAGACCTAGAACAAGAACCAGATTTAGCAAAAGTATGTTGGATAGATGGGAAATAGCTCGCTATTTTGGCAAAATGATACAGACTCACGTGAAGAAGTACTTTCCCGCGCGAAGATTCTCACAGGCTCGCACAAGACTTTACAGTCTAGCATGAACAATCACAAAAAAAAGTAACAGATAGGTGAATAAAATAGCATCAGATTTGCAAAATACTGCATGACAATTGACAGCATGTCCTGTGAATTTTATCAAATAATGATGTAAAGATAGCAGATTATCGCACGAGATTTGGAAGTTTTGATAGCGAAATTCTACAAAATCAGACAGTTAAGACCAGATTGTGCTTTTCAAGATAGATTACACTATGTTATAACAAAAAGTTTAGATTGTAGATCATTTTGGATATGTTTGAATTTGGCAAATTGTGTGATTTGACGTTTGTTTTGATTGTTTAAATGATACACCCATGCAAAACACAATAAGAAGATTGTTTGTAGTACCAGAATAGACATAGCACAATCCTAGGTAAGCCAGGGCAGTGTCTATTGAATTCCCACTTGAACCTAATTTCAGCCATGCCTACTCATAGCAGACAACTTAGAATCTTGGAGGCACGGGCTCCTCCTTACATGTGCACTCACTTCTCAAGCACACTAAGATTCGAATCCCAAGAGAATTTATTCCTAAAGGATTGTTGTTTCTACTGAGAGCCGTGAAAGTGTGGGACATCTTAGTCAGTCTCTAACCTTTCACGCAAATAGATAGAGGGATTTTGGATACTATAACAAAGTTTTACATTAAGGACATCCATTCAGATGGTTGTGGTCAAGTCATTTTCCCAATAAAGGGGGCTCTCCCAATCCTTTCAAATAAAGGCTTTCACCTTAACAATGTAGGGACTTTAACGCACCACTAGGGTACTGGAGGAGATTTTGGTTTCCACAACGAATTCACACCTGTCAATTGTAAGATTAATCACAATGGCATTTTTATATACCGGTTCGGAAGGGCTTGGCTTTAGCCTATTACTGGTTGGGCAATCCACTCCCACTAGATCTATTAAAGCACTTGGAAGGTAGCCACTCTAGAAGAATCATATGAATTTCTCTTACACCCAAGATTTGTAAAAGCAAGGGGAGAGGATACGTTCATATAGTTCTTTGGAATTAAAAACTAGAAAACATTTCAAGAACGCAAGACAATGATTCATTTTAAGCACCAAGATGAAGCATTTTCTAACTACTAAAAATAGACATGATTGTGAAAATATGCAAGGTCTTCGACAAGCATCCTGCAGGAAATAAGTTAGTAGTTTGTAATTTCTTTCTTCATTCTCAGTGTCCTACAAACCACCGTTAAGTTGTTCCAAAAATAAAATTAGAGAAACACAAAAGTCAGGAAACAGTAGATCGTTAGAAAAACTGAGAAAAAATATCAAATAAAGGTCCCTGGTGTGTCAAATTTAGTGCAATAATTCTCATAGTCTTGCACAAAGAAGTACAGATAACCCCACAAAGAACTAGAAAGTTCACGCAAGATGCTGGGAAATTTCACGTGAAATCTCTGATAGAGACGTACGGACAAAGCGCAAAAATGAAGCGCAAGAAGTGCAATAAAATGAGGCCAAAAACTAATTTTCCAGCCCCACGGTGGGCACCAAAAATATATATGTTAAATGTGGCCTTGTTATTCAACCATACACTTCAACATAGTCCTTGTTCATCAGCCACATACAGAAGTGAATATGTGTTATTCATCCTGCATGCTTGTATGGTTTGACTTGTTGCCTTCTATCTAGATGGGGTTTTGAATGGCTCTCAAAATGAGAGTCTCACAACCTAGACCAATCCAAGAATGAAGGATTTTTCTCCATGAATACAATGTAATGTAATGCAAGATTAATCTAAGAACATGAAAGATTAATCTAAATGAAATTAAAATAAGACATGATAAGAAATATGAGATTAATCTAAGAAAATGAAGCTATTCTATTGCAAATGAACTTAATTGAAATGATGAATTCTAAAATGCAGCAGCAATTCTTTATTCTAACAATGCATATCCTTGAATGAGAAATGGGAGTTCTTTTATAGATTGAGAGTCTGCTCAGAATAGAAAATTTCAATTTTGAAATAAAATAGATAGAAAAGCCAGTTCAGATTAGCAAGCTTTCTTTAAAAGAAAAGAATGAACTATTTTCTCTTTGTTTTTAATTGTTTTCTTTTTTATTTTAACTATTTTCTTTCTCTTTCAAGCACAGTTAATTCAAAGTTTCCATTTCTGAATAGGAGAGAAGATTTTTGAGAGAATATTTAATTAAATAAATAGAATACGACCTCATAAATGTGTTTTTCTCAATTATTTGAATAATTAAATTCAATTATTAAAATGAGGATATTTATTTAATAATTAAATATTGTTTAATTCCTTTTCATGTGTTTTAGCTAAAAGGGGTGAATTTAATTTAATTAAAGTGCTAGGATTTTATAATTAAATTAATTCAATCATAGGGTTTGTTTAGCTAATTGATTGATATTTAGGAATTAAATATAATGTATGATTAATGCAAATTTAGGATTTTCTACATTTGACACTCAGGTCAAGTAGAGTCAGTCAAAACTCAGAATTGCCTAGTACAATAGGACTTTGATGATTCAGAAGAATGACAAATGCAACAAAATTGGTTAGGGTTGCAAGATGCCATTTTTGGGGTGTTACAGATAGAACTCTTTTGTATATTCCTAAACAAATATTCCATCTTGTTTCAAACCTTGCATTTTCTTTAGCAAATCAAGCTCATAGTCAATAGGAATGAATTATCTCTTTAATTGTTTCACCATTCCATCGCATCTTGTTGTCTTCTCCTTCCCTCTTCTATTTCTCTCCAACTGAATCTCTTTGCACCAAAATTTTGTATGACCTTTCAGCTTCACCTTTGAGAGTCAGACCCTCTCATGATATTATATTTCCTCAAAATAAAACTACTCCTCAATATAATTCATCCAATCAATCAACTCTTCTCGATTAAGATTTCCTGAAAATGTAGAAAATTCAATCTTTGTTTTCTTTCCAATCTTGGAAATCTCCCTAAAAAACCTTGCTTCATCAGGATCTGTAACCATTTATTTCTCTTCTTCAAGCTCTACTTCTTCTTCAGATTCATCTGCACTTGCATCTCTTTCCCTAATATCTATTTCTCTACGTAGATCCTCTTGTAATACTTTCACTTTCCTCTAGACGTCTCTAAAAACTATTAGAATAGCCCCAAATTATAACTGAGAGGGGGGGTTAATCAGTTATCAGTAACTTTAATTATTTTTCTTTCTTAACTTCAGAATACAACAAATTAAATGCTTAATTAGATAACATAGTAGACAACACACAATTTGATTATGGGGAAACCAAATGGTAAAAACCCCAGTGAGAATTAGCACCCACAATGAACTATACTTGTTTATAGTAATCCTTGTTAGAAGATATTTCAACCTTGTTAGGAGTTGTAATTTACAATGCAATAAGTATAGTGACCTGGTTAAGGGTCGAACCCTGTTAGGAGTCTTTTACAAATAACTTTGTTAGGGGTGGTGGACTCACTATCCAAAAGCTCACTGCTTAATGGTGAAGGCTACAACCTTCTGTATATCAAATATGCACTATATCTGATGATGAACTGTAGAGTAGACCTATTGTCTTGATCAGTTATAGTGTATTACAATATTTCACTTCTTCTTCACATAGACTCTTGATGAATGAACCACATCTGATATTCTTCTCTATATATCTTCTTTCTCTTTTCATATCATTCACACTTAGCGTATCACAATTGACTTTCTACAAGTATCTTTTGTTAGAAACACTGAGAAGGGGGGTGAATCAGTGTTTATCAATTAATTATATTTCAGCCAATTAAACATATATCAAATGTACATTCAAAGAATCATAACACAAGAACACATAACACAAGATATGATTATGGAGAACCTTGATCAGAGGAAAACTCCGGTGGGGATTAGTACCCACAAAATATATTACTAGGTATAATGAACCTATTAAAGTTCCTTTGCCCTGTTAGAAGCAGTCTTTATAATTTGAGTACAATGACCTGGTTAAAGGTCAGACCCTGTTAGGAGTCTTTTACAAAAACCCTGTTAGGGGTGTATGGCTCACTGCCTAGGCTCACTGCCCAAATAATATGAAGGCTACAACCCTCTGAATGTTGATATGCACTATATCAAAAATGAACTGCTGTAGTGACACTGTTGTCTAATTAGTTCTGTGTATGCATGGATGCTCTTAATCCTTTAAAGAGCTATATCATCTTTTGAATTCATTATACTATTCCTCTATAACTTCTTCTTACACAATAATTGACTTCTTTTGCACACTGTAACATAATAATACATTACATACTTATATCTTTACAAATGAATAGGCGTGACCCAAAACATAACACTTAGTCAGCTTCTTAACAAAATATACAATGCTTCTGAACAAGTTGGCTCAAGCGTGTTTACAACAACATTAATTACATCATTAAAAACTTATAACTAAAGGCACATAGCCTTAGCATCACAAAATAATACACGCTGATCAAAATAGTAGTCGGCTTATGTGCTCTGTATTTTGGATTGTTTCTTGGACTACAGTGTACTAATCTATCTGTATCTTTTCTGTACTTATGTTTCATACCTTGCATGTTTGGATATAGCATTTATATACATCATGGAGTATATACCTAAGCATGCATGCTCTGGTGTGCTTTCTAGCATGTGTGTTGATGTGCTGATCACTGTATATGTCTGACTACTCTGTATTTTGTACTTAGTCATTTTATCTCCTAAGTTATCTTTGACAGAAACTTAGTATGACTTTGTTGCCATGATTGAAAATACAAAATAAGCCATGCTTCCTTAGGAAGTCAACTTTCCAAAAATCTCCCCCTTTGTCATTTATGGCAACAAAGGAATGTGGCTAAGTTACTCAAAATGACTTCATTCAAAAATGACTGTATATCATAACTTAATGATATATACATATATACTACTCTACATATACACATTCTATACTACTCCCCCTTTGACATGAATGAAAAAGGTGTGAAAAAAATTGTAAGTCTTCATACTTACTCCATATATACATCCGGGTACACAACTTGAAGAGACTGAATCTCGTTCTGCCAGAATGCTTTCATTACATCAACTGTTTGGAGGTGTGCGCATAAAGCATATGTTAACTTCTCCATTTTCACTAGATCCAAGCAAGGAACTTTATCATAAGTCTGCATTGTGTCATCTATATGTCTGATGTTCTCATTTAGGACTACTAGTGAAGGCGCAAGTGCATTTCTCAACTAAGTCTGTCTAACTCTTATTTTGCTAATTTCTAGCTTTGCCTTCTCAATTTTGTCCAGTTGTCCTTGGTAGACATTATTGCATATGTTCATGTCTTGCATGGAATTCTCAACAGATTTTCTTATGTTGTCCACCATTTCCTCTGCTTCAGTTATCTTTTTAGTGTGCTTGGAGGTGAGCTTCACTCTGTCCGTGCAGTTTGCTATGACTTTCTTCCCTTTTCCTGCTAGCCCTTTCAATATAGACTGTCCAATCTTCAGAGAGTTCAGATCCAAGGTAAATTTCTTCACCACTTCATTCAATCTTTCCTTCTTATACTCATCTTTTGCAATCTTAGTATCTATCTCTACTAAGCTAGTGAAGTGTGACTTGAAGTTTGTTAGTACACTATCCACATGTTAAACAGTTTGAACTTTTGCAACTTTCTTATCAGCAGGAACTAACTCATTCAGAATGTTTATTGATTCAACAAAGTGTGGGTTCCTCATCACATGTTTCTCCTTTCCCTTTTCCATGGCAAGGATGTTGATCTTAATGAGGTCTTCTTCTTCCCATGTGTCAAAACTTGTTGAGTCAGGAGTTAACCTTGACAACAATGAGGTGGATGGTGACAGAATAGTATTCGGACTTGTGTCTACACATTCACTTTTGATATGTACCTCTTTAACTAGTGACTCATCAACTTGAGTTTCTTTCTCCTTATCCAAATCTATTGGATCAATCAAAGGAACTTCATCCTGTTGTAAAGATGTATCATCAATGTTCATGTCCTTGGTGTTAACAAAGGCTTCATCAACTTTATCTAGATCATTATCTGAAGCTATCATAGAAATATTTACATCATCAATCACTATAGTGTCCTCTGTATCTTTAGTTGTCTCAGAAGTTATTGTCACTATGGGCGCAGAGACCTATGGACCTGTCATGGGCACAATCTGAATTACTGGAGTTGTATCCTATTTAGGAGGAGTTGGAGTAACTTTTGTTGTAGGCATCGTTGGTGGATACATGTGTCTGTCCATAAAGACTTCTGCAAATGCCTTTTCAATCTCCTTTCCAACCTGTTCATATTCCTTTTTCATTATCTTTAAAGTCCTTGTCTTACTACGGAGATGAGGCTTTACAAGATATAGAAAAATAGCCTTTTCATCATGTGAACAAATAGGGAGAAGAGTATCCAGAGTTTTTTCTCTAATCTTCATGTCTTCCTCAATAGCATGTCTTTTCATAATTTCCAATACATTCCATAAGTTATCTGGTATCACTATCTTAAGTTCAAGAACTAATTTCTTAAACTTGATCATATGAGATATG
>MU225477.1:1952935-1970739 GCA_018584345.1 Thuja plicata
TAAATATGAAGATATTATGTAATATATTGTAAAATACATATTAATATATAATACGTATAAAATAATATATAATATATGATATATAATGTAATATTTAATATTAATATATATTATATAATATTTAATAGATAACATTTAATATATAATATTTAATATATAATTCAATATATAATAGATATTATATATTATCTTATACATATAATATATATAATATCATATGAAGTATGGAGAAAGGGGAGGGAAAATTAAAAATTAAAAATTCTACCGGCTTTATCAGGTACCCAAAAATATCGGGTACCTAAAAATATTAGGTACCCAATTAGGCTTGGTATTGCTTTGTGCACCATACCTACCTGGTCAACTCTTCAAATGTCTCAAAAATGTGTTTTTCCTCTATTTCTCTGAGTTCCAGACTTCGACCATGTAGCTGACGACTTTTTTTTGACCCAAATTTGATGAAATGAAAAGGGTATCTTAAGGAGATTATCAGCTTTCTATCGATATAATTGCTGTCAAATTTTGAATTCGGTAAGTAGTTCTTATCTATTTTCCAATTGAGTTACCTCTAAAGTGCTGATTTATATACTGATTGAAAAATGGCTATAACTTTCAGACGGTATAACATTTTCAAAAACTGAAAAATGCGTCACATTCTATGCTTTTCCTACTATAAGAAAAAAATTTATTTTTTTGAATTTGGTAAAGTTTTCAATGAGTTAAGGTGGTCAGACATGGGAATTTTTTTTTATTCTGATAATGTTGTAGTAGATAATTCATAATTAATTATTTTTTTAGCATAAAATTACACAAAAATATGCATCACATCCGAGGAGTCTACTACTTATATATAAAATCTTATAAAAAATATTATCATTTGATTATGATTAAGGTGGTCAGACATACACCTACTTATTTTTTTCCTGAAATTTTTGTACAGCTGCATTGAAATCTATACTTTTCACCAATCATATTAACTTTTTTAGAGAAAAGGCCTGGTAGTTTAGAAACTACATTCAATTTCCTAGAGATTCTATTCTTACAACTTTTTGATATTAAGTTGATAGCTAGTTCAAATTTTCACGTCAAGTTGACTAACCCTAATTTTGCTGATTTTTCATTGCCACTTAAGGGCATAGTTTGCCCCCCCATGATCTTGCACATACCCTATCTTGTTTTCATAGTCTCATGTTAAATTATTTAGAAACTTGTCCATTATATATTCTTCAGATATTTCTCCACCATTGTTTCTGATTCCAGAGATTGTTTCATTTATCCTTTGATTGTAAGCTCTAATGTTCTCTTCAGGTAACATCTCAAGACTGTTGTATTTCTTTTTCCATGTCTTCCTACGTGAATTCTTTACTTGAATATCTCCTTCAATATTATCTTCTAAATAATTTCATATGGTATATGCTCTGTCAATTTTCTTAATCTTAGAAAATTTAGTGTCAGATAAGGTGCTGATTAGGGCTTCTTTAGCAATTGCATTATTGGTAAATTTTTCCTTTTGTCTATTAGTAACATCATCCTTTGCAAGGTCTTTCAGAGATGGAATTACAACCTCTTGTGTAGCAATTTCAAATATCTCAAAGCCAACACACTGTAGATGTGTTATCATTTTATTTTTTCAATCTATATAATTTTCTCCATCAAACTTAGGGCTTTCTTTTCTGAAGTAA
Source organism: Thuja plicata (assembly GCA_018584345.1). Lineage (NCBI taxonomy): Eukaryota > Viridiplantae > Streptophyta > Pinopsida > Cupressales > Cupressaceae > Thuja > Thuja plicata. Next base: position 1,954,615 of record MU225477.1, read on the forward strand.
GACATCTAACCTACCTTAAGCTGTTAGGCTTCTCCTCCAAGGCACTTGGCTCTGATGCCAATTGTTAGAATAGTCCCAAAGGATAATTGAGAGAGGGGGGGGGTGAATCAGTTATCAATAAATTTAATTATTTTTCTTTCTTAACTTCAAAATACAACAATGTAAATGCTTAATCAGATAACACAGTACACAACACACAATTTGATTACGGGGAAACCAAATGGTAAAAACCCTTGTGGGAATTAGCACCCACAATGAACTATACTTGTTTATAGTAATCCTTGTTAGAAGATATTTCAACCTTATTAGGAGTTGGAATTTACAATGCAATAATTATAGTGACCTAGTTAAGGGTCGGACCCTGTTAGGAGTCTTTTACAAATAACCTTGTTAGGGGTGGTGGACTCACTATCCAAAAGCTCACTGCTTAATGGTGAAGGCTACAAACTTTTGTATAATAGATATGCACTATATCTGATGATGAACTATAGAGTAGACCTTCTTTCTTGATCAGTTCCAGTGTATTACAATCTTTCACTTCTTCTTCACATAGAGTCTTGATGAATGAACCACATCTGATATTTTTCTTTGTACATCTTCTTTCTCTTTTCGTATCATTCGCAATTAGTGTATCACAATTGACTTTCTATAAGTATCTTTCTCGAAGTATGAGATCATGGGACCTATAAGAAAACTATTCATAACATCCTTGTTGGCTCCACTAAGCATGCAAGCATAATTACAACCACGCAAGTATAAATTGAATAGACGCGACGCTTCACTAAGCCTGCCTCACAAAATTAACTCTAACTTTGCAATCTTCTTGAAACACGTTTGGTGCCTTTAAATAACTATCATCAACTCATAACTAATCATGAATATACACATGCATATCTTGAAGATAGGTGCAACTCAAGAAACACATTACATATGTCAGCTCTGAATAGATACTCTTCCAGAACTATAACTGCCAATAACAAAATTACACAATTTGACTGAAACATCATATCTGGATCTGTGTGTATGAACATAACATAATAAACATGTCAAAAACATGTAGCTAACCATGCATATCTTCATGTCATCATTCTGATAAGTACATATAGAATTACTATTATGTATTATATGTTGTCATTAATGACAAACATACAATCAATCAACTGAACAAAATCAAATCTCCAACAAAAACTACTTCTATCACACCTACAACTCATCTACCATGGTTCCTTCAGGGAGGCATTCTTTCACACTTACCTCTCATACCCACAACCACAGTCCTAGTGCAAATTGCCTCACATTCAGAGATCTATCTACACTCTTAGGAACTTATTCTCTGATACCTCTTGATGAGGGGTACTTTCCTTATTCAATCAAATACACAACACAAGAGGAAAATAAACATAATTTTGCTAGAACATAACAATGGAAAGAACAAAAAACACTTGCTTTTTATTATTTTCAATGAAATGACATTATAATATTCTTAAAAGTAACATGCTACAAGCATGGGCATTTTTATTAGAATAATCTTCACGATAGATCCACAATATAGCTTCTAGAATTGAACCCTAAAATCCCCCTTTATCCCTATATAAATAGCACAATTAACCACCTTAGAATATTCTAGAAAGTGAAATTTTCCCCTTTTGGCACCCAATAGTTCAACTTCCAACCTTAAGTGTTTTCATTATTCCCTTTTTATTGAAACTTGAGTCTTGAAGACCCAACTTTAAAAAACCATAACTTGTGAATTGTTGACTCGATTGGCTATTATGACCCCATTATTAAAATGCCACAAGGCCCTCTATGCCCAAGGATTTTGAGATACTAGCCAATCAAGGTTTGAACCTTTTTTGGAACATCTAAGGCCTTCAAAACTTACTTCAATTTTTTTGTACCACCCCACCAAAATAGAAAATGCAATATCTTAACAATCAGACTTGATATTGCCATGAAAATTTACAGGCATTCTAATATATCCATAATGGACTTCTAGATGAGAAATTGTAATAATTTATGTTCACATGCACAACTTACAAAATAAAAGTAAATTGTCCAAAAATAGTAACCCTATCAAAAGATAGCCATTAATGAAAACTAGACACTATTTTTGGGTGTTGCAAGATTGATCTTACACCCTGGATGTTCCTGCATCAGGAACTTGTGGTAATTTGAGAAATGACCTTGTAACATATCAGGTGTTCATATGAAAACCAAGATGATCAACCTAATCTTTTGTTATCCATGATGAATCTTCAATAGGTCATCCCTTCCATTTGACAAACTACTCTACTTATTTCATGTTTCTTGTTCTTCTACCCACATGAATATCTAGGATATCCTCTATCTCTTCTATAGTTTAATTACATGCTAGAATATTCTATTGTGCTTCTGGTATTTCATCTCCCATACTTCCTTCACAATACTCTGTCAAATATGAAATATTAAATACTGGTGAAACATTGAGTTTAGTGGGCAAGTCTACTTCATTAGAATTTCCTGCATCATACTTCTTTGAGATTGTGCATGGTCCAAATTGATTCATCTTCAACTTATTGTATGTTCCCACTAGAAATATATCCTTTATGAAATGAACCATAACTTCATCTCCAATGTTGAAATTAGTTGTCTCCTTTTTTGATCTACCTTAGCCTTGTACTGAATACTCATTTTATTAATATGCTTCCTCACCCCTTCATGAAAATTCTTCAAGTTCTCTGCAAATTCTCCAGCTTAAATACTACTCTTTTCTCCATTTCAAACTTCCTCAATTCTGTAAAATTTCTAGGACTACTTCCATATCAATCTAGAATGGTGATTTACTGGTACTCCTATTGAAAAAATTATTGTATGCAAATTATGCCTAAGGTAACATCAAATCCCACCCCTTTAGTTTATTCCCAACTAAGCATCTCAACAAATTTTCAAAACTCTTGTTCACCACTTATGTGTGTCCATCATTATGTGGATGGTGTGTTGAAATGAACTTCAAATCTATCTTTATCTTATTCTACAATGTCCTCCAAAAGTACCCAAAAAACTTAGTGTATCAATTTGTAACTCTTCTTTTTTGTAGACCATGAAGTTTAACCACTTCTCTGAAAAACAATTCTGCCACATGAACAACATCATTAGCGTTTATGTAAGGAATGTAATTTTCCATCTTTGAGAACCTATCCACTACCATGAAAATGGAATCATGTCCTCTCTAAGTCCTTGGTAAACAAAGAACAAAGTCTATACTAAAATCCTCCCATGACCTCTCTGTTATAGGTAATCTCTTATATAACCTTGTATTCTACCCAGTTCCATCTATCACCTAACATACTCTATGACTCTACACAAAATGCTTTACATCTTGTTTCAATTGTGTCCAATAATAATGCTCAATAACCTGAGAAATAGTTTTATCTCGACCAAAGTGTCTTACGAATCCTCCACTATTCTTCTCTTGGATTAGGTTCTCCCTCATGAAATTGTTTTGAATGCACAACTAGCTCCCTTTGATTAAAATTACATATTTGATTATAAAATCTAACCATCTTGTATGTTCTAGAGTAATAGGTTCTGTGTAAGCTCTCCAAGCCTTGCCAAAATCAAGATCCTCAAGATATAAACTCTTGAGGCATTGAGCCCAAAAGTTGCAATCTACATATCTATCAACAAATTATGCCTCCTACTCAAAGTATTTACAACCCTATTATATTTTCCACTCCTCTGCTTCAAGATAAAAGTCTAACTCTGCAAAAACTCAACCCATTTCAAATTCCTCTTATTCAACTTTCCTTGGCTATTCAATACTGTAAAGCTTGATGATTAGTAAATATAAAAAAATCCTTACGAAAAATATAACGTCTCCACTTCCTCAACGCCTAAACTATAGCATAAAATTTTTGATCATAAAACAATTTTTTTTTTCTTTTGGAATCATTTAACTTCTCACTAAAATAAGCACTGGGTATACCTACCTATCTCAAAACAACTCCTACGACACTGCCACTAGTATCACAGTCTACTTGAAATACCTTATTAAAATCTAGAAGTGCCAAAATAGGCTTCTTTATAACTTTTCTCTTCAATAAATAAAAAATCTTTGCTTTTTTGTAAACCACTTAAACTCTTTTGTATCCCCTCACATGGTTTTAGTTAATGGTCCATAGATACTACTGAAATTATTTATAAAATTTATATAAAATCTAGCCAAACCATTTAAAAATCTTACCTCAGTAGCACTCCTTGGAGTAGGCCAATCAAGTATAGATTTCAATTTCTCTAGGTCCATTTTAAGACCATCTTCTAAGACAAAAAATCCCAAGTACACTAACTAATTCTTCAAAAAACTGCACTTCTTCAGGTTAATACACAAATTCTCTTCCCTTAACTTCTCAAAGGTGCTACATATGCATTATATGATCTCCCAATGTCTTAATGAAGATCATTTAATATCATCAAAGTAAACAATAACATACTTACTCATAAACTCTTTCAATACCTCATTCATGAGCTGCATGAATGTGCTTGATGCATTGGTTATCCCAAAAGGCATGACTAACCACTCAAACAAGACCTCCTTTGTTTTCAAGGTTGTCTTCCATTCATCTCATATAATCTAGATTTGGTGATATCCACTCTTCATATCTATCTTTATGAAGTACTCACCTCCACTCTAGCAATCTGTAATGTCATCCATCCCTCAAAAGGAAAATCTATACTTGAAATTAATCTTAGTCATAGCTTGAGAATCTCTACACATCCACTAGGATTCAAGTCTATTTGATAAATAATATTTCTTATTTGGGGAAATCCATAAGGTACATTATCATATACAATATCTTGAAACCCATCTAATAAATCTTCAACTTTCATATTTACATCTTCTACTTCCTCTTTATCAGCTTTTGGAATTAAATAAAAACACATATGCTCAGGCTTCATGCGTTCTAGAAACTTACTTCCATTAACTAAACATATTATAACATTACTACATACCACTTTGTAGGTTTCCTTCAATGGCTTTAGCTTGTGTCAGACTCCATCCTTTGTCAAAGTATAGGTATTTACATACCCATTATGTAATTCACAATGATAAAATCGCTATGGTTTCCTTAACAACAGATGACAAGAATCCATAACCATAATTTCACATAATACCCCATCATGATAGTTTCTAGTTTGGAACTTTACTAGACATTTTTCATTGACCAAAACCTTGTGATCCTTTTATAACCAAGCAATCTAATAGGGATTTGGATACTTCCTTCTCTCTAACTTCAATTTATCAACCATTTCCTCTTAAACAAGTTTATTACTACTACCACTATAAAAAATGACATTGCTATTGGAATTATATTGGAATGATGTACTAAGAGGGGAGGGGTGAATCAGTACCTCTAAAAAATTTCTTGGTTAGCCCATTAACCCTTCATCATCAGTTTGTAAATTATCTTATCTAACTGTTCATTTTTCTTTATGTATATGCAATCATATCATAAGTTCTTTTAGTATTTAATCATAATAGAAACATTCATAAAAATAGATAACACATAACACAAGATATGATATCGCAGAAAACTCTTGTTAGGAAGTAAAAATTGCGGTGGGGATTGTTACCCACAATACTTCACTATCTGCAGATAAGAAGGGGCTAGTTAAGGCTTACAATTGGTCACTTATAATGACCTACCCTATTAGGAGTATTACAGTGGAGACCTGTTAAGATCTACTTCATTTGAAGCTTTAGCAACACTGTTAAGTGTGCACTCTGTTAAGAGATTTGCAAAGAATGGTTAAGTGCACCTTCTACAAAAGGATTTTAGATGTGATGCACTTGTTAGAATGCAACTACATAAGTCTTTGATCTGATGAAGTATATGATATTTAATAGCTGATAACAGATCCAATTAAGCTTCATACATATAAATAATCACCCTTCCATGATTGAGTAATACCTTTATCTGCTCGTCAGTAGCCTCTATGTTTTCTTGACAACTAATGTGTTTTGTTTCTAAACTTTGCATGAATTCTTCCTTCTGCTCCTTAGATGATCTTTTTGGATATCAAAAACAATGAATTCATAACCCACAATTGAGTTGAACATCTATTTATACTAGATTCAGGTTCAATTCTTGATTCATGCTTCGCAAGTTAACTCTAGATCCAAGGTTTACAACTTGACCTTGATCTGTAGTTAGATATGTTTTAGATCTGTTAGGATGCATTAAAACATTTATATAAAGCCTGCTTTACCCTCAAGTTATGATTTAAAACAAAATAAAACACTATAAATAGATTTACATTGCTTTAGCCATCGCGTAAAAATCAAATCCACAATTTGTGGTTCTCTAACTGACTGTCGGTTCTGATGGTCAATTTTCTTTATCGTCGGTGTTCCTTTCTTGAACTTGTTGTCGGGTATGCCTTTTCTATTCTTGTCAGGTTAGTTCTCAAATTTGTGTTTCCGGTGATGCTTGTGGTCATTGGTGATGCTTGTCACTTTCATACTTAGCATTTTTCATGACCTTGTGTTCTATCGGGTATGCTCGTTGTTCGCCGATAATGCTTGTAGTCTGCCAGTGATCTTTGTAGTCTATCGGTGATCTCTGTCAATGTTTTTCACAAAGTGTACTAATGGAAAAATAATGTCATCAATCTCCCCCTTTGACATTAGTATCAAAAACATGATATGTGCAACATACTGAGTGTATTAGTATGTACACCTGTGTATACTCCTTCCTTAGTCATTTGAATGACTCCCCCTATGTATATGTTGGTAAGTGTAAGTAAGTATATACACATATCCTTATGTAATTTTCTTTTCCTCTTTTTTGATATATATATTGTACATAACTATATACATTTCCTTTCCTCCTTTTTTGATTCTAAAGTCAAAGGTACTTACAGCTTTTCAAAAAGGTGGGAATGTGAGGACTTGATCTCCTCCATCATCTTTTCCCATTTCTCCTTCAGCATTTCTAGAACCATGTGCTCTAGTGAAATATTTACATGTATATCATAGATGTTGTCTACTACAGACATCTCGGGGGTTGCTATAAGATTTCTTGCATCAGAAATATGTTGCTGTAAAATGGTAAGATTAGGCATAATATGTGCCTACAGTTCGGTAAGCTCACCTTTGAGTTGTGTTCCAGCATCCCATATTTCTTGTCTTAGCCTGTTCACCTCTATGACCATGTCATGATGTGCCTTTATACTGTCAACATTTCGGGTTAGGCTTTGTGCACTGGTTGTGACATTTGAATCTATTTATGTCAGTTTGCCACTATTTTCTTTTGAAAATTTCTCAAGTGTGCACATCTTTTGAACTAAGGTGATTGCTTCAACAATCATTGGCTCTAATTCATCAGTGAGGGTAGAGAGCTTACCTTGTTTAGTGCCACTTCTTGGCTGATTTCATCAATTAGCTTGTACTGATATTTATTTTCTGCTTGTTCTTCCATAGCTTTCTTTGCATCTATACTTTGCTATGTTATGGCATCGGTAAGAACAAAAATATGTTCCTTTACTGTAGCATTTTCTTCAAGTTTAACTTTTGAAACAAGTTTTTGGAGTATCTCTTTTTCTTTGTCAAGTGCTAATGTTTCCCTATGCTCTTGTATCATTTTCTTTTGTATGGATTTTCTCTGACATAACACTCCAAACTCTTGAAGTTTGTAACTGTCCAAAGTGGTAATATCCCAATTTGGAACTTCAATTACTTCATCCAGTGTGATAGCCAAGATGTCTTTCTTTATTGTTTTCTTTTTCTTCTTCTTTGGCTGGGTGGAAGATTGATGTACCACCATCTATAAAGTGTGAGTTTGGGTTGACTTGGTGGGTGAGGGTCTAGAAGATGAGACTTCCTTTTGTATATGTTTTGAATCCACCAGCTGGTTTGGTGAAGATGTCTCCTCATGTGCCTTGGGTGTATTAACAAATGTATCTTCTTTAAGTTTGATACCTTCATCCTTCTTGTCTCCTTCACTTTTATCTTTTTCTTCAACCTGTCTCAATGTATCAGCTATTTTTTTATATGCCTCTTTGTTTTGATCTTTTGATACATCTTGTTGATCATCGATTGTATCTTTCATTTATGTATCTGTATCATTGGGAGTGTTCGATGCAACTTTTTTTTCATCTGTACCCATATCCTTGGGTATATCATCATCTTTCTTAGATGATTTATCTTGACTAGATTGAATATCAATAGCATCTATTAATATGTTCATGTTTGTCGGTCTATTGACTGTTACATTGTCAATAGTTGTGTCTTGTTCATTAGTTTTTCCCTTTGCAGCATTGATGTCTTCATCTTTTTGAACTTCTACTGCAGGGTCTTGTCCTATAATGGTATTGAGAATGTTTTCTAACCATGTTTCATCATTTATATCAACATCTAAGTTACCTTTTATTGACAATTCTTCTTTGGTAACTTCTTTATCCTCTAAGCTGATGTGGATGGGGCTTGCTGGTACTTGATCATTTTCACCATCTTTTGACTAGTATTCATCTATAATATCAGTCTTTTTTTGGCCTATGATCTGTACCTCTTCACTATCTAACTCAACTATTGAGTTATCAAGTTTGGTGATAGGTTCCTTTTCCTGACTGCTCTCCTCATCAGGATTGAGTATCTCACTCCATATTTTATGAGTGTCTTGTTCTAGCTCTATAAGTTTCTCTTTAAGAAATTTATAAGCTCTCAATTTTGGTGAGAGGCTTTTTGTATATTTATCCATGAATTCATTTATTTCTTCTTTCTTTGATTTAGGAGGCATAAGAGAGACCTGTACTCTTTCTCTTATCCTCTTCTTCTCATGGAGTGCAAAAGTGAATCTAGAAGATATTCTATCTAATAGTTCTTGTGGAACATCACATGTAGTGAATTGCAGTGGGACATAATAGTGTTTGCACAACTCAGCAATAAGTGTGTCTTCAATCTTATTTTGTTCTACAGTGTCCCATCTTAACCATTTCCTAATTTTAGGATGTCCAATAGATGCAACTTCAAAAATATACTTACATATTTCATCAATGTCTTCAGTTGGTGATGTAACCTTTGCTATTTCCTTTACTTGTTTCATAGTATCAGGTTCATCCATTGCTGAGTCCTCTAAGTCTTCATTTGATTGAACAAATTTTCTTCTTTTGGGAGGTGCCTTGACTGGTTGTTTTCCCTTTGGTGTGACAGGTTTCCTTTCATATACCTTTCCTTTCACCATGGGAGAGGGAATTGCATCCTGTGATGTTTGGCTTCTTGTTCTTGACTTGTTTGGTGGAGGGGGAGGTGGTGAATAGAAATTTTCTTCCTCTGATTCATTTGGCTCTACTATATCACCAATGGGAAGTTGTTCCTTGGTGAGCTCCTCCTTACCGTATTGTTCCTCTTCACCTTCTCCTTATTCTTCTCCTTCAGAAGATATATTCAAGTTCTTTACCATTCTTTTTAACTATTTTAAAGCCTTCTTGACAACAAGATTTGTTTTGATCTTAAGTTTGGCCTCTTCATAGGTACCAAATCTTAATTGCTTGTTGTCTATGGGTTCATTTAATAATGCCTAAATGTATTCATTTTCTAATCCTATTTTGATTTCATATTCCAATTTTGAAAGCCATGATTTCCTTGGAACTACTGCTTGTATGTATGTGAAATCTATATCCACCATGAAACATATTTCTTCTCGGTGTTCCTCTATCAGACTCTCAGGAATTCTACTTCTTGCTTGTAGCATTTCCTTAATGGTTTTGAAATATTCATGCATTACATTATCAAAATCTGTACCAAGTGATTCTATGAATTCACCTATCTGAATGGTTATGGGTCTGCTTGTGTCCAATGTAACTTTTCCAATGGAAGGAAAGTATTCTTCAAAATAAAAGAATATGCACATTATGAGGGAACCAAACTTATAAGTATTTGTCCTTAAAGACCTTATTGTGCACATGTTCTCCTCAAATTGATGTAATAGGATCTCTGCCAGATCCATCTTCTTCCCCTGTTTGATAATCTTATATGCTGTGCTCATAGCAGTACTAGATATGTTGTTCATTCTAGTTGCTTGGAAGATTTTGTATCCAACAACACATGCTCCAAACTTCAGCTCTACGTCGGTAATGGTGTTGACCTTTAGTGCTCATTTACCTGATTTTGCACCAGTCAGTTTTTCAACTTCTGCCACAGATGGGTGCTTGTGAGCCTGTGGTTTATCGACTGTAGGATAACCATTTACCACATGAATAACATCCTTTGTTATTTCCTTAGGCTTATTTATCCATAGAGTCTTGTTGTGAACTCTGCTAAGAACAATTTTAATCCATTCTGTCTTGAAAACCTTGGGAAAATGTAGTGCATTTGTGAGTCCCTTTACTTCCAAGTGTTTGTGCTCTTCTTTGAGCTTTCCAACATCATCACAAAGTGCCCTATAGGTATTATCTAGGTCTAGATCTCTTATTTGTGAGATCTTATAGTGAATATAGGACCTTATGTCCTCTACCAGTAAAACCCTAGGTGGGATTCAGGAGAATACTCTGGAATCATCAGGTTGAGAAGCTATTTCAGGGTGTAACTTATATTTAGGTTCAGCACACGCTCCTCTACTAACAAGATTAAAGGATTTCTTCTTATCATACTTAATTTTTACTACTCTAGAATTCGATGCCATCATGTTTGCAATTTAGGTCTTTTTGATAATAAAATAGTAAGGTCGATGAGTGTATTTACTTACTAATTCTTTTTGATTGCCTGTGAATGTGAATGCTTCATGTCAAATTAAATTCTGCTGGGTCACTTTCCAATTTGCTCTCAAATTGCTCTGGTCTGCTCTGCTCTACTCAAAAATTGCGGGTGTGAAAATGATTTTAATTGTCGGTCTTTTATACCTTTTTGTGCCCTAAGTTGTCATTAATGCTTACCAACCTGTCAGTGTATGAAGACTTCTTTTGTTGGTAAAAAAATTCATAACATCTTCGGTGTCTGTGCAAAGCATCAAGGTAGCTAGCAATTTTGGAGACTTCACTGATGATTGTCAGTGAGGTTGCGAAGACAGCTTTGGTTGATTCAATTTTCACCGACATTCATTGGTTTACACTTAACTTGTGTAATGACCGATACATTCTGGTAAGTAGTGCAAAAAAATTTCTGTGTGTTCATCGATGAAAATTGCGCCCAATAACCAATGGTTTCTTTTTAATAGTTTAGCAAATGAAAATATATTACATCTTTATTCATGCTAATATTACAATATGAACTATGTATAATGGAACCAATGCATAGTAAAACTTGTTATAATGCAGTTCCATACTTACTTGTGCAATCTAGTTAGATGTAGTGATGTCATCAGATCCATTGGATGGGGTGTCACCATTTGCATTGCTTGTTCCAACACCTTCAGTATTTGTGGCTTTTACCCACATCTTGTTTCTCATTCTTGTGATGTCATCAATGGTATTTCTATTGGGATGTGTATTTGTGTCTGTCAGTCAGTCTTTCCAATCTTTTATCACATGTCCAACCTTATGACAATGTAAACATGCCATACTTGGATTGGTCCAACCTCTTGTCCTTCTGGTCCACTTTCTCATATAGTTGGCAGCAATATGACCATACCTTCCACATGTCGTTCAATTTACCCATGTGTTATAGTCCCAAACATATGAGTTACCTTCTATTGTTGGTTTGTAGCTTTTATCAGTTTCCTTTGGAGTCCATGCTTTATTGTTCTTTTTCTAGCATTCCTTATGTGTATGCCCATTTATCTTTCATGTAGGTCAGTACTTATCCATATAGGTTTTTCTCCTTGGATTTGTCACTTTGGATCTGCACTCATGTGCCTTGTGTCCTTTCTTTTGACATTTATAACAATTACCAATAAAAGTAGATTGTTCTTGAGAAATACCTTTTGTAATATAATGAAATGGGGTTGTGTTAAGGATAAAATGTAAACATTGGAAGGGGGGTTTAATTGATTGATTAATTGTTAAAGTGTGTTTAAATCCTTAACCCTATTTCACATCTTACACTTAATTGAGTTTTATATTGATTGTATATTGTAATTGTGATTAGGGGAAGATAAGATGCTCCTTTCTTTCACCCTCAAATACACAAATAGGAGATCCAATTAGATCAACCCAAGTAGAAGGGTTAATGCACAAGTGAATAAACTATTTGGAAAGAAAAAAAGAAAGGGGATCTTAAATTTTCTAAATTGATTAAGTAAATATGCTTGATTACTGTAATTGAAAAGGATAGGAGGAAGAACTAACCTTACAAAATTGCAGATCAAAGATTATTGTTTTCTGAGGTCAGTAGACTATTTCTAGAGAATCTGACAGTTGATCTCGAACCATAACATAGAGATGAACAAAACCTAGAAATATTTTTTCATTCTGATGTTGTCTTATGAAAATGGTTGACCTTGTACCACAAATGTCAACCCTGTCCTGCACAAATTCAAAAGTGTCCCTATTTGTGCTATCCGAAAGAAGGCTGAAAAGGGTATCTAGATCTGGTCTCAGATCCATAGTCCCAAACCTGTACCTAAAAAAAGAAAGGTTTGTTTGTTGTGGGGGAGGGTTTTGCCTTAGTCAAACTCTGATTTAGGAATTAACCTTGAAATCAATAAAGTATAGAATGCTAGCAAGTAGTAGAATTGAATCTAATAATGAAGCTATGATATTCAATAGATATGCTAATGTAATTCAAATGTATGCAAATATGTGAGTATGAAAGAATGGAACTTTTAAAAAAATAAACCTTCATTATTGTATGCTTGAAATCCACCTTAGAAGAATGATGAAAGAGTCTTAAGGATGCAAAAAGGATCGTGAAGGAAGATCACACCACCATCATGGCTAGATCTAGGGTTTGGAGGATAAATCTTGAATGCTTGAACCAAATTCCTTCAAAGGCTTGAGAGCTTGAATCCTTGATCTTCAATGGAGAGATTGAATGCTTGAGAGGAATACTTGAACACCTTCAATTTCTTGAGAACATGTATAACAATGGATGCTTGAACTTTTTGCTTGGCACTTTTTCTTGCTCAATATTGCTTAGAGAAAATGAGAGGAGGAAACTTCCTTTTATATGAAACTAGGGAACAATATTCTAAGGAGTCCTACATAGGATAATTAAATCACCATTAAAACCTTTACCCCTAGGAGAGGACCTATATTAAATACAATTTAGGAATCAACGCTGCGGAATCCAAAACAGCTGACCCGGAAGCGGGAGAGAACTTTTTGTGAGGACTGACATCCAGGAAACCAAAAGTTCTCAGGATTTGGACCCTAGGATAGGGTCAAGGTCAGCCTTGTCCTAGGATAGGGCTGAGGTTGACCCTATCCTACATTAGAGCCAAGGTCGACCCTGTCCCTGAATCCCAGAAACACAGGTCTGTATCCCAGAATGTAGAAATCAAGTCAGAAAATGGTAGACAGAAAGGCAGATCAGGGGAGATGATGCAGAAATGGGAGGATGATGTGATGGAGGTCAAATACATCCCCTAAGGAGGTATAAACTCTCTCAACATGGAATTTCTTCCATTTTAAGATGATACATTAAGCCCCCACTTTAGCAGGAGTACATAAATTGAACGTGCTCATGGTAAAGTTAGAAAAAAAAGATCTTGGTGGATTGCAACGAGGTAGAATATCACTAAATTAGGGACACTAGCCCCATAAACTAAGGATTCTAACTCAACATACATATATGAAGATATGAATTTAAAGAACATTCAATCATAGAGAACATACATGTAAGACAAGAACAACACTATTGATAATATAGCTTCATGATCTAATCCTACTAACATGGAAGCAAAAGAGAGAAAATAGAAAGTGATTACCTCACCTAGTAAGATTACCACCTTACTATGAATCACCAAGGAGGGAGAGCCCCCAACAGTTTCACCCATAAACTGTGCTTGTAATTGTAAATGCATCTTCTGGCGACTTTTTGAAAATACCCATAGATCCACATTCTTGTATCACTATGGAATATAAAATGCATGTCCATTCAGGATTTAGCAACTTATGTGCATTACCGTTTAAGGATTTAGCATATCGTAAAGTAAAAAGGGTGTGTATCTCTTCAGGATTTAGCAACTTATGTGTGTTACCTTCCAACGATTTAGCAAACATAAAAGTAAAAATGTGTGTCTCTTCAGGATTTAGCAACTTATGTGCATTACCTTCCAAGGATTTAGCATGCTGTAAAATGTAAATAAATGTAAAATATAGTACAAGGGAGACCCTATATATGCCCCCCTCCTTATCATGGCTACCCACTAGGCTGGATAAGGAAAAGAAAGAGGATACCTACTTCACAATGTAAGGAGATATCGAGCTTAACAACAATGTATACCATATTCTTAGCGAAGAGCTTTGACCCTTACATCCAAGAACATAGATAATCATGAAATGGATATATCACTTATGGAAAAAGGATCCTCAAAGAGGAAGATATCTTATCAAAAAGAGCCCTACCATAGAGGAGTGCTTAGGATAAAATGTCATCTTCAAAAAGTGAGAGGGACCTAGGATTCAATCATCAAGACCCCTGTAATGAAGAGGATGAGGAATCTTGGAATGAAGGATACAAAATCTAACCAACAAGCAAGGGAAAGAGTTTATAAAGAATATAATTCACAAAATAAAGAAGAGGTAATGACCTAGGAAAATCACCTCTCCAATAAGAGGGTATCAATGGTCAAAACATAGATCTTTATAAGGAAAATAATGTTTTCTACATAAACAAATGCCACTAAGCTAAGGAAATTAGATCCTTAGATAGAGGTAGAAGGAGAAAATACCTTTCCCCCCAGAAATGATGGAAAGGGATATATCAAATTTCATCAAAAAAGTTTATAAAGATAAGAGATAGCCTTACACCACAAATGTCCTAGAAAGAACATCATGAGTGAAAGAAGTTATAAGGATAAAATGCAGAAAGAATAACCAATTATACTCAAAACAAAACTCATGCTAAGAGAATAATGGATCCTATAAGATTGAAAGAGAATACCTCTTCCCCCCCAATGTAAGAGACAAGAGGAAAAGCATACTCTAATTTATAGAAGAAGGAGGAAAATGCCCTATGTCAAAATTATGAAGAAATTGTAATACTGCTCGAGACTAAGATATAATTCCATGAGAAGCTCTATCTCTAACATATAATTTGAAATGCACACAATCAGAAAGTAAATGTTTATTACTATTGTGGAAAGGACATTTGTATTTATATAAAGCATTTTTCGAAATAGGTTTAAAGTTTTCTTTGTTGGAATTCATTAACTAGACATATACTTTCTTAGCCACATCTTGAGAAGTATCAGGATGGTCTAAGGTAGGCGTTGGAAGAAGAATATCAAGAGGAGGATGATAATTAATATCAGTCACATGAAATTGAGAATATGAATAGCCTATACCATGCATATCATGTTTAGAAGATACATTGATCGGGTTTTTAATGCCATGTTCATTAACACCAAGGCCCAAACCCTTATAACCTTGTTTATCTACCATAGTGTATCGAGTAGTATACCTATCTTGCATAGCATCTATGGGAGAGGATTGATTATGATGCTCATGAGGGAATGTTGTATAAGGTATAACAATGGTTATAGGAGAAGTTTCTTTGGATTTTCCTTTATTATCACCATGGATGGGATAAGAAGGAGAAGGTAAATCTAGAAATTCTTGCACATCCTCATCTTGTATCATAGTTTGAGCCTTTAAAAAAGTATGAGAAGAAGAACTAGGGATGGAAGATGGAAGAATAGGAGTAGGATTATTAGAAATGATCAGATTAGGAAGATTAAGATGAGGATTAGGAAGATTAGGTAATGGAGTATCATCTACCAAATTCTTCACATAATCCAAAAGAGAAATAAGTCCACTACACGAATCCTTAATTAAAGTTTTGAAAGTAGGGATACTAGTGTTGGTCAATCTTAAAATAGCATAGGCAAGTGAAACATGAAGATTAAAAAACATGATAAAGTGGCTAATACTCTCATAGACATCATAGGTACTATAAAGAGATGCTAAAAGAAGCATAATGAGAAAAATAGCCATACACCAAAAGAACTTCATAATGAATGAAATGCAAGAAGTGTTTTTATAAATGCAAAT
>MU225477.1:1970884-1999706 GCA_018584345.1 Thuja plicata
TCCTTAACCCTATTTCACATCTTACACTTAATTGAGTTTGATATTGATTGTATATTGTAATTGTGATTAGGGGAAGATAAGATGCTCCTTTCTTTCACCCTTAAATACACAAATAGGAGATCCAATTAGATCAACCCAAGTAGAAGGGTTAATGCACAAGTGAATCAACTATTTGGAAAGAAAACAAGAAAGGGGATCTTAAATTCTATAAATTGATTAAGTAAATATGCTTGATTACTATAATTGAAAAGGATAGGAGGAAGAACTAACCTTACAAAATTTCATATCAAAGATTGCTATTTTTGAGGTCTATAGACTATTTCTAGATAATCTAATAGTGGATCTCAAACTAGAACGTAGAGATGAACAAAACCCAGAAATATTTTTCTATTCTGATGTGATCTTATGAAAAAGGTTGACCCTGTACCACAAATGCCAACCCTATCCTGCACAGATCTGAAAGTGTCCCTATTCGCGCTGTCTGAAAGAAGGTTGAAAAGGGTATCTAGATCTGGTCTCAGATCCATAGTCTTGAACCTATACTTGCAAAAAGAAAGGTTTGTTTGTTGTGGGGGAGGGGTTTGCCTTAGTCAAACCCCAATTTAGGAATTAACCTAGAAATTAATAAAGTATAGAATGCTAGCAAGTAGTAGAATTGAATCTAATAATGAAGCTATGATATTCAGTAGATATGCTAATGTAATTCAAATATATGCAAATATGTGAGTATGAAAGAATGGAACTTTAAAAACCATAAATCTTCATGATTTTTTGCTTGAAATCCACCTTAGAAGAATTATGAAAGAGTCTTGAGGATGCAAAAAGGATCTTGAAGGAAGATCACACCACCATCATGGCTAGATCTAGGGTTTGGAGGATAAATCTTGAATGCTTGAACCAAGTTCCTTCAAAGGCTTGAGAGATTGAATCCTTGATCTTCAAAGGAGAGATTTAATTCTTGAGAGGAAGACTTGAACACTTTCAATTTCTTTAGAACATGTAGAACAATGGATGCCTGAAATTTTTGCTTGGAACTTTTTCTTGCTCAATATCGCTTAGAGAAAATGAGAGGAGAAAACTTCCTTTTATCTGAAACTAGGGCACAATCTTCTAAGGAGGCCTAAATAGGATAATTAAATCACCATTAAAACCTTTACCCCTAGTATAGGACCTATATTAAATACAATTTTTGAATCAATGCTTCAGAACCTGAAATAGCCGACCTGGAAGTGGGAGAGAACTTTTTGTGAGGACCGACATCCAGGAAACCAAAAGTTCCTGGGATTTGGACCCTAGGATAGGGTTGAGGTTGGCCCTATCCTAGGACAAGGTGGAGGTAAACCCTATCCTAGGTTAGGGCTGAGGTTGACCCTGTCCTAGGAGGTTGACCCTGTCCCTGAATCCCAGAAACACAGGTTTGTATCCTAGAATGCATAAATCAAGTCATAAAATGGTAGACAGAAAGGTAGATTAGGGGAGATGATGAAAAAATGGGAGGATGATGTGATGGAGGTCAAATACATCCCCTAAGGAGGGATAAATTGTCTTAACATGGAATTTCTTCCATTTTAAGATGATACACCTTTCATTTTTCTTCTGCAGATGTTTGAGGTGTGGCCTGGTTTTCCACAGTGATTGCATGAAAACTTATTGGATCTTGGGGTTGTGAAAGCATTCCTCTGATCTAGTTGACTTGAGGATTCACCATTCTTTTTGTACCCTAATCTTGTGTAGTTTTTGACTCTCCTTTGTCCATCAAGAAAATCATCCATCCTTTTGTTTCTTTCCTCAACCTTTTTAATTAATTTGTTGTGTTGATCCTGGACTTTGATTTCATGCTTCAATTTTTCATTCTCTTCTCTTAGCTCACCAATGATCTATATTCTTTCAACGAGTTTTGTATTTAATCTATTTTCTTCTTGACTCATAAGAATAATCTGGTTGGTGACCTCATGGTGATGCTCAGTGAGTCTTAGAATCTCTGATTCTTTCTCTTGTAGTTTCTCTGTAATTTTCCTCCTATCGTCAATGGCTAGTGCTCTTTCATTTTCAAATTTTCTTGCATCATTCATTACATCGATCATTTTCACCATTTGAGTCTCTTGACCAATTTGCAGCATCTTGATTTGATCTATAAGATGTAGATTGATCTCTTATATACTTGTAATTTCTTTAACTGATGTGAATAGAGCTTTGCTCATTGATGATTCCAATGTTTCAAACTAATCTATTATTTCCAATTATTTGTAGTCTTTCTCATTCATCCTAGCTACCATAATCTTTCTTTCATTAAGAAGTTTTCTTAGCTTTATTCTTGCCTCCTTATACTGCTCATAGTTTATTTGCATTTGTAACTTCTCATTCTCAATAGTCATGTCTATTCTGAACTTGTCCATTGCTCTGATCTTTTCTCGTAAGTCTTTAATATTTTCCTGAGAGACACTTAGCTCTGATACCAATTGTTGGAATTATATTGGAATGATGTACTAAGAGGGGAGGGGTGAATCAGTACCTCTAAAACTTTTCTTGGTTAGCCCATTAACCCTTCATCATCAGTTTGTAAATTATCTTATCTAACTGTTCATTTTTATTTATGTATATGCAATCATATCATAAGTTCTTTTAGTATGTAATCATAACAGAAACATTCATGAAAATAGATACCACATAACACAAGATATGATATCACAGAAAACTCCTGTTAGGAAGTAAAAACTGCGATGGGGATTGTTACCCACAAGACTTCACTATCTGCAGACAAGAAGGGGTCGGTTAAGGCTTACAATTGGTCAATTTTGATGACCTACCCTGTTAGGAGTATTACAGTGGAGACCTGTTAAGATCTACTTCATTTGAAGCTTTAACAACAATGTTAAGTGTGCACTCTGTTAAGAGATTTGCAAAGAATGGTTAAGTGCACCTTCTACAAAAGGATTTTAGATGTGATGCACTTGTTAGAATGCAACTACATAAGTCTTTGATCTGATGAAATATGCAATCTTCAATTGCTGATAACAGATCCAATTAAGCTTCATACATATAAATAATCATCCTTCCATGATTGATTAATACCTTTATCTACTCGTCGGTAGCCTTTATGTGTTCTTGACAACTGATGTGTTCTATTTCTGAACTTTGCATGAATTCTACCTTCTGCTCCTTAGATTCTCTTCATGGCTATCAACAAAAATGAATTCATAACTCACAATTGAGTTGAACATCTATTTATACTAGATTCAGGTTCAATTCTTGATTCATGCATCGCAAGTTAACTCTAGATCCAAGGTTTACAACTTGACCTTGATCTGTAGTTAGATATGTTTTAGATCCATTAGGATGCATTAAAAAATTTACATAAAGCTTGATTTACCCTCAATTTATGATTTAAAACAAAATAAAACTCTATAAATAGATTTACATTGCTTTATCCATCATGTAAAAATTAGATCCACAATTTGTAGGTTCTCTAACTGACTATCGGTTTTCTTGGTCGTCGGTGTTCCTTTGTTGAACTTGTCGTTGGGTATGCATTTTCTATTCCTGTTGGGTTAGTTCTTAAAATTATTTCATCGGTGATTCTTGTGGTTTCCAGTGATGTTTGTCACTTTCATACTTAGCATTTTTCATGACCTCTATGTTCTGTCGGGTATGCTTGTTGTTCGCGGTAATGCTTGTAGTCTGCCGGTGATCTCTGTAGTCTGCCGGTGATCTCTGTCAATTTTTTTCACTAAGTGTACTAATAGAAAAATAATTTCATCAATTGCATACCATACCATTACAATTACACCTAGTGCAAACAAATTCTTCCTTTGCTTAGGTTCCTTCTCACCATTTATCAAGGCTTTCTTGGTAACACAAACCTCTCCTCTTTCAACATCTTCAGAATGTGACAACATGGAATCTTCATCTACATGTGTAACTCATCCATTATCATATGGTCTTCTATTTGTTCTCCCTTGATGTTAGGGACACTCATAAGCTCTATTCCCTTCTTCTCTACAATGGAAACATATGCCCCAAAAACCTCCTCTTCTTGGTCCTTACACTCTTCCTCTTCCTCTTTGATCATTTTTAGTTTGATCATGAGGGTTATATAAATTGTTTCCCCTTTGATAATGACTGCAAATAATGTCTCCATTCTTCTTTTGATCTTCATGTTGGCCTTCATAAGACTTCCCACTAGGCTTTCCACTACAACCTCTTCCACTTTGCTTGCTTTAAAACTTCTTATTCAGTTTTTCTTCTACCTTCAAAGAAAATTGATATGTATCTTCAATGGTAGACATTCTTTCTATGATCAAATCTTCTTGAATACTCGGACATAACCCATTTATGTAATGGGAAACCTTGTCCTCGTTAGCTAAAGAATGACTCATTTTGATAAGGAATTAATAGAACTCTTTTGTATATTCCTAGAAAGATCTTCCTACTTGTTTCAACCCTTATATCTTATTTAGCAAATCAATCTCATAGTTAACATGAATGAATGGTCTCTTCAATTTTTCCATCATTCCATCCCATATTTTTATCTTCTCCTTCCCTCTACTATTTCTATCCAAATAAATATTTTTCCACCAAATTATAATATGACCTTTACAAATTTGATCATCTCACCTGATCTTCCATTTCCTCAAAACCAATGTACTCCTCCATATCATTGATCCAATCAATCAACTTTTCTAGATTAAGATTTCCATAAAATATAGAAACTTCAATCTTTCATCTCTTTCCAATCTTGGAAGTGGCCCTCAAAAACCTATGTTCATCAGGATCCCTAACCATTTCTTGCTCTTCTTCAAACTCTCCTTCTTTAGATTCATCCTCACTTTCATCTCTTGCACTAATATCGACTCCTCTACATAGCCCCTCTTGAAGTATGTGAGCTTACCTCTAGAGGGCTCTAAAACTCTTTTCTATCACACTCCCAACTCTTCCACCATGGTTTCTTTGGGGAGGCACTTTTCCACACTTATATCTCATACCCACAACCAAATTCCTAGTTCAAACTGCCTCACATTCGGGGATCTATCTACACACTCTGGAACTTTTGTTCTGATACCACTTGATAAGGGGTACTTACCTTATTCAATAAAACACACACAATAAGAGAAAAAAAAAATTGAATTTTCAAATAACATAACAAATGAAAGAATAAAAACACTTTCTTTCTATTATTTTCAATGAAATGACATTACAATATTCAGAAAAGTAACACACTACAACCACATGGGCATTTTTATTACAATAATCTTCAAGATAGAGCCATGATGATGAAAAGTGGGAAACTGGAAGCTTGCAAAGGTCTCACAATAGGGTAAGGTACCCTATGTTGTTTTCTTAGAGATGATCACAAGACTTTACACTTATCACAAATGTAATAGAAGGATTGATTCAAGGTTCTCACAACCCCAAATCCCCAAGGGTAACCTAATCACTAGGTTTACCAATCCTCTAATACCAACTATCTAGGTTGGTGTCATAAGCCAAGTGACCCTTATTCACAAGAATACCCCCAAAGTGACATGTAGGACTAGGGGTGACCTATGCTTGTAGGTATGGTCTATTTAGGTCCCTACTTATTAGCTCCAATGGTTCTTTCACTTAAAGACAACTCATACACCATGGTTGCTTCACAAACCTATGTTTTTTCTTGTAGCCTTTTTCAGAGGGAATTTTGATCTCATCTAAGATTTCTCCACCCAACTACAAGAACTAATCAGGTTTTCAGATACCCTTTATGACCAAAAACTTTGGAATAAATCCTTGGAAATTGGAATTGAAAAGAAGGCAGAATGGTGAATTGATTTGCTCTACCAATTAGCCCTAATTAGGCCTCCAATTACACTACAAGTACCTTTTAGATACATCAAATTCCCAAAAATGACTATTGGATCATTTGGGGGGATGCATAATTGTCTTCTCCTTCAACCTAGAGCCTCTGATCAATCCCAAGAAAAAAGATATGACTATTGTCCTAAATCAGGATAGGTATATACATGTGCATATACACCTAGGGCATCAATTCTTTCCTACTTCCCTACAACTTGAGAAACCTAACTTGAAGAATTTTGAAAAGAATCCTAAGAAAAATATTTCCACCAAGGGGCATTAGATTCCCATGGTGGAAAGTAGAGATACACCTAATTCTTCTC
The DNA here is from genome assembly GCA_018584345.1 of Thuja plicata. Lineage (NCBI taxonomy): Eukaryota > Viridiplantae > Streptophyta > Pinopsida > Cupressales > Cupressaceae > Thuja > Thuja plicata. The sequence goes on from MU225477.1 coordinate 1,977,037, forward strand.
AAAACCCTGAATTAGGGCCTACAATTCAGGTAGTGGGTTTGTAAAATCTATAACTTGCAAACTATAATTGATCAAGGCATGAAACCAAAACAAAAATGAATAAGTCTCAAACCAATATCCCCCTGTGTTAGATTCACATGCTTCTCTTTTCATACCTATTCATACACGATGACTGTCTGCTTCAGAATGCAAGAAAATGGTTATATTTTATTGATTTCAAACTACTAAGTACATCATTACCCTACCACCTACCTGAAAGGGATATTATAGGCACTCCCAATGGTTACAAACCAATTTTGAACCAACTTGACCATTTGGGAGTCTAATTTCAAAAATTTGTTAATTTTGTTCAAAAGTTGCTTGACAACTTTTGAGCAACTTTTACATTTTATGCACTTTCACAAATCTAGTGAAAAAATTTGGGCAAGATGTTTTTGATATGATCCCTAGTGGATCCAAACCCTAAAAAATAAAAAACAACCTATTTATAGGGCTTGGGTCCATAAGTGACTCATAGTGACCCAAGGGCTTATATTGTGCCAATCTTGGTACTATGGTCTTACATGGTGACCCAATGACTAACCCTAAAGTGTTTGTGTTTGTAAAGGCCTCTTAGGACCTTGAATGAAACCCTAGGGTCCATAGGAGCATGTGGTTTAGTTTGGGTTCTCTTGCACCATACTCCCCATGAGATGAGAACTCAAGTTCCCACTTGAGGCTAGTTGAGTAACAATGGTGCCATGTTGTTTGATCTGGTCTTCAGTCATCTAGCTAGCATCTATGGAAGGAGGACCTTTTCATTTAACTAAGTACTACATGTATTTTTTCTTTCTTGTCTGTTTAAGAATTTGGTGTCCAAAATGGAGTCCAATTCCACTGGCTTCCTTGGGGGGAGATTGGTGACATAGTCTTCATCACTCAAACTTGTCTGGTTTCTTTGATCATTTGGTTGATCTATTGTGCCCTTATAGGGAGTTAGGTCTGCAACATTGACTATTGGAGAAATTTTCAAAGTGGGAGAAAGAGAGATCTCATATGCATTCACATCCATTGTGTTAAGGATATTGCATGGTCCAACTTTTTTCATGTGAAGTTTGGAATATCTACCATTTGGGAGTCTCTCTTTCCTCAAGAATGCCCATACTTTGTCTCCAACTTTGAAGTGGATTTCCCTTCTTCTTTTGTCTACATGTTCCTTGTATTTCAAAGTTGATTTTTGGAGTGTTTCTTTCACTTCATGCTACACCTTTGTTATAAGTTCTGCCAGTTCTTGTCCTTGAGCACTAATTTTGAAATCAGATGGAAGTTATACTAGATCCAATGGTCCTTAGGGGTGAAGGCCATATACTTCTTGGAAGGGGGTCTTGCATGTTGACCTGTTCATAGAATCATTGGAAGAAAAATCTGCTTGGGGCAAGATTACATCCCAACTCTATGCATACTATTTGGTTAGGCATCTTAGGAGTTTGCCTAAGGATCTGTTTACTACCTTAGTCTGTCCATTCATTTGTGGATGATAGGCAGAGTTGTAGGTTAGATTTGTGCCAATTTTCTTGAAAAGTGTCCTCCAAAAGTAGCCTTAAAACTTCACATCCCTATTAGATACAATTGTTTGAGGAAAACCATGGATACTAAATACCTCTTTAAAGAAAAGATGTGCAATATGGGAAGCATCATTGGTGCTTTTACATGGTACAAAATGGACCATTTTACTAAACCTATCCACTATCACAAAAACACTATCAAACCCTTGTTTTTTTCTAGGCAACCCCATGACAGAATCCATTGAGATTGATTCCCAAGACCTAGAGGGAATTGGTAGAGGTTGATATAACCCCTAATTTGTTGACACACCTTTTGATTGCTGACAGATGGTGCAAGTTTCAATAAACTTCTTGACATCATTGTTCATCCTTGGCCAAAAATAGCTTATTTTCACCATGTTTGCAGTCTTGTCGATGCCAAAGTGTCCTCCTAGTCCACCACAGTGCTTCTCCCTTATTATATTTTCCCTCATTCAAAATTTGGGAATGCAGAGTTGAACTCCTTTGAATAGGAGTCCATTCTGAATCAGGTATTCAGAAAAATTAGTATGGTATCTTCCAACCATCTCTGTACAAACTTGAAAGATCTCTACAAAATCAGGGTCATAATGGTATAGATTGTTAGAATAGGCCCAAAGGATAACTGAGAGGGGGGGTGAATCAGTAATTAGTAACTTTAATTCTTTTTACTTCTTTAACTCTAGAATACAATAAAGTAAATGCACATTCAGATAGCACAATACACAACACACAATTTGATTATGGGGAAACCAAATGGTAAAAACCCCAGTGGGAATTAGCACCCACAATGAACTATACTTGTTTATAGTAATCCCTATTAGAAGATCTTGCAACCCTATTAGGAGTTGTTCTTTACAAAGAAATAAGTATAGTGACTTGGTTAAGGGTTTGACCCTGTTAGGAGTCTTTTACAAATAACCCTATTAGGGGTGAGGACTCATTGTCCAAAAGATCACTACTTCAAAGGTGAAGGCTACAACCTTCTATAGAATAGATATGCACTATATTTGATGATGAACTATAGAGTATACCTACTATCTTGATCAGTTCCAATGTATTGTAATCTTTTAATTCTTCTTCACATAGACTCTTGATGAATGAACCACAGCTGATATTCTGCTCTGTACATTTTCTATTTCTTTTTGTATCATTCACACTTTGCGTATCACAAATGACTTGCTATAAGTATCTTCTTCAAAGTATGAGATCATGGGACCTGTAAGAAAACTCTTCATAACATATTTTTCATCTTTACTAAGCACACAAACAATATTAGGTCCGTGCAACACAAACTGAATAGACGCGATGCTTCACTAAGTCGGCTTCACCAAATTAACTCCAACTTTGCAATCTTCTTGAAACACATTTGGTGCCTTTAGATAACTATCATCAGCTCATAACTAATCATGAATATGCACATACATATCTAGAAGATAGGCGCAACTCAAGTAACATGTTAAATACGTCAGCTCTGAATAAATACTCTTTCAAAACTGTAACTGCCAATAATAGAAGTACACAACTTGACTAAAACATCATATATGGATCTATGTGTATGAACATAACATACTAAACATGTCTTCAACATGTATCTAACCACACAAGGCATGATATCATCATTTTGATAAGTACATACAGAATTACTACAGTGCATTATATGTTGTCATCAATGACAAACATACAATCAATCACTACACAGAAACAAATCTCCAACAATCTCCCCCTTTGAAATTTATGGCAACATATGATATTAAAACATCCTCTATTCATGGTGTCCTCTTTCTTTTACAATCTTCTCAATATCCTCATCAAATATTTCTCTACACTGCTGCAGTTCTTCTGACTGTGTTTGTGTTCCATTGATATATACTCCTTTAGAGTATATTCTCCCCCTTAGTACATACTCCCCCTTTGACATCAATGGCAAAGGGCACCATAAACCTTTAGGCATAGGTACTACTCTAGAAGTAGAGTAGTCAACCATTTATTAGTCATAAAGGACTGATGTTCTTCCTATATTTTCTAATCAGACTTAGGAGAGGGATTTACTCCCAACTTCTCTCTGAGATACTCAAAAGTATCTTTTGATAAAGGTTCTGTGAAACTATCTACCAACTATTCTTTGGTTCTCATGTAGTCCAATTTCACTTTATTGTCTGCAACCTTTTTCTCTTAGAAAATGGTACTTGATCTCTATGTGTTTTGTCTTTGCATGCATCATAGGGTTCTTAGACATTTTAATAGTGCTAGTGTTATCACAGTTATTAACAATAGGATAATCAACCTGAATACCAAAGTCTTTAACCATCTGCTTTATCCAAACCATGGTTGAACAATTCAGTGCTGCTGCAACATATTTAGCTTTTGCTGTTAACTGAGAAATATAGTTCTACTTCTTGCTTATCCAAGAAACCAGCCTATCTCCAAGAAATACTGCTCCTTCTAAATTACTCTTTCTATCATCAATACAACCTACCCAATCTACATCTGTATACACATGAAGTTGTACATTCTCTGATTTTGGTTACCATAAACCATAGTCTATAGTTCCCTTTTGATATCTGAATATACTCTTGATTGCCATTAGGTGATTCTACTTGGGTTCAGTTGCAAATATTCCAACAATGCCAACTACATTAGATATGTCAGGTCTAGATTGAGTTAGATAAATGAGTTTTCCAATCATAGATTTGTACAATGTTTTATCAACTATTGTGGAATCATCATCTTTTGAAATCTTTCTTCCTATTATCATAGGGGTGCATACTGGCTTACAGTCTTCCATCTTAAAGGTCTTCAATATTTCCTTCACATATTTTGACTAATTTATGAATATAGCTTTATCTGTCTACTTTACATTTAGTCCCAAAAAGTATTTTATAGTACTAATCATGCTCATTTCAAATTCATTCTGCATTTCTTTTGCAAATGTTGTACTAAGCTTGTCATTACCTCCAAATATAATGTCATCAAAAAATATGGAAACTAGTAGTAATCCATTAGGTGACTCTCTTGTGAATAGGTTACAATCTGCTGCACCTTTCTTGAATCCAATATTTTTAAGATAACCATCAAGTCTCTCATACCAAGCTCTTGGGGTCTGTTTAAGACCATAGAGTGTTTTCTTCATTCTGCATACCATATATGGTTTATCTGAAAGATTAAATCCTTTAGGTTGTTTTATGTAGACTTCTTCCTTCAAGTCACCATTCAGTAAAGCTGACTTTATATCCATCTGATAAACTTTAAAGTCTTTGAATGTTGCATAGGACAAGAACAATTTTATGGCTTCCAGTCTGCTCACAAGGGAAAATGTATCAGTGTAGTCTATTCCTTCTCTCTACGCATATCCTTTACATACAAATCTTGCTTTGTTTCTTACTACTGTACCATATTCATTCATCTTGTTTCTGAATATCCACTTTGTTCCAATCACATTTTTGTCACTGGGTCTAGGAACCAATTCCCATGTCTCATTCTTAATTATCTAATCTAATTCTTCTTTCATTGCATTCTTCCAATCAGAATCATTACAAGCATCTTCAACAATTAAAGGTTTGATCTATGAAATTAAAATACCACTTCATCCAATGATAGACTTTTTTATTTTGATCTAGTCAAAACACTGTTGCTCTGATCTCCAATGTTATCATCTTTAGAGTGGTATCTAGATGTGAATTTAGGAACCTTAGGTGTTACTTCTTCTTTTGTAATCTGTGATTCTTCTATACTTAATTCAGGGTCATTGCATGAAACATCAATGCAATCAAACATTTCTTCAACAATAGTATCTTTGCTGCTAGGCCTGGGTTCATCTTAAATCATAGGTGCATATTCATAGTATCTCTCTTGAACCATAAACTTCTAATCAATTTTTACATGAGAACTTTCAATTACCTTTTTCAATCTCAAATTGAAACATCTATATGCTTTTCTTTTTGTAGAGTAACCAAGGAAAATACCTTCATCACTCCTGGCATCAAACTTACCAACACCATCATCTCTCTTGATGTAGCACTTGCTGCCAAAGATTCTAAAATATTTTACTGTAGGTACATTACCAAACCAAAGTTCATAGGGTGGCTTGTCTGTGCCTAGCCTCAATTGATTTCTATTGATAGTATAGACTATAGTATTCATTGCATCTCTCCAATAAGTGTGCACAACTTTTCCTTCAATCATCATAGTGCACGCTGTATCAAATATAATCTTGTTCCTCCTTTCTGCAATCTCATTCTGTTGAAGGGTTCTAGGAGCACTCAACTATCTTTTTATTCCATGTTCTTCATAGTAATCATAAAACTGATTAGAGGTGAACTGTCCTCCTCTATCTGATCTCAGACATTTCAGTTTTAGTCCAGATTCATTCTCAACCTTAGCTTTAAATATTTTGAACTTCTCAAAGGCTTTAGATTTCTCCTTTAAGAATGCTTCCCACATCATCCTTCAAGAATCATCAAAAAACAAAATAAAATACCTATCTCCATAGTATGATCTTGTTTGGGTAGGACCACATAAACCTGTATGCACTAGGTCCAATTTGTTTTTAGTTGAGTTTTTATTGCTTCTAAAAGAACTCCTTACATGCTTTCCCATAACACATTCCCTTCACATAGTGTGAACTAGTCTTGCAGTACTTGGAAGGTCTCTGACTTCCTTGACATTACTTATCTTTACTATGTTATCAAAATTGATATGATAGATTCTCTTGTGCCATAACCAACTATCATCCACTTTTGTAACAAAACAACTTACATCTAAATTGAGTTGAAAAGCATTACCTTTTGTTTTGAATCCTGATGCAATCATGTCTCCATCCTTGTTTTTAATGATGCACTTGTTGTCTTTGAACTCTAAATGATAACCTTTGTCAACTAGTTTTCCAACACTTAGCAAGTTATGATGTAATCCATCAACATACAAAACATCATCTATCTTGTTCTTTCCATCCAAAGTGATAGAACCTCTGCCTATGATGGGTTTAGGAGTGTTATCTCCAAATCTAACCATACCACCTTTGTATTTTTCTAAATGAAAAAATCTATCTTTGTCACCTATCATATGGTGAGAGCATCCACTGTCAATGATCCAATCCATTCTGATGTCTACTTTGGAAATTAGTGCTAACTCTTGTTCTTCCTTTTCATCTTCAATGTCCATTTCCTCGAGAAAATTTTCCATGTCTCTAAGGGAAATTAATCCAATTTCATCCTCTCCTAAATATTCATCAGTTACACCTTCTTCAACATGATAACATTCATTCTTATATTTAGGTTTGTAATCAGATCTGAACTTCTTGACTCTTGTGGGACACTTAGATGCAAAGTGACCAATCTTGTTGCTTGAAAGAAATTTGAATGGAAGTTGTCCTTCATATTTTCCTTTTCCTTTCTTTTCTCTTTTAGCAATCATAGCAATGATATCTTATAGTTCCTCATCAACTTCTTCTTTCTCATTATGGCTAGATATGTGTAAGGATTTCTTACCATGGAGTGAGGCTTTAAAAGTTGATTCAGTTTTAGGTTCAGTTTTCAATCTTGATAGCTCAGATGCAGATATTTTTCTGATCAAAGTCTCTCTCTTGAAGTCTTGTGAGAATTGCATGGTTTCCTGTAGAATAATTATCTTTTTCTCATAGTCTAATGGTAAGTTAGTTAACAACTTGTCCATTATATCTTCTTCTGATATTTCTCCACCATTGTTTCTAATTCCAGAGATTGCTTCATTTATCCTTTTATTGTAAGCTCTAATGTTCTCTTCAGGTAACATCTCAAGACTATTGTATTTCTTTTTCCGTGGCTTCTGTGTGCATTCTTTGGTTGAATATCTCCTTCAAACATATCTTCTAAATACTTCCATATCTTGTATGCTCTGTCAATTTTCTTGATCTCAGAAAATTCACTGTCGGATAGGGCACTGATTAGGGCTTCTTTAGAAATTGCATTATTGGTAAATGTTTCCTTTTCTCTACTATTAGCATTGTCCTTTGCAAGGTATTTTAGATATGGAATAACAACTTCTAGTGTAGCTATCTCAAAGATCTCAAAGCCAACACACTATAGATGTGTTATCATTTTTTTTTCCAATCTAGATAATTTTCTCCATCAAACTTAGGGATCTCTTTTCAAAAGTAAGACATTTGATCTACCTTAAGCTGTTAGGCTTCTTCTCCAAGGCACTTGGCTCTGATACCAATTTTTAGAATAGTCCCAAAAGATAACTAAGAGGGGGGAGGGTGAATTAGGTATTAGTAACTTTAATTCTTTTTACTTCTTTAACTCCAGAATACAATAAAGTAAATGCAGATTCAGATAACATGGTACACAACACACAATTTGATTATGGGGAAACCAAATGGTAAAAACCCCAGTGGGAATTAGCACCAACAATGAGCTATACTTGTTTATAGTAATCCCTATTAGAAGATCTTGAAACCCTATTAGGATTTTTTCTTTACAAAGCAATAAGTATAATGAACTGGTTAAGGGTCTGACCCTGTTAGGAGTCTTTTAAAAATAACCCTATTAGGGGTGAGGACTCACTGTCCAAAAGATCACTGCTTCAATGGTGAAGGCTACGACCTTCTATAGAAAATATATGAACTATATCTCATGATGAACTATAGAGTAGACCTATTGTCTTGATCAGTTCCAATGTATTTTAATCTTCTACTTCTTCTTGACATAGACTCTTGATGAATGAACCACAACTGATATTTTTCTCTATACATTTTCTATCTCTTTTCGTATCATTCACACTTAGCATATCACAAATGAATTGCTATAAGTATCTTCTTTAAAGTATGAGATAATGGGACCTATAAGAAAACTCTTCATAAAATCCTTGATGGCTTTACTAAGCACACAAACAATATTAGGTCCACGCAGCACAAACTGAATAGACATGATGCTTCACTAAGTTGGCCTCACCAAATTAACTCTAACTTTATAATCTTCTTGAAACATGTTTGGCACCTTTAGATAACTATCATAAACTCATAAATAATCATTAATATACACACACATATCTAGAAGATAGGCACAACTCAAGTAACACATTAAATACATCGGCTCTAAAAGATACTCTTCCAGAACTGTAACTGCCAATAACAAAATTACACAACTTGACTGAAACATCATATCTGGATCTGTGTGTATGAACATAACATAATAAAAATGTCTTCAAAATGTATCTAACCATGCAAGGCTTGATATCATCATTCTGATAATTACATATAGAATCACTACTGTATATTATATGTTGTCATCAATGACAAACATACAATCAATCACTGCATAGAAACAAATCTCCAACATAGATGTTTAAGGGAATCAATTCCCACACTTTGGAGTTGGACCTCTTCAACCAGACCCACTCTTCTACTAAGTGCATTAGTAAATTTGTTTTCTACACCCTTCTTGTGTTTGATGTTGAAGGTGTAGTCCTGCAGCTATTCTACCCATTTAATATGTCTAACAAAGAGTTTCTCTTGTGAATTGAAGAAACTCAATGCATGATTGTCATTATATACTACAAACTCCTTGGGAATTAGGTAGTGCCTCCATTTCTTAAGGGCTTGGACCATGGCATAGAGTTCCAAGTCATAGGTTGAGTACTTCCTTTTAGCCTCATTTAATGTCTTTGAGAAGAAGGCAACTGGTTTACCTTCTTGGCTGAGGACTGCACCTATTGCCAAGTTACTTGCATCTGTCTGCACTGTGAAGACCTTGTTGAAATCAAGGAGAGTCAAGATAGGATACTGAGAGACTCTATTCTTCAATTATTGAAATGCATCATTGGCTTCTTTTGTCCAAGAAAACTTTTTCTTTGTACCTCCTTTAATGGTGTCATGTATTGGTGAACACACATGACTGAAGTTTTTAATAAACTTCCTATAGAAAGTGGTCAATCCATGGAAGCTTCTAACATCTCCTTAATTATTGGGTGGAGGCCAATTAACTATGGCTGCAACTTTCTCTGGATCCATTTTGAGAGTGCCTTGGGAGATGACAAAACCTAAGAAGATGAGTTCCTTTTTCATAAACATGCATTTTTCCAAGTTGATCACCAACTTGTGTTGATGAAGCCTTCTTAGGACCTGTTCCACATGATTAAGATGTTCTTCTTTTCTATGGTTGAATATCAATATGTCATCAAGATAAATAATAACAAATTTACCAATCAAATAAATGAATATCTCATTCATAAGCCTCATAAAAGTACTAGGGGCATTGCTTAGCCCAAAAGGAATTACTAACCATTCAAACAAACATTTAGTATTTTTGAATGTTGTCTTCCATTCATCTCCTTGTCTAATCCTTATCTGATGGTATCCAAACTTTAAGTCTATCTAAGTGAAATAGCAAGCACCTCCTAGTTGATCCAGTAGGTCCTCAATTCTTTACATGGGGAATCTATATCTTATAGTGATCTTGTTTAGGGCCCTGCTGTCAATGCACAATCTCCATTTACCATCCTTTTTGGGGGCCAAAAATGAAGGGATAGCACATGGATTGGGGCTCTTTTGGATGAGTCCCTTCTCTAGCAATTCATTCAATTGCTTTGCTATCTCAGTATGCTGCACTAGAGTCATCTTGTATGGGGCTTTGTTGGGCAAGGAGGAGCCAGGGATTAGGTCAATTTGGTGACTAATATCTCTCAAGGGAGGGAGGGTTGTGGACAAATCACTGATAGTGATAGCACTATACTTTTTAAGAAAATCCTTGGCTTCATTTGGTATAGCATCATCCTTATCAGGTTTGACATTATCAGTAGGTTTGGATATTAAAACATATGCTTCAGTTTTAGACTCACTCAACACTTTAAGAATTTCTTTTCCTCTCATGGTTATGACAGTAGACTCTTTCTCTATTTTAATGTCAGGCAAGGGATTCATAGTGAATGTTTTCCCATCTCTAATGATGGAGTAGGTATTTTTCTTACAGTGGTGGGTAGCATCAACATCATACTGCCAGGGCCTACCTAAGAGGATGTGGGAGGCATCCATCTCAACTACATCACAAAGAAGCTTGTCCTTAAAATCTAAGATTGAAAACTCTACCCAATCTTGTTGAGTGACTAAGGTTTGATGACCCTTTGTAAGCCAAGACACAAGGTAAGGAAAAGGATGAGGTTTCTTAGGGAGGTTTAACTTCTGTACCATTTCACAAGAAACAAGATTTTCAGTGGTGCCAGAATTAATAAGTAATTGACATACCTTTCCATTGCATTTTATCTTTGTCCAAAAGAGGTTCTTTCTTTGTGGAGGATCTTGGCTTTGTGGCACTTGGAGGAAGACTTTCCTCATCATCAAGCATTGTCCTTCTTTTGGTTCTAGGTCCATTTGATTTTAATTTTCTTCCTACCTATCCTCTTGGATGAGTTGTTCTCTCCTTTCTCCACCATTATTATTGTTCATCTTTTTAGGGCACTTGCCTGTATGATGTCTAAATTGGTTGCAATAGTAGAACCTCAATGGTCCATTTCCTCTACCACTATTTTTTCTTCCCCTATTGAAGGGTCTTCTCCCTCTTTAGTTACCTTTGGATTTTGTATCAATGTTTTCTTTATCTCCTTGTTCAGGGGTCCTGCTACCATTACCACTGTATTATCCTCTATTCCAAGAGGTTCCTCTTCCCCTAAAGTTCTTCCCACTGTCATTACTCTTTCCCTTTCCAAAGTCCTACTTTCTCTTCCACTTTTCCTCTACCTTGAGTTCCATTTGATAGCACTTGTTCAATACGGTAGGGTAGTGTAGGCTTAGTTCCTCTTGAATGGACACTTTCATACCATTCATATATCTTGCCAATTTTGCTTCTTCATCTTCTGCCACATTTGTCTTCATACACAATTTTAGGAACTCCTTAGTATATAGGCCTACATCCATATCCTTTTTTTTAATACTTTTCTTCCTCCTATGGAGTTGAACCCCATAGTCTTCAGGCACATAGGTCTCCTTGACCAATGCAACCATTCTATTCCATGAAGAGATCATGCTCTTTCCATTCTTCACCCTCTCTATTTGAATGAAGTTCCACCAAGTTAGGGCTACTCCCTTCAACTTGGATCTTTCCATCTTCACTCTCTACTTCTCAAGGATGTCCTCACACTCAAAAAAAACTTTTTAGGGCCTCTATCTAATCTAAAGCCAAGTATGCATTCATCTTTCCATTAAAAGTTGGCAAATCCAACTTCTCATCCATGGTTCTTATCCCCATAGAATTTAAGGAATCTATGAAAGGTCTTTGGTCTACAGCAATATTCACATCTTGATAAGGGTTGTCACTCTCTAACTCACTCCCTTCTTCACCACTAGAAGTGTCTCCCTTGCCCCTGTCTAACTTGTTTTCCAACTCTTGGATTCTTCTTGTCAATGCTGCATTTGCTGCTCTTTGTTGTCTCACCATCTTTTCTAACTCAATGTTTGTGACCCTTGAAGGAATATCATCATCCTCAAGAGAAGACATAGCTCTAATACCACTTGATGCAAAGTGGGAAACCGGAAGCTTGCAAAGGTCTCACAATAGGGTAAGGTACCCTAGGTTGTTTTCTTAGAGATGATCATAAGACTTTACACTTATCACAAATGTAATAGAAGGACTGATTCAAGGTTCTCACAACCCCAAATCCCCAAGGGTACCCTAATCACTAGGTTTACCAATCCTCCAATACCAACTATCTAGGTTGGTCTCATAAGCCAAGTGACCCTTATTCTCAAGAATACCCCCAAAGTGACATGTAGGACCAAGGGTGACCTATGCTTGTAGGTATGGTCTATTTAGGTCCCTACTTATTATTTCCAATGGTTCTTTCACTTAAAGACAACTCATACACCATGGTTTCTTCACAAACCTATGTTTTTATTGTAGCCATTTTTAGAGGGAATTTTGATCTCACCTGAGATTTCTCCACCCAACTACAATAACTAATCAAGTTTTTAGATACCCTTTATGAGCAAAAAATTTGGACTAAAGACTTGGAACTTGGAATTGAACCAATGTGCTCTACCAATTAGCCCTAATTAGGCCTCCAATTACACTACAAGTAAATTTTAGATACATCCAATGCCAAAAATGACTATTGGATCATGTGGGGGGATGCATAAGTGTCTTGTCCTCCAACCTAGAGCCTCTAATAAATCCCAAGACAAAAGATATGACTGATGTCCTGAATCAGGATAGGTGCATCCATGTGCATATACACCCTAGGGCATCAATTCTTTCCCACTTCCCTGCAACTTGAGAACCCTAACTTGCAGAATGTTGAAAATCATCCTAAGAAAAATATTTCCACCAAGGGGCATTAGATTCCCATGGTCGATAGTGGAGATACACCTAATTCTTCTTGAAACCCTAAATTAGGGCCTACAATTCAGGCAGTGGGTTTGTAAAATCTATAACTTGCAAACTATAATCCATCAAGGCATGAAACCAAAATAAAAAGGAAGAAGACTCAAACCACTACCCCCTTGTGTCAGATTCACATGCTTCTCTGGCTTTACCTGTCTGTACATGATGACTGTCTATTTTAGAATGCAAGAAAATGGTTATATTTTAATTATTTCAAAATAGTAAGTACATCCTTAGCCTACCACCTACCAAAAAGGGCTATTTTAGGCACTCCCAGTGGTTACAAACCAATTTTGAACCAACTTGACCATTTGGGAGGCTAATTTCAAAAAGTTGTTAAGTTTGCTCAAAAGTTGCTTGACAACTTTTGAGGAACTTTTACATTTTATGCACTTTTGCAAATCTAGAGACCAAATTTGGTCAAGATGTTACTAATATGATCCCTAGTGGTCCAAACCCTAAAAAATCAAAAACAACCTATTTCTAGGGCTTGGGTTCATAAGTGACTCATAGAGACCCAAGGGCTTATATTGTGCCAATCTTGGTACTATAGTCCTACATGGTGACCCAATGACTAACCCTAGAGTATTTGTGTTTGTAAAGGCCTCTTAGGACCTTGAACGAACCCCTAGGTTCCATAGGAGCATGTGGTTTAGTTTGGGTTCTCCTGCACCACATAGTCTACTTTCTAGAACTGAACCCTAAAATACCCCTTCAACCCTATATAAGTAGCATAATTAACCAAGTTAGAATATTCTAGAAAGTGAAATTTTCCCATTTGGGCATCAAGGGGTTCAATTTCCAGCCTTAAGTGATTTTTTTCACTATTTATTTTCTATTGAAACTTGAGTCCAGAAGGTCCAACTTCTGAAAACCATAAGTTGTGAATCGTTGATTCGATTGGCTATTATGACTCCATTTAAGAAATACCACGAAGCACTCTATGCCCTAGGCTTTAAAATATTAACTTATAAAATTTTGACCCCTTTTTAGAGCTTCTAAATCCTTTGAAACTGAGTTCAAAGTTTTTGTTCCACCCTCCCAAAAGAGAGAATTCAATATCTTCAAATCTATACTTAATATTTTAATGAAACTTTATCGGAAGGCATATATATCTAGAATGAACCTCCATGGAAAAAAATGGAGCAATTTGTGCTCACATAGGCAACTTATAAAAAAATTAAAATTTCCAAAAATAGTAACCTTGTCCAAAGATAGCCCTTATTGAAAACTAGACAATATTTTTGGGTGATGCAAGATTACTCTTACACTTTATATTCTCCTGTATCAGACACCTGATGTAATTTGAGAAGTGACCTTGTCACATCTAAGGAGTTAGGAGAAAAACTAGAGTGGTCAATGTCATCCTTTTTTAGCCATGATGACTCTTTAATATGTCATCTCTTCCATTTTACCAAATACTCTTCATATTTTCTATTTCTTGTGCTTCTACCCACACGACTATCAAGGATATCCTCAATCTCTTATGTAGTTGAAGTAGGTGCTGGAATATTCCACTGTGATTCTTCTATTTCATCTCCCATACTACCTTATAAATACTCTTTGAAATATGAAATATTTAACATAATTGAAATATTGAGTTCACTGGGAAACTCTACTTCATAAGTATTTCCCGAATCACACTTCTTCAGGATTGTGCATGGTCCAAATTTCTTTATCTTCAACTTATTTAATGTTCCCAATAGAAATAGATTCTTTCTCAAATGAACTATAACTTCATCTCCAATCTAAATTTCATCAGGTCTCCTTTTCTAAACTACCTTAGCCTTGTACTGAATGTTCATTTCATTAATATTCTTCATCACCTCTTCATGCAAATTCTTCAAGTGTTTTGCAAAGTCTTAAGCTTCAACACTGCTCTTTTCACCATTGTCTAAATTCCTTAATTCTAAAGCATTTCTATGACTATTTCCATATACAATATGGAATGGTAATTTACCAATGCTCTTATTGAAAAAATTATTGTATGCAAATTCTTCCTATGGAAAAATCAAATCCCACCCCTTTGGTGTATACCCAACAAAGAATCTTAAAAAATTTCCCTAACTCTTGTTCACCACTTCTATTTGTCTATTAGTCTATGATGTAGGAGAATCTTGGGTCCTTGGAAATCTTTCTCAACCAAAAATATATTTTATTTTGTTCTTTAGCTTGTTTGGAGGCTTCTCGGTGAAGTGCTCAATTACATTGTTGCTCAGGTACTCTTTCTTTCTTTCTTTACCGACGGGTCTCAGAGTTCATTTCACCGAGTTGGTTTTTGTTGCTACCTTATGATTTCACGGAGTTGGTTTTTTGTGACTTAGGTATGTTCTTACTGAGTCATTCCTTTTTCTTAGGTATCGTCTTACTAAGTGGTTGTTGTTTCTTGGTGATGCTCTTCAAGAGTTGTTTATCCTGATCTGGCTGACTTCTACATTTAATTTTTATGGCGTAATTAATGTGGGGTCTCTCATTGAGATTTGTGTGGACATAAATTTGGGTCTCTCTTAGAGATTTGAGTGTCGACCTCTTTGGTGCACTCATTAATATATTTGTTTCTCTATTCTTAGTATAGGCAATAGTTCAGAAGCAGATTTTTAGGAGTTAGTAGAGGAATTGGTATCAAAAGATTAAGATATTTTGATGGGAGCTCTATGACCTTACATATATGAAGTTTACTCTCTAATCCATTGATTTTATATGACCAAAACTAGGAAGGCATTACAACATGACATGTAATGAGTATGATCAATTAATGAAAAATATTTTGTTACATTTCTTCTCTTTTTTGCTTCCATGTTGTATCTACAAGCTGGTTTGGCACTTGGGAGTGCCCTAGGCCATGAGTGCTAACTCTCCTTGCATCAGGTGGTATCAAAGTGAAAGTTGAGATCTAATTTCCTTCTAGTAAGCCCTAACCCTAGTTGGTTGATATTTTGTGGGGTAGAAGATTTTGATCTGACCTACAATTATAGAGGGATTCAAGATTGTTCATGGGAGAGGAAATAAAAATCTAGGTCTAGTTGATATGTTAAGATAGATACTTGCAAGATTGGAAGATTTTGAGATAGTCCAGCATAGAGGAAGACATATTGAGGATGTTAGTGATGATGAATTGGAGGAAGTGCAAGGCCAAGCTGTACCTGCACTTGTTATGGATCAGGAAGAAGAGAGATTCCTGTGAGCTTTGACAAGTTTGAAGTCCACACCTCATTTTAATCCTCCTAAGTATAGTGGAAAGTTGGATTCTGATGAATTGATAGATTGGATAATTGAAATTGAAAAGTACTTTATTAAAATATATCAGAGGAAAAGAAGGTGAAGATTGCAAGCACAAAGTTGAAAGGTCATGATGTTAGTAATAACTGAGAGGGGGGGTGAATCAGTGGCCTCAAAAATTAATCCTTAAATCAACCCTTTAAACTTATAACCACAAATTATAAATAAAGTTATCTTCTGTCCTACAATATGAATGTCTTGAATAACTTATATCAATTTACTACTTGTCAGATTGATTTATTTTAAACCTTCTTCTGTGTGTTCACCGATAAGAAGTCATTTATTTACCAAAATACAATAAATATGCAGAGTATACTGATAAATCTAGAATGAATTATGTAAGATAAAAAATAGTAAAAAAATGAATCATACACACATAACACATGGATTTTAATGTGGAAACGTTGTTAAGGGAAAAAAACACTAGGAATGGTACCACAAATTTTCACTCTTCTTAAGTGAGCCCTGTTAGGATCCAACCCTGTTAAAGGTTACAAACACACTGTTAGGTGTGACCTTGTTAGAGGATTTTATACATAGAGGTTGTCACTTTGTATTGGGAATCTAATATTTCCATCCTTGAATCAACCTCTTTCTTAGACTGTCAATAGGCATTGGGCATATCCAATGCTACTTTCATGAATCAACCTTTTTTGGCACTCCTCGAGATGTACCTCAATATATAGAAGACTATTAGGTCCTTCTCAGTTAAGAGAATTGATGCTTCAATGGTTAAATTGAAACACTATGACCTATTCATATTGCAACTTAAATTGTGGATATTCAAATCTATTTAAGTACATTACTGACCAATGTATCGATTCAATCCTTGTGCTCCACACTTTCTGCTATGTGATGTTGTGATTATTGTTTGTCAGTGTCTGTATAATTTATTTAGCTCTCCCTTCAACTTGTTTGATCAGGACTACATGAAGTTGTTCTTCATTAGTTTCTCTTCAGCATCCTCTCTCTATTCATTTCCATTTTGATCCCCCATGAAAATGAATTAACCTTGTCTCTTATATAGACATAATATTCATTATTTCTTGGTTCTTGATTCTTGGCATGATAAACAATCCAGCCAATTAGATTTAAAGCATAAATCTTGATTTGTATTGTATATATCTTCTTGCTAACTACACAAATAATCTTTAAATCAATCACTTATCTCTGGTCAAATAAAATAGAGTAGACAACCAGTTAATTCTATATTTAGCTCTGCCAGCTAGATATTTTATCATTTTCTGAACTCTCTGTCCTGTCAATCACCACTTCAGTTAGTCATCAATGATAACTAACTATTCCATCAGTGTGACTTTAGTTGTCATCAGGATCTCCATCCTTGTCTTTTTCATCAGGCAACACTGAAATTTTGTCCATCGGGTTACTCTATTTTTTTCTCATCGGACAACATATAACTATGCTCGTCAGTAGTTCTATGCATTTCTTCATCGAGAAACACTGTGACTTTGTTCTTTTACTCTGAATTTTAGGTGCACTCCGTCAGTGTATTAAGTCACTTAGTGAATACTAGACTTATATGCATTATTTATTATCATAGCCTTGATTCATGAGTTCTTTGAAGTCTTTGGCAGTATCTCCATGACCATACAAATTATATTAAGTTGACATCAATGGCAATACAATACAGTAACTGATTTAATGCCTTGCATGATCATGAACTTAACATCTTAAAACATTCAATTAGTTACATTTCATCAATCTCTCCCTCTGGCATTGATGGCAACATACTACATTATCATACTATTGGAGCTCTCAATTTTTGGCAAAATTTGGAGTCCTACAAAGTGATAAAACTCTAAAAAATGGAATCCTAAACTCTATGCCCAATAATTGATGATATGATGGAGTACATGAAATGGGATAAAAAACTATATTAATTTTCAATTAAAAGTTTATGGATTAAGGAAGGAATCTCTGTGATAGGAACATCAAAATTCTGTATGCGAAGGTTTCAAAAAATGCTAGAATTTCATCTTACTGCAAAGATGATGCTGACAGAGATTGAAGATGGTCGAATTTTAAAAATCTAAAAAAAACCCAGTTCGGGAAATCCAATTTCCTATCTCCAATATAAATCTTAGCTTTTCACCATATGTTTTGGATTTTCAACCAAAGACAAATCCGAAAGTTAAGTAGTTAGTTTTTAGTTAGTTTATTGTTTTTTCAAAATAATTTGTAATAAGGGTTGTGTCTTTTCAACTTAAAGAGGTGTGAAAGCTACTCAAAAACATATATATACATAATATAAAAGAAAAGATAATACAATATAATACAATTTCACATATTTGGATAGTTTTTACTCAACAAGTATAACATGGACCTGGATGTACTATTTTTTCAAAATTAATAAAGATAAGTCTTTTTTCTTCCACATGTGTAATAGTTTCATTATCATTTTACAATTAGTCCCTCAGATAAACCAATAGAACTTCTTCAAAGTGATAGTTTTATGTGCATGCTTCCTTATTTGATTCATAGTCTATATTTTCAATTGGGTTTCTCATTTTTCATGGTTAAATTCTGTTGATTGAGGCCTTAGTCAATTGGTCTGTCATCTAAGAAGTATTACCCTTTTGAAATATCTCTGAATTTTTTTTAGGTTGCATGTACATTCCATAACACCTTTGAAGTGATAATTTTTCTTGTAAAACTATCTCTGAGGTTGAACATAAGATTGGAATGATCTTGACTCTATTGCCCATGGTACAATAAGGCACTGGTCTTATCATTATTTGGATTATAGTTATTCATTTCATTGTTTATAGTTTTAAGATATCTTATCTATATATTCATTTCAAATTACATACACATTTACTAAACATTCTTTCAATTACTTAATGTATTTCAATTTACAATTCATGATATATTGATTTCAGTTATATTTATTTCAAGTTCCTTGCAATACTTTGAGAGACGGAAGTTTGAGTTCCACACACAGGTTATCTACTATAAAAATCCTGTTCAGGTGAAGGTTCACCCGCCTTGGTCCTGTAGAACCAGAACCGTAGGGGAAGAGGATCATAATTGATCATTCCCGTTAGTTGGCCAAAAATAATTGGATTTCCCATAATTGGATTGGCAAGTCCAAAGGAAATTAAATTCATCATTTTTGGGCACCAATAGATTGGTGACTCTACTGGGGAGTTGTTCAAAAGAACATTTTTGTATTTTACCTAGAAGCTATGGTGATATATTTAAGACTCTACTGGTAGAAAAGAACTCAAAAGACAATAAGTATTTTCCTTCTAATAAGAAGGTGGTGACTCTATTGAACAAAGCATTTTAGTCAGTGACTCTACTGAGGGAGAAGACTCAGAAGGAGATGGTGGATTGTTTTTTCAAATGTATCCATCATTTCAAAGAAAACCATTTATTCCAGATGGCATCAGGCCATTGGATCTTAGGAGATTTCAGTGCATACCAAATAATTTATCCCCAAAAATTTCACAACTTCTACCAAGGTTCCATGGAGAATGGGATGAATCAGCATTGCAACACTTAGATGCATTTTACATATTTATAGAAGATTATGAGATTTGTGTAGAAGATCAGGTGATGAAATTATTTTTCGGGACTTTAAGGGACTATGCACAAAAAAAATATGAATCATTACCTACACAGTCCATTTCATCATGGAGACAGTTTGAGCAATGGTTTCTTGATATGTTTCATGATCCCAGTGTTGAACACAACCAAAGGTGTTATGAATAGTATGAAGACCAAAGTTGTAGCATGGAAGAGGATCCTATTCTGTCTCCACTTGATGCATTTTTTATTTTTGAGAGATTTGAGGAGGAGTCTATACCACTTTTGTTCATAAGAATGGAAAGCATTTATAAGGATATACCATCAGACATTAGGCCTCCACTCAAGGAATTCATTAAAAAAATTTAGGAGTTGGGAATCTCGCTAGATGACCCTGATTTGAAGTCCCTTATGCATGCATTAGAAGAAGATAGAGAAAAGGAGGCTTATGATCAAATTGAACGAGATGGAAATCTCAGTGATGAAGAAGAAAACATGTGTTATGAACAAGACATGTGCTATGAATAGGAAAGAGAGACAAATTATATTTTGGATGAATAATCTTACATGTCCCCTTTGGATACATTCTTCAGTTTGGAAAGATATAAAGGTGAACCTACAATAGATTTGTTCATGAGAATGATAAAGATTCATCAGGAAATACCTTCAGATATTAGGCCTCTAGGAAGGGAATTAATGGATAAACTTTGTGAGTTAGGAATCTACCATGATTCTCAATTATTAGTTTTTCTTGAGAAAATATGTGAAGTATTGAGGGAAGAAAAGAATGATGGCATAGAGGAAGAAAATGCAGATCATATTGAAGAAGAATCTGTACATAGTGAGATTTTCATGGAAACAAGTATCAATGACCATGATGATGAGGAATAATATCTTCTTAGTACATAAGAAATCTCATATTTACTAGACATGGAATATCAAAAACATGTTGAGAAGAGTGGTCAAATTTTTTTCTCAATGCACCATGATAAGCAAGTTGATGGATCAGTACATACTCAAGGGGTATTAGATGAAGAATATGATAAATTTCAGGAATCAGATAATGGAAATGAAATAGAACAACATACAACATATGAACACAAAGAAGTTTCAGATGAAAGCTCTCATGGAGATATGCCCGAGTTCTCTATATCCTTGAATCCATTATTTGAAGAATATTTTCTATGAAATCAATTCCATCAACATCATGATAAAGATAGTGAGGCTAGTGATCATTTTGAAGATGATGAAACTCAAAATATGTATGGGGAAGTGTATTCAGAAAGTGAGACATGCATTATTTCACTCTATGAGCGAGAGTTGTATCAGACATGTGAAGATGAGATTGAAATAGCCAAGCATAATGATAAGAATGTGTTGGAAAATAATACTAAAAATTATCCAAGTATCCCACTTGATTAGATTCTTGTTATAAAAGAAGTAATAGTTCCTGAATATGAGCTACCTTCAAAACCTTTATGTGAGGAGAAACAGTATCTGGAGAATGGAAATAGGGAAGATTGTGTACAAGAAAAAATCCAAGAAAAAGAACTTAGTTTAGATACTTACATAACTGATCATATTCATAGGGATCCTCCATCCAGCAAAGAACACACTACACCTGATGATTTCTCAAAGGAAAAGCATAAATCAAAAGCCAAACTCTGCATTGATGAAGTGGAACTAATAAGTATTCTCTATAAGGATGATACATCTAATACAACAAGGGATCATATATTAGTGCTAAATAACTCTGAAAATTGTCTATTTTCATATACTCTTGTTGATAAGGAAAAGAAAAGATATGATATCACATTCAAGAGATTCAGAAGGTTGCATGATCAGAATCAAGTGTTCGATAAAGGAAATGATCAAGGTTCACTTTTGGGGGGCTTGGGGCAACCCAATTTTGTTTTGCATCATATTTATTAAGAATACATGGTCTTCTTCTCCAGAGATAACTGGGATCTTGCTACGCTCATAGGGAGCATACATCCCCAGAAAGACCCTACTCTCAATTTTTAGAAAAATTTGGAGTCCTATAAAGTGATAAAACTCTAAAAAATGGAATCCTAAACTCTATGCCCAATAATTGATGATATGATGGAGTACACGAAATGGGATACAAAAATATATTAATTTTCAATTGGAAGTTGATGGATTAAGGAAGGAAGCTCTGTGATAGGAACAATCAAAATTGTATAAGTGAAGGTTTCAAAAAATGCTAGAATTTCATCTTATTGCAAAGATGATGCCGACAGAGGTTGAAGATGGTCAAATTTTAACAATATAAAAACCACCCAGTTTGAGAAATCAAATTTCCTATCTCCAGCAGAAATCTTAGCTTTTCGCGATATGTTTTGGATTTTCAACCAAACACAAACCTGAAAGTTAGGTAGTTATTTTTTAGTTAGTTTATTATTTTTTCAAAATAATTTGTAATAAGGGTTGTGTCTTTTCACCTTAAAGAGGTGTGAAAGCTACTCAAAAACATATATATACATAATATAAAAGAAAAGAGAATACAATATAATACAATTTCACATATTTGGATAGTTTTTACTCAACATGTATAACATAGACCTGGATGTACTATTTTCTCAAAATTAATAAAGATAAGTCTTTTTTCTTCCACGTGTAATAGTTTCATTATCATTTTACAATTAGTCCCTCAGATAAACCAATAGAACTTCTTCAAAGTGATAGTTTGATGTGCATGCTTCCTTATTTGATTCATAGTCTATATTTTCAATTGGGTTTCTCATTTTACATGGTTAAATTCTATTTATTGAGGCCTTAGTAAATTGGTCTATCATCTGAGAAGTATTACCCTTTTGAAATATCTCTAAATTTGTTTTAGGTTGCATGTACATTCCATAACACCTTTGAAGTGATAATTTTTCTTGTAAAACTATCTCTGAGGTTGAAC